>CM056608.1:21557886-21638031 GCA_029721355.1 Tegillarca granosa
TGATGTTCCAGGTTTGTCTCCCTTCTGGTCTCTTTCAGTTTGGTCATGGATTACCATGGTCTTAAATTTTGGTCCTGGGCCAAAAATAGTATTATAAAAATTGGCCCTAAAATTCATTGTTCGTAGCCTATTGCACTTGTAAACATCCTGATGTTCAGGTTTGTCTCTCTTCTCTGGTCCTCTTAATTTTGATCATGGATTACCATGGTCTTATAAATTTTGGTCCTGGACCAAAAATAGTATTATAAAATTGGCCCTAAAATTCATTGTCCGTAGCCTATTAAATTGCACTTGTAAACATCCCAATGTTCCAGGTTTGTCTCTCTTCTGTTCTCTTTAATTTTGATCATGGATTACCATGGTCTTATAAATTTTTGTCCTGGACCAAAAATAGTATAAAAATTGGCCCTAAAATTCATTGTTCTAAGCCTATTAAATTGCACTTGTAAACATCCCAATGTTTCCAGGTTTGTCTCTCTTCTGTTCTCTTTATTTGATCATGGATTACCGTGGTCTTAAATTTTGGTCCTGGGCCAAAAATAGTATTATAAAAATTGGCCCTAAAATTCATTGTTCGTAGCCTATTGCACTTGTAAACATCCAATGTTCCAGGTTTGTCTCTCTTCTGGTCTCTTTAATTTTGATCATGGATTACCATGGTCTTATAAATTTTGGTCCTGGACCAAAAATAGTATTATAAAAATTGGCCCTAAAATTCATTGTTCGTAGCCTATTAAATTGCACTTGTAAACATCCCAATGTTCCAGGTTTGTCTCTCTTCTGTTCTCTTTAATTTTGATCATGGATTACCATGGTCTTATAAATTTTGGTCCTGGACCAAAAATAGTATTATAAAAATTGGCCCTAAAATTCATTGTTCGTAGCCCTATTAAATTGCACTTGTAAACATCCCAATGTTCCAGGTTTGTCTCTCTTCTGTTCTCTTTAATTTTGATCATGAATTACCATGGTCTTATAAATTTTGGTCCTGGGCCAAAAATAGTATTGTAAAAATTGGCCCTAAAATTCATTGTTCTAAGCCTATTAAATTGCACTTGTAAACATTCCAATGTTCCAGGTCTGTCTCACTTCTGGTCTCTTTAATTTTGATCATGGATTACCATGGTCTTATAAATTTTGGTCCTGGGCCAAAAATAGTATTGTAAAATTGGCCCTAAAATTCATTGTTCGTAGCCTATTGCACTTGTAAACATCCCAATGTTCCAGGTTTGTCTCTCTTCTGGTCTCTTTCATTTTGGTCATGGATTACCATGGTCTTATAAATTTTAGTCCTGGTCCAAAAAATAGTACATGTATTATAAAATTGGCCCTGAAATTTATTGTTTGTAGCCTATTGCACTTGCATACATCCTGATGTTCCAGGTTTGTCTCTCTTCTGGTCTCTTTCAGTTTGGTCATGGATTACCATGGTCTTATAAATTTTAGTCCTGGGCCAAAAATAGTATTATAAAACCGGCCCTGAAATTTAAGGTCAGAAAGCCTATGTTTTCTCAATTATGGACACTGTTAAGAAATGGTATACTAGTAGTAGAATTGTTAAGATTGGCCTTAAAATTTAAGGTCAGTAGTCAAGGGTTTGTAAAAACACAATAAGTTTTTTGTGTTGCCTAAAAATAAGCATTGTGCAATTTGTACTCATATTGATTATGAAAAATAATGTAGAGTAATTTACAATGTACAGGGGAACTTAAAACATCAATTACATTCTGGTCTGTTACAGTCAATATGCTTGAATTATGCTTGTTAAGTTTCACGAGTTATTTATAAATATTTTTATTCTTATTTCTATGTCACTTGAGATTAGCACTGTGTTTTATGTCTCAATTAAGAATATCTCATTTACTTAAGTGGTTTGGCTGTTTGGCAATGGTTGGGGAAACCAGAGTGCCAGGAAAATTGCCGAAAGTTGGCAAACTTCACATACTTATTTTCACAGTAGAATCTGCTTCATTTAAACCACATGAGACATTGAAAAATAAAATCAAGAATGTGTTTTATTTAAATTTTTTTAAGTTCATTTTCACTTCTGGTAATATTTTTTTTTCACAACTTGACTTTAGAGGTATTTAACAGTGGTTGGATGTTTTAGAGGATTTTGTACTCTTTTACATTGTTTGTTCTTTTGCAAAAATAGCAAACATTAGAATCGTCTATTTGATGAAATGTCTCTGGTTTGCTATTTAAGAAGAAGGAAATTTGTTATTAAAACCTGCTCTTGGCAATGGCCAATGCAACTAAAGAATACTACAAAAAAAAAAAAAAAAAAAAAACAGCCAAATAAGATAAGACAAGTAAAGAAAAAAATTATTCTAAAGTAAATTCCCGATGGTGTGGTTGAAATACTACTATACAGCCCTAGCCATCCTACTTAGTGATGGAAAACAACCATATACATTATGTTTCAACACATTTAATTCTTCTCTTTTCACTAGTTTCAGTAGCCTTATTTGTATACTTTAGAATTAGGGCCAATTGGTAAAGGCCTTATTTCTATTTGACAAAAGTTGGGTGCAAAAAAAAAAAAAATACCGAAGAAAAAAAAAACAAAAAACAAAAAACGAAAAAGAAGAAAACAAATTATCAAAATTATCAAAATACATGTATAGCCCATCATAAACATGCTTTTGTATTTCTGAAGTCCAGTATAATTGTTATATCTGGATGCAATTTACATGAATATTTTTTGTTGACTGTCTAAGTCATTATTTGGGACATAGTAATGATTATTCTGAATTTAATAACTCTTATATGGCTCAATGTCTTATGCTAATGTTATTGAGGTAATTGTAAAGGCATTGAACCAACACCTTCAAACGGCATAATTTAATGACCATTGATTCCTCGTGACCGAGATTGCCGATAGCTTGGAGCATAAGTGAGAAAATATTGAGAGTGTATTAGGAATATTATGTAATTTTACAGATGTTGTGATTGAAAATGCTAATAACTAATAATTACCGCCGCAAAAAATGTAATCAAAGTCTTGGAAAAGTTTGTTTACTGTAAAATAACTCTTTGATTATTGAAGCTAATATATCTCAACTTATCACAAGAGAAAGATTATTCTGCCCATTTTTACATCCTAATTCCTTTCTATTATTGATAGAAATAATTTTTAATCAATTCTCCTGACGAATTCATGAATAACATTACGACATCGCATCATAATAAAGCTTCTCATTGCTTTTTCTGTAGTGCCTGTATTTGCACATTAAATGAGAATTGTATTGCTTAATCAAAGTTTCTGATGTTGAATTATGTATGAAGGTATATGTGTAAATCGGAAAATTTTCATGTTAGAATGTTGACATTCAATATATATTTCTCAACTCCACAATAAAAATGACCTGAAGTGGTATATAAGTATTTACTAATTAATCATATTAGTATTTGTAAGAAAGTTATAATGGTGGTCATTGTTCAGTCTAGAAATAGTTCGTGCCATCATTGACCCTTAATTTACAATACAGGCCAAAACACTGCACTTCTAATAGATAAATAGAACTTGGAGAGTGAGATAAACTGGAAAACCCTGAGAAAACACACAAGATTTTTTGGTAGAAAATTGTCTATTTTTTTCACAACCTAAGACAGTTACCAAACAGTGCCAGTGCTGAGGTCTGTAAGCTGTTGCTTTCTGAAGTTGAACCACAGTTACTGTCTTAGCCTCTCAGTCCAAACATTCTTTAGCAAAATCTTCAGCCGTCTAAAATTTGAAATTGATTTAAACCTAAGGTTTGTTCCCTCATGCAAAGCATTCCTTAGCTGGATTTGGATTTATATAATTTTGGAACTTTAGATACATTATTTTCAACTGTTTGGCTTTTGTATTTTATCTATCAAACTTTTCGGTCTTAGTGTCACTGATGAGGAATGAATTTCCGAAATGTGCACAACTGGCACATCAAAATTTAACTGGTATTTGTGTTATATATTAAAGACTTTTCTACAATAAGCAATAAATATAGATTGAGAAAAGTAGAGTTGAATAACAAAATAAAGATATTTTATTTTTTTTTCACTGTTGAATTAAAAGATATTCTAGTCTTTTAACAGATGCCCTCTGCAATTATCTTTGTTAAGATGATCGCACTTTAACATGCAATAAATATAGATTGACAAGAAGAAAAGCAGAATGATAAAAGGAAAATATTATGATTTTTTCACTATTAAATAAAAAGAAATGTTAGTCTTGCAGCAGGTGCCATTTATATGTAGGGTCTGCAATTATCTATGTTTAAATGTACTACAACAACAAATATATATAGATTGAGAAAAATAGAGTGGTATGATCAATAAATATAAAATATTGGTAATTTTTTTTTCAATTCAAGTCTTTTAGCAGGTGCCCTTTATATTCAGGTTCTGCAATTATAAATCTTATGATTGATTGTAGTAAATATACTTAATGCACGTAGTTGACCCTTACTTAATGGCAAAACCTAAACAGACGAAAACTTGGCAATAATTTATTATAGCATACAAAAAAAAAATTGATCAGATAAATAAGTTTTTTGAAACTGAAGGACAAGTAATATAATAAATTCTTTATTGCACAATACACTTGATTTATAACATATACATATTGGTAAACTGTTTCAGTTTGGCTCTATTATAACGAATAATACAATGTTTGCTTAACGCTTTTGTTTTGGGCCTGTCAGGACATGTTACCCAGTCCGTGTAATCATTTACTGAAAAATAATGTAACGGAAACAGCTTTGCTTTCAAACAGTGTAGATTTATGGACATCATGGGACTTATGTCATAAGAATAGTCTAACCGAGGCGATGATTGAATAGTCTCCATGGCACAATTACATTCATATATTCTCCGCCATCATTGTGCTTTGTCGTCACAACTTCAGGCAGTTGGAATCAATCTAGCGTTCTGATTGAAACTGATGGATATATATTCATGAATATTTTATAAAGAGATTTTTTTTGTCGCCTTTTAAATAATGAATTTTTCTAGTACATCAATTTGTATAAATAAAATTATTATACTTTTGTTTTATTAACAGGTAAAAAAGTAATTGTTTGTTTGTTTTACTAATATTATAAAGTGACTTTCGGGATTTGAGAATTTTGTTGATAATTTTTTTTTGTTCACTTTATATTGTTTCATCACATAAGTTGTTTCATCACATAAGTAATTTTTTCAATGAATTAGAAGAAAGCTACTAAAATCAGAAAATTTTTTGTATAAAATGATAATTTAAGTAATTCTAGCTTATAATTCTTATTTAAATGAATTTTAAGCAAAAATTAAAAAAAAAAAAAAAAAGAAAAAGAAAAGAAAAATTTATCAATTTTCATTGGTTAGAGTCTTGACTGAGCCAGTAGCCAACATTTGCATGGTCACATTACAATTAAATTAATTAAATTAATAGTTGCAAATTAAGGAAAAAAATCCTTTATATATCTTTTCTTATATAGCCGACCAGGGTTGGACTCGATATGAATTTAATGCCCAATGGTTTAACCAAAACACTTTTTTTTATCCAACCACATTAGCCATTTAAAAAATGAGATCTGTCACGGAAAAAATCCTTTATATATCTTTTCTTATATAGCCGACCAGGGTTGGACTCGATATGAATTTAATGCCCAATGGTTTAACCAAAACACTTTTTTTTATCCAACCACATTAGCCATTTAAAAAATGAGATCTGTCACGGAGCAAGATTTGAAGTGGTGAGAGATGCTATGATCTGTAAGTTGTAAGCATGCACTTTTGTCCACTTGGCCACTGAAGCACTCACCCACCCCAATCCTGTTCCCCCTTTCACCACTCCCACCATCAGCAACAACCCATCCCAATCCTCTTCCCCTTCACACCACAGTCGTCCCCACCATCACACTCATTCACCCCAATCCCCTTCCCCCACACCATTTCCCTACCATCACCGTTACACTCATTCACCCCAATCCCCTTCCCACCTCACACCACCCTTGCCCCACCATCACAAAATTTTGTCATGTCAAGAATTAAAATGGACTTTCTTCAAATGCTTTATTACTATAGTATTACCAATCTTCAGGAATCACCTGAAAATCATTATTATTACTGTCCAGCTGTATTGATGAATGAATTACTGTACCAGCTGGTTGTCTGAAAAATATGAACATCACTTTATTAGGGGAATTACGAGTTGGTTATTACACTAATAAACTTTACACTGTTACAGTATAGATATGGAAGTTTTATTGTAAAATAATATCTAATATGTCTGAAATGAGTATGCCTTATGTTTTATTAAGAAATGGAGAGAGAGAGAGAGAGAGAGAGAGAGAGAGAGAGAGAGAGAGAGAGAGAGAGATGATATAAGAGAGAGAGGTATAAGAGAGAGAGAAGTCTGAGAGAGAGAGAGAGAGAGAGAGAGAGAGAGAGAGAGAGAGAGAGAGAAGTCTGAGAGAGAGAGAGAGAGAGAAGTCTGAGAGAGAGAGAGAGAGAGAGAGAGAGAGAGAGAGAGAGAGAGAGAGAGAGAGAGAGAGAGATTCACTTATCTACACATCCTGATTTTTTTTTAGAAAACAGACACACACACACAGACACAGACACACACTTCTGTTTGTACATGTTTTCTTCTATGTATTAGTGTGATATATAAGATCAAATTATTGGTTATTTAAATGATAAAACAATTTTGTTGTCTGGCACTTCTATTTTGTAATACAAATGTTTCAAATGAAAACAAATGTGTAAACCCTGCCTCAGTGATTAATTCAAATAATAACGTTGAACATAGAAGGATAATAGAACTGTCTGCTTGCTTGCTCCCTTGCGTTTTTACTAAGACTCATTTATTGAACATCATGGCATATTTTTTAATCAGCAGTGGTATTTTTTTTTATTTAATCTCTTCGATGTGTTTTAATCAATTTTTGTTCTTGTCCTGTTATCCAATCAAATGCATTGATCTTGCAGACCTGATGACATTAGTATTTAACCAAATTGTATTTCAGTGACAGTTTAAATGAAATGCTGTTGTCATTTATTTTTGGCCAGCGTTAATTTATTTTTAGCCATTGGATAAAGTAATGTCAACATCGGATATTGACTTTATCTATTAAGGATAAAATCCAATCAGTTCATCATTTCAGCTGATTGTAGCTGGCTTTTCAACAAAGGTTGTAAACTCTGTATTGTAGTCATTCAGCTTCAAATCAAATTAGTATCAGGATTTTATTAATTATCAATATACAAGTTTCTTTCACTTATATCAAAGACTCAGTTTAAGGATTGTGGAGGAAACCTGAGTGCAATGAGAAAAACCACCAACCTTTGACAAAAGAATTGACAAGCTTTCTTATATAAGGATCTGTCTAGTCCGAATTTCCTCTGACCCTAACACACTTTATGCCTAATGGCTGCTTGATTTTTTTAAATTTATTTTGCAGGTGTTTATTTTATTTGTAAGCCTAAAACACCATTACTCCAGTTAGTTTAAAACAAAAAACCCAGGTTTCTCAAATAGAAATTGCCCTGATCCTTCATACAGCCATCAGGTAAAAATTGTGTCAGGGTAAGAGGATTTAACAAGGATCTGTCCTGAATGGGATTTGAACATATCAGTTGAAAGTAAAAGGTGCTTTGATCTTTTTATACACTCAACCACCTAGGAGTGAAGTAATGGTGTTTTAGGCTCACAAATGAATTAAATTGCGAAATGAATAAAAAAAAATCCTTTTTTTAAACAACCAATCATGGTTGGACCCACAGTTATCCAATGCCAAAAGCTTAACCTTTACCATCTCTGAACACCTCTGAGATGAGTTGGGTAATGGTGCTTTATCCACTGGCCAATATTACTTCACTTATGTCAATTAAGGCAGTCAGTTCTTTGATGGTGTAGGAAACCAGAGTACATGAAAAAAGACCATTGAACTTTACCATGGAAAATGACAAACTTTCTTACACTAAGATCTGTCATAATTGGGACAGGAACCTTGGTGGTTACAGGCTTACATAGCCACTATGGCCCTGCAAAAAGTGCTAACGTTAACATAGCCACTATGGCTTCACAAAAAATGCTAGTTATTAGTAATTGCCAATATGGCATTGCCAAAAAGTGCTAACATCAACATAGTCACTATGGCCCTTCTAAAAAGTGCTGATGTTAACATAACCACTATGGCCCTTCTAAAAAGTGCTGATGTTAACATAATCACTATGACCCTTCTAAAAAGTGCTAATGTTAATATAATCACTATGGCCCTGCAAAAAAGTGCTAATGTTAACATAGCCACTATGGCTTCACAAAAAATGCTAGTAATTAGTAATTGCCAATATGGCATTGCCAAAAAGTGCTAACATCAACATAGCCACTATGGCCTTAAAAAGTGCTGATGTTAACATAACCACTATGGCCCTTCTAAAAAGTGCTGATGTTTACATAACTAACATAACACTATGTCCCTTCTAAAACGTGCTAATGTTAACATAGCCACTATGGCTTCACAACAAAATGCTAATGTTAACATAGCCACTATGGCCCTGCAAAAAAGTGCTAATCTTTAGCATTATAATTGCTTTCAGTGGCTGTTTTTAATCACAAATATCAATATGAACTTAATGGCCCAGTGTGAAATTAGTCCAAAAGTTGACCTTGTGTTATATATTTGTGTAGATTCCAAGATAAACTCAAAGCCCCAGAGATATGTACGATTTCTTCTTGTATTTCCCAAAACATTTGTGATGTTTGTAGCAACTTTTCAAGCAATTTTGACACTTAATAAATATTTTAATCCCTAGATTATTTACTTCTGTCATATATGATGTAATTGGTTTTTCATCCCCCTTTTTTCTGATATTTTTGATATTTCTATTTTCTGTCTTCTGTTTGTTTAACATATGGACTCCTCCCATAACTATGTTATCTTTCAGTTTCATATTAATGGTACATTCTCTAGTGTTTTATTTGTCCAAACACTAAATGTTGGAATCGCTTCAAAAATCACAATAATCGATCAACACTAAAACATTTATTGCGCATCTTAGGTTAGGATGTAAATTTTCCACTTCAGATGTTCAAAAATGTCTGCTGTTTGAAATTTGTAGTGTTGTGTTGGTTTCAGTTTAAGCTGTAAAATTTCCACTTCAGATGTACAGAAAAGTCTTTTTTTTAAATTGTACTATTTTATTGGTTTCAGTTTAGGCTGTAAAATTTCAGTTTCAGATGTACAGAAAAGTCTGATGTTTGAAATTTGTAGTGTTTAGTTGGTTTCAGTTTAGGCTGTAAAATTTCCATTTCAGATGTACAGAAAAATCTGTTATTTGAAATTTGTAGTGTTTTGTTGGTGTCAATTTAGCTGGTAAAATTTCCACTTCAGGTGTACAATAAGTCTGTTGTTTAGAATTTGTAGTGTTTTGTTGGTTTCAGTTTAGATGGTAAAATTTCCACTTCAGATGTACAGAAAAGTCTGTTGTTTAGAATTTGTAGTGTTTTGTTGGTTTCAGTTTATGCTGTAAAATTTCCACTTCAGATGTACAGAAAAATCTGTTGTTTAGAATTTGAAGTGTTTTGTTGGTGTCATTTTAGGTTATAAAATTTCCACTTCAGACATACAGAAAAGTCTGTCTCAGATAAGACAGTAAAATTTCAACTTCCAGTATTCAAAAAGGTCTCTTGTTTGAACTTTGTAGTGTTTATGTGATATCATTTTACAGAGTTAAATTTCCACTTCAGATATGCAGAAAAAGTTTGTAGGGTTTTTGTTTAGTTCATGCTAAAGGATTTACCTACTCTTCAATTGTGGAGGCTGATTTACTCTGGGACCTTGATGAGAACATTGTTGGCTTAAAGGCATCTTCAGCTTTACCTAAGTACTACTTTATGCATTTTACTTTTATTTGGTATAATATAAGTTCTATTTTGGTGTATTGTGATAAGGCAAAAAAGGTTAGCAGACTTTTAGATCATAAAACATATTTAATTTTTCTTTTATTTTGCCTTTAAGTATGTTATGCTGGTTAAGCAGTATTATAATAGGAAAATCTCTTTGTATTTTATGATAGGCAAAAACAAGTTCTAGCAAGCCAGTTTTTTGTTAGCCATATCTGTTCTGCTTTTACAGTATAAATGACATTTAGTACTTCATGATGGTGTTTTAATTTGTCTGTTTTGTTATTGTCTGTTATAAAATGCCATGTTTATGTGTGCCCAGGATTGACTTTTACAGCCTAATTTTGTGAACTGATTGGCTACCTTATTTTGTAAAATGAAAATTGATTGGTCACCTTGCTCTTAAAAACAAGTTTGATTGGCTACCTTTTAACTTTGTAATGTCATGTTTAATGTTTGATTGGCTACCTTTTTAAATCTGTAAAGGCATGTTTGATTGGTTTGTTTTTATGAAAAGAAAGCTTTCTAATGATTGGCTTAGGAGGTGTTCCTTGGAATCTTGATTTAGACAATATCTGTGCAATAAACAGAAAGTAAATTTCTTTTACATTTTTTATTTGTTCATATGACAGGTGCCAATTAAACTGTCTTTAAATTAGCTGCTGGTGTCTTAACTTTTAGGTAACAACTAATCTGCTTTATGGCAAAATAAGAATAACTGTGGAAGAAATATGTGAATATGTGAATTAACACACCACAAAATTGTGTGTGTACTTAGTTCTAAACACTTTAAAATTTAACACTGCTGATGGTTTAAAAAAGCCACTTCCCTTTTTGGTATTGAGAGCAGAGCCTATAAACTCTGGAAAAATAACAGTATTTGTTGTATTTTTTGGAAAAATATCAGAAATTTTTGTAATTTTGGGAAACAGTTAAAGTGGAAAAAATAGCAACAGAGTTTTAATACCATGTAGTAATAGTAATGTGAAAGTTACAGGAATGTACTATACAGATTTAAATAGCTTTCTATTGGCTACAGTGGATGAACATTTAAGGTATTAGTCTTCAAAATCAAGGTGTTTCACTGCTGTGGGTTTAGAATCAGTTTACTGCATAAAAGAAAGCCATTTCCTTGACATCTGCCCTTACTGGCTGACTTGGTACCAGTATAATGGACTTAGTGGTCTGTGATATTTATCTGTGGTATTGTTGATGAGTGTATTAGCACTCTCATGATTGCCATAAGTGTGCATTGGTATAATACAGATCAACACTTGCATGTGTACACACCACATGAACCTGTTAAGTTTAATCCTCTAGATTAACTAAAATCGACTCATCACAAATAGCTGAAAAATTTGAAATTGTCTCATCACAAATAGCTGAAAAAATTGATGATTTGATGTAAAACAACATTCATACTAACCACCTAATCATTCTAGAGTAACATACACATGATAATGACAACTTATCATATTTGATAGTTTTTTACCTTTTAGATTTACATAGCAATTCCAACATGCAAACTTAGTCTGTATCAACTTGTCAAGATTCTGAGTTCTTTGTAGTTTTATTGTACCTGGTAGACATTTTTACGATAAAAGCTTGTAAAGTTATGGATAAGAATTTTGCAATGAATTGACATCAAATGCTGTAACTCTACGAATAACATTCAAACACAACAAATAAATATTTTAACACAAGTCAACAAAAGCCATTTATCTTCCCATCGGTGAAGAACATAAAAAAAAAAGACGGCCATTTTTATTTTTATAACTGTTATCTGTCCCATGAATATAAAATTATACAGAATCAGGGTAACAATATCAGAAGTTTTGTTTGTAAAACTTACAGTAAAATGGAATGCTGTTTTACGCCCTAATCAAGCTTCTTCCACTGATATCCAAGCATGGTTAGCATGGCTTTTTTAGAAATGATGGATGAACAAGAAATTTTTGTAGACAACCAACGTACAACCTTCAACAGTTTAGGAACTGACAAATATTCTCACACTAAAATTTGTCCCAATTGGCATTTGAAAGGTTTTGTGATCTGTGATGCTTGCTCTAGAATACTTATCCACCATGGCCTCCACATACAATAGAACTTCTTAGACCCTTGTAACTTTGTGTTTTTAGTGATGGAGTAGTCCTTATACATCTGCTTAATGATCAGTGCTCCTCATCACATTTGTTTAAATCCTACTCAAGCAAATTCTTGTGTGAGAAAGCTTGACAGTCTGCTTTCCCATGGTTGGTGGTATTCTTTGAACACTCCAGTTTCCTCCACCATGAAAAGAACTGAACATCTTGATATTAGTGAAAAATTCTTGACTTGGGTTTAAAACATCATTAATCAAATCAGCTCAACAAACTTTTGTGAAGTATGGGTACAGGTTAGTTTGTTCTAATTAAGCCTATCAGGCTGTTGTTTAGCAGGGATTTAAAGATTGATTGATTCATTTATGGGATTTTATATCCCAGTCAGGAATATTTCATTTATATCAAGACACCTCCAGCTATAGGTGAAGTGGCAAAAATTTTGACCTTTGCAGTGCATTAAAGGCAATGTGCAGGAAGGGTTCTTTAACTTGCCACGCTATGACATACAGCATTGGTTTTAAGATCTCATCTGAAGAACCCTGTGATTTAAAGAGATGAGGTCACTAGAGTATAGTAATCTCACTTGTATGATTTATGTCCACCACAGTGGCAGCCCAAACTTAATTGTCTGTACCAATTTGGTATTCAGGTGAAGATATGTAAAATGAATTAATAATCTTGCTTTAGAACATACCAAAAATGCCAGATGAAGCTTAAACTGATAGTCTTTTTATCACAAGCCTTTGAACTTTGACCTTAACCATATTTAGTGTGCTGTTATATAAGATATTTAGAGTATATAATTTATTTTAATTTTGTGTGTTTTCTATTTTCAGATCGGAAGTTTGTTATTGCCAATGCTCAGGTAGAAACGTCTCCCATCATCTTTTGTAATGATGGATTCTGTGATCTTACAGGATTTACTCGTGCCGAGGTGATGCAAAAACCATGTACATGTGACTTTTTACATGGACCAGTCACTAGTACAATGGCAGTTTTGCAAATTAAAGATGCACTGCAAGGCACAGAAGAGAGACAAGTGGAGATTTTGTGTTATAAGAAAGATGGTGAGTTTTATTTTGTGTTTTAAAAAAAAGATGCATGTGAGTTTTGCATAGGTAAATATCCAATATTGAAATTAGAAAAAAAAAAAATTTAAAATGGTTGATAGACAGCAGGTAATTATTAATTTTATTTTCCACATCATAAGCTCTCTATCTCTAGTTTAAGTGTTATCTAGTTGTTTAATTACAATTTACAAGGAATTTTGGTGTTTGATGAAGAAGCATCTAGACCCACCTCCCGCCTCCTTACACGGCACTTGCCCTATCTTCTCTGATGAAAGTTCACTGGGATGTAAGCTTAATAAGCCTGTTTTTATAGTTTTTTACTCTGATTTCGAAAATAAGGATTTGAACGTGTGTTAGATTTACATAGTTTGAACCTATAAGAAAGAAATATTATATGACTATTACAAGTGTATTATGTAAATCCAGTGGTTCAAAAACAATTTGGCATTAAACTTTAAAAAAAATTAAAAGAAAGAAATTGATCTTTAGTCATTTAAAAATTTATGGCAGCATTGTTGGTGAGGCAAGGTACAAAAAAGGGAAATGATAATGGTTTTTTGTATATATGGATTCACTTGTATGTCTTGAAAATGTCACTGGTGATCATTCCTTTTTTGTTCAAACTTGCTTATATTATTTACCAAAGATACGGACCAGTAAGATATGGAATTTTAACAGCTGTGTCAACTTTTAATCAACCTGAAAATACTTAATTATTCCAGTAAATATTTATTCCTCTTGAGGCAAAAACACTATTTTAAAAAAATGTACATGACACCTTCAATAAAAAAAATTAACGACAAATAGATCAATACTCGAAAAGTTATTGTGTTATACATTTTATTGGGTTTTTTCGCTGTTCTTAAAAGGTTTCTATTAAAATAAATAAATAGTTCCCAATTAAGAGATTGAAACAACGAAAAGCTATGTCTATTTACCAAGATTAAATGCAATGTTTAAGAGAAAAAATAAAAACAGGATATTTTATTAAATTTGAGCATAGAGTTTGTTGATTTAAGATCGGTATAATGAAGTCGCTGTTCTCATATCGGTCGTTAATTGAGACAAAAACGTATTTTATTAGGAAAAAAATTTAAACATTAAACATAATAAAAGCCAAAGGATGTGTTTAAATGAGTTTACTGTATTTAAGCATGGTTTAAATTGCTGACTAAATATTTGGGGAAATGTTAGGTGTAAATGCACATGTACTGGCCGATAATTTGTCTTTTTATTATTATGGTATTGATTTGGTCTTGGAACTGATCGTGGAATTTGTATTAAAAGTACAATATCTGTATGATTAATTTAAAAAGAAAAAGAATTTTGCATTTAACCTAAACTTTTTAAATGTAAAGAGGAGTAATTTTAGTAATACATGTAGTAGTAGTAAAAATAATAATAATAATAATACATGCAATAACAATAATAATAATTATTATTATTTTTATTATTATTGAAATTCTTTTTTAAAAAGTATATTATTATTATTATTATCATTATTATTATTATTATTATTATTATTATTATTGGGTTTTGAAGCATTTCAAAAACTTTTGTAGTAATTAATTGGGAATACTTTATAACCAGAATTTTACTCATTAATTTTTAGAAATAAAGACATCAAGTTTACTCTAAAATCTGCAGGTGTATGATAACTTATGATGCAATTATGTTTTTAGCTCACCTGACTGAAAGGTCATGTGAGCTTATGGCATGGCGCGGCATGTGTATGTAAGTGAATGCATGTGTGTGTGTGTGTGTGTGTGTGTGCGTTGTTAACACCTATTTTCGACTTCTCCTCCAAAACTGCTGTACAGATTTCAATGATACTTGGTCAGAAGCATATAGGGGCCGGTGCAATTCAGATTTGTTCATGGCATTGCCAGGGCTACCAAGACTAGGTCAAGGTGACCTAGGGGTAAAGAAATTTTTAAAATTCTTCTTCTCTAAAACCGATGATTGGAGGAAAAATCTGATGTGATATTTGGCTTCTCTAGGGCCTTAAGTCTATAGTTTGTTCATTTTGTAAAATTTGGTCGAAAAATGGGTTACACGTGTCTGCTTTTAATTTTAAAAATTTCATAAAATGGCTTAAAATTGTTAAAACTTGACTATTTGAACAGATATTGACATGGGTTTTTCAGTTTTGACTTTTTCTTGAAATTACCTTCAAAATGGGGTCAAGGTCAAAGTTCAAGGTCATGACCTAGTTTGTAATTTTGCAGTTTTAGCCTATTTTCTTCAAAATTTTAAGAGATATATAATATCAAAACATTGTTGAAATGTACAGCATGACAAAATTTAAAAAGGTAAAAATTTCGTACTAAATGATAATGCATGTAGGAGTTGTTGCCCCTGAAATGTTATTTTTTGCTTATTAAAACTAAAATTGTGCATAAGCTTGAAAACATTAACTTTTTGCATAGGCATATGTATAAGAAAATTGTAGGTATTGATATGATGATCATTTCGATATATGGCTTAAGGTCTTATGTTCAAAGGTCAAGGTCATAGATGCACAAGAAGACTTAAATTGTTAATCATCTTGAAAACTTTTAACTTTTTGCATCGGCATATATATATTAGAATATTGTAGGTATTGACATGATGATCATTTGATATATGACTCAAGGTAATACATTCAAAGGTCAAGGTCATAGGTTCATAAAAAGACTGAAATTGTTAATTATCTTGGAAACTATTGACTTTTTGTATAGGCATGTATTTTAGAATATTGTAGGAATTGATATGGTGATCATTCTTATGTATGATTCAAGGTTTTACATTCAAAGGTCAAGGTCATAGATGCAAAAGAAGACTCAAATGGTTAATTATCTTGAAAACTATTAACTTTTTGCATAGGCATATATACTAGAATATTGTAGGTATTCACTCAGACATGATGATCATTTTGATATATGGCTCAAGGTCATAGGTTCAAAGGTCAAGGTCATAGGTGCCTTAAAAAACTGAAATTGTTTATTATCTTGGAAACTATTAACTTTTTGTATCGGCATGTATATTGGAATTTGTAGGAATTTATATGGGATCATTCTGATTTAAGATTCAAGATCGTACATTTAAAGGTCAAGGTCATAGATGCATAAGAAGACTCAAATTGTTAATTATTTTGAAAACTATTAACTTTTTGTATAGGCATGTATATTAGAACATTGTATGTATTTTGCAAATGAATAAGGCCATATCCTCAGGTGAGCGTTAAGGCCCATGGGCCTCTTGTTGGTTTTGCAATAAAATTGCAGACCTAACAACCTTATAATTATCTATGAAGCAAGGTTTAAGCTGTTATTTGTCATCAAGACATAAATCTAAAACCTGCTATAGTGACCACCTCTATATAAAGACTACCTGGCTATATTTCAACCAAAAAGGACCTCTATATAAAGACCATGTGTCTTGGGAGTGTTTACATCACTCGTTTTCTTATATTTAACCAGAAAGAACCTGAATAGAAAGACCATCTATGTATTACATAGGTCCCATGATGGGTGGTCTTTATATACAGGTTTTATGTATATTTCTATATGATTATGACATTATTTTAATATTTATTTGATAACATTGTCATTTACCAATATTATCATTGAAAGAATTGATAATTACTTTTATTATGCTTGCTCTATTATGCATACCTTCCTTCAGTATTCTTTGACACAAGCTTTAATAGTTTACAAGTCCCCCAGGAAGATTTTCCATTCAAGATTTGTTAAATGCCAGTGCATGTTCATTAAATTGACACGCTAATTGTAAATAATTACTGAATTATTTATGAAGTGGTTTGTTTAAGTCTCTTTAATACGGAAGATTTTTAAAAGCAAAATGATTTAAAGTAGAAGTACACCATTTCTGACAAGCTTTAATAAGTGGGATGGTAGGTCCTTTTAAAGTACTCTGCTGGGTGCTATTTTGTCATATGGATTAGAACCTGGGTGGCTGAATGGACTAAAGTGTGTGCTTATAAATAAAAGTGCTTCTCATTGCTTAGGTTTGAATCCCATTTGGGCAGATTCTAGTGTAAGAAAGTTTGTCAGTTTACTTGCCAAAGGTTGGTAGTTTTCTTTGGGCACTCCATTTTCCTCCACCATCCCTGAACAGATCATCTCCATAAAAGTGAAAGTGAAAGATTCTTGGCTGTGGCGTAAATCATCATTAATCCAATGTAATTATAATGACTGCTGTGTTACAGAATTCTTGTGACTTGAAGGTAATGCAGTAATAGTGCCATGGATTAATTTTTTTTTTTTTTTTTTTTTTTTTTTTTTTTTTTTTTTGACGGACCACTTATATCAGGGTAGTTAGATTTTGGAGAAACTAACATAATTTTTCACATTATAGATCTGTCTAATTTGGTTTTGAACCAGCAGAGACATCATCAGGTTCTGTGACCATAAAAAGGAATTTTTCAACCACTGCTTCTACCAACTCCATCATTTTTTATGTATTTTCACAATCAAAAGTATAATTGTTAACAATTTCAGCCTGATATATCTTAATATACCAAAAAGTGAAATGATGTTGACCTGGACTAAGTTGTTCAAAGCTACATTAGCTTAGCCAGTTGATTAGTGAAAATTTAAATTCTTTTTATTAGCAAGTTATATAATTTTTCCCATTTGGTTTGTATGACATTCGGTCACTTACCATAAAACTTCTCCGAGATTGATACTGGAAAATAGAAAATAAATTCATAAGCTGGTTCTTAAGGATATATTTATTGTTGCTATTTAGAGAATAATTCTGAAATAGATATGAAGATTAGGCTAGATTTGGAAAAATCATCATAAAACTTTTGGAAATATTATTAGAATTTCAGTAGGATTTTGATATGTGCGTTTTTACTTACTAATAGGTCAGTATGTTTTAAATTCACATTCACATTCAGAATCAATGCATACAATTGTTATAATCAGACAGAATCAATTAAAGTCAAAACAGTTTGTCCATAATATATGTATTTCATTTTAATAGTATTTCTACATTTTCCCCTACCGTAAGTATTTTATTAAACTAACGAAGTTCTTAACAATAGGACACAGAAAAGAAAAGCTGATTCAATCATTTCTTCATAAATTTCAGATGTTTATGGTAAACTATATAACATTATCTCCCTTTATTTTTTTTCAGGTGACAGATTTGTTTGTAGTATTCTTATTGCTCCAGTTAAAAATGAGCATGGGGAGATAATCCTGTTCATCATCAATTTTGAAGATATTACGGAAGCCATGGCAATCAATAAGAGAGAGCTACAACATAATTATAGAAACAGTAAGATCAAATTATCAACAAACAATTGTCATCAAAGTGCAACTCTAGAACAACTACCCCAAACAGAAAAGACAATTGACAAATTAAACAAAGGTGATAAAAATCAGAAATAAAACACAGTTATTTCCCTTTGCTAGCGTGGTTTCCTGTAACTGTCTGCATTCTAATACTGTTTAATGCATGTTCATTTGCCTAGGTTCCCAGCAATGTAAAGACTGGTAGATCAAAACTGGGTTCACTTACATATTATGAGTAGCCAAAAATACTTCATAGAGTTTATGAGATAAAATTTTAATTTCTGTTGATAGTAAATGCATAAAATATACAATTTTTTAGGGGAAATTTTACTTCATTAGGAAATGACAATATAACTCAAAATTTGAAGCTTTTTAGAAACAATGATCTTATAGCACAAATTGATATTTAAAATTTTTTTTTTTTTCTTTGCTGAAACAAAGTTATAAATATCATTTGTTGATGAAGATTTACTAGGATAGGGAACCTAGCACATTTTGGTTTGAGGTTTAACACTAAACTAGGAATTGTGGGTAATGTCACATGCTGTCTGTAACCAATCAGTTTTGAATATTTTGTTTCTATTTATAAGCTAGCACCTGCTTAAGACACTTCTTTATGCCCTTTGCAATACACAAAGCTCACATTTGCACATTTCAAATTATTCAACAAGACAGGTACAGTCTTGGATAAAAGGTTCTTGGACTATTTTTACTATTTTTGCTATAGCTTATTTGTCTGCATTACAATCTTATAGAAAATATTGGGAATGGTAAATAGGAAGTAACTTACTAATAATGTTTTAATGATGGATGGGCACAGGAATGGTATTTTTTTTTTTTTTTTTAAATTAAACATTTTTCGGAATAAATCTTCTTTTTTTAACCCACAAAAAAACTTTTGCATATGAAATTAATCCATATTGTAGTTAAACCTATTGGCTTTTTAACAAAATTTGACCAAAAATTTAGCTTTAATTATAAGAATTCTAGGCCGGTTCAAAAATATTTCTGCCTGTAATTCTTTTTTAGATTTAAAAAAAAAAGTTAAATGTTTTTGACAAATGCTTTTAATAATGATAAAAATTATTCCAGAATGCTTGCAAAATAAAAAAATTTAAAAATTATTTTTATAGGTACATTTTAATTTTATTTTGTTTGATGTGCTGTGATTCTGTCAAATAGATACAATTTACAATAAGATTTACTATTTAATGTATTTATATTCAAATCAATGTATTTTCCTGCTGCTTTAATGCAACAAACAAATCTATTTATGTTTAAAAATGCCATTATCGGTAGACTTTATTTTCTAGAAAATAACGTCATTTATATTCATCTCAAATTGTGATGATATTCATTAAATTTAAATTGTAAAAACAAGATTTTCTACAGAAAAACCATTTTTATGGCTATTTCGAGATTTTTTTGTATAAAAGAGATCAATTGATGCTTAGATGTCGCCATGGTTACCACACATTTTATTAGCAAGTTATAATTTTTCCATTTGGTTTGTATGACATTCGGTCATTTACCATAAAACTTCTCCGAGATTGATACCAGAAAATAGAAAATAAATTCATTAGCTGGTTCTTAAGGATATATTTATTGTTGCCATTTAGAGAATAATTATGGAATAGATATGAAGATTTGGCTAGATTCGGAAAGATCACAATAAAACTTCCGGAAACATTATTAAAATTTCAATAGGCTTTTGATATGTGAATTTTTTCCTACTTGAACAAATAACATAGATTGAATGTTCTTGTTAAGGTCAACTAGCATATATGTCGAATCTAAAAAATGGAAATTAAGTTCTTTGTAGACAAAATAATTAAGGATTTTTAATGGAAATGGGAAATATTTTTTCCACAGGGTCACAGTTGTTAAAATGTTAAATTAAAGTGTGTCAACAATTCTATATTTCATGTTATATGCAAAAATAAAGTAATTTGATTGAAAAAATTAAAAGCTGACCCTAGAAGAAGAGGCTACAATTCAATGAATAAACATCATTTTTGCACAATGGGCTAGTACTATAAATTCAGATTGAGTTTTATGTTTAGAAGAGGTCTATTTCTATTTTTAAAAAAAAAATGAAATGAAATAAAGAACAGTTGTTTTGTTCTATAAGATACAAAGAAAAAATAGAAGTCACAAAAATGATGAAAAAAAATTATAATAAAGTTATATAATTAAATAACATGTGCATGGAGTCATTGCATGCCAGGGAACCAGGTAATGCCCTTTTAGATGCCTTATTTTTGTTAAGTGAAGGTAATTAAGGCAAATTATTAGTATTTACCTATCTGTTGGCGAGTGGGTGTAGGTCTCTAAAATTTCATCACAATACCATGTCACATGGTGGAAATTGCAAGATATTTCTGCTAGATTACCTAGGGATGCTGTCATGGTGAGATATATTTTAAGCTTTAGAGTTTCATTTTCATTGACCCCTTTCTTGAGAGTTATGGCCCTTTTTGAAATTGAAAACTTTGTTTGAGAAAATGTCAGTAGGCAAGAGCATCCATCTCTGTGTCATTCTGACACATTCAAGTTTTTTTTTTTATCCTTAATACCAGAAACATATACATGTTATAGCAGTAATAATGCTGAAGAATAGTTGTTAGATATGATAAAAGTTGATAAATGTTTATAAATTATTTCAAAACCAGGACAGTAGTATTAATAGATAATTGGTTGCATCTTAAAAAGACCTCCAAACATGCAGTAGGACGATGTAAAGCTTGACACATCTATAAATATATTTTGAAGTAGAATTTTATCTTTTTCTTCAGTAGTATTATTATACATCTTATTGTGAACATTAAGAATATCAGTTTATTCTGCACAAAGATATTTCATTTACATTATCTGAAACAAGTCTAAATGAAATTAATTTTCTGATTTTCATACCCATTTATTTTTTTAATAACATATAAATGATTTTGTTAATTTTAAAATTTATAAATGATTTTGGGATTTTAAAATTTGAACCTTATGAACATAGATTCCCTTAGCACAATTAGGTAAAATGTTCTAAAACCAAAATGGAAAAAGAAATGGAGTAAAACACCATTAAGATATTTCTTTAAAAAATGAGCAGTAATCAATTTCATAGTCATATGACCACTAAATAGTTTCTGAGTTGGATTGAAATGTTTGTGCAGAATAGCTCTCATAAAAATAAATGTCTGATTTCTGCCTGATATAACTTCTTGGTTTTTCTAATTAGGTCAGTCTGAATTTTTCAATTTCATTAAAACACCTTGTGACCATTGATAAGTAGAAGATATTTAGTCTCACCTGTTTTTCTTTATTTATAACTTTAAACTTTTGTACTTCAGATTTTTCCGTATGGTAATTGAGTTGTCAATTTTCTTTAGTCATGATCGTCATATTTCAAATAATTTTTAGTGTTTCAACTTTTTTACAATTGTCATACAGTAAAATTTGCAAAGGCATCCACTTTTGATTAATAATGGGGCTTCGGTGGCCAAGTTTTCTTAAACCCATGCATATGGATTGCAGTGCCTCTCACCGCCCAGGTTTAAATCCCTCTTGGGCAGATCCTTGTGTGAAAACGTTTGTCATTTCACTTGCCATAGGTTGGTGATCTTGACTAGGGTGTAAAACATCATTACTTCTCTCCACTGCACTCTAAAAAAGAAGCACTTGTCCATTAAAACTGGCAATTTCAAGTTGACTTTGCTTCAAACTACAACCAAAAAGAACCTCTATGTAAAAACCATCTGACTATAAAGTCCATCAAATTATATTTCAACACCAGTTAACAATCTATTTCTAATTTTCAATTTTTAACTAGTTTTGCGGAATATTTCCAGCGTCTTCAGTTCAATGTGTAAACAAACTGATACTTAAGGTACAAAATGCTGAGCGTACAAATGACATGTAATCTCAATTGTTGCAGCATGTATCTTAGTTACATGAAAAATATTACCAAACATAAAATATTACATTATGAAATCAAAATTGTTTTTGATAAACTTAATGTTTGTCAGTGTTAGATTGGGATAAGGTATGAGAATAAAAACTATTCAACCATGTTTATTTTTTAATTAAAGAGTCCATAAATTCCAGACATATGTATTTTCCGGTTCCATTATAGTGACAGTATTTCATCTAAGCTCTCACACTTGGCAACAATGGAGATCACATAATATATGTACGCTCTGCATTTTGTACCATTTTGTATTATTTTGTTAACACGTTTTCCTGAAGACGCTGGAAATATTCCGCAAAACTAGAGATATATATTGTTAACTGGTATTGAGATCTAATTTATTTATTTTAATTTTTCCATTATCTTATTAGAACTCTGTTGAATATCGCCAGGTATTCCACCTTTTAACAACGCCGTAATCTACAACTCATGCATGTTGGTTTCCTGTTATTCTATTATCCTGTATAAGTCTGTATTTTGTTCGGTCAAATGAGTGTTCTCATATCTCATTCAATCTCTTATCAGTTTTAAATTAATTTTTTTGACAGAATTTCTAATAAAAAGATGCTTATCGACCTAATTAAACACCAAAAACAATAAGAGGATGAAAAACACATAATTAACTTTTTATAGCCTTATATTATTCAGAACATTTGGAATGAATTCAACAAGTCGTACATGGTTTTTCCTGTGGATTTCATGGACATTGGCCATGTTTTATTATCTCAATTTACCGGCATGTCAGACCGACCTGGTGTTATGTTATCATCATAAAAAACAAGTTGCAGTTGGCTTGTACTTTTTTTATGTGCATTAGGAACTGCATTA
This sequence comes from Tegillarca granosa, assembly GCA_029721355.1. NCBI lineage: Eukaryota > Metazoa > Mollusca > Bivalvia > Arcoida > Arcidae > Tegillarca > Tegillarca granosa. Next base: position 21,581,022 of record CM056608.1, read on the forward strand.
ATTGGTAGACTGATCCCTTTGTTGAAAGAACATTAAGTTTTGATCTGGAAATTACTGTACATGGGTATTGATTCTCTGCTCAGTGTCTGGTTTGATCTGATTTCCATGGCTAAATGTAGAAAGGTCACCTTGCATTTTAAAGCTTATTTAGAAAAACAAAATTGCAGTAAATTCATTGGCCAGTTTTTAGAAAGTCATTTTGAAGGTTATTTAGAAAAAAAAAAATAATTTGCTTCAAAATTGTTGTCCAGTTTTAGAAGGTCACTTTAATTTTTTTTTATTTATTTATTTATTTATTTTTATTTATTTATTTATTTTTTTGGTAATTTACAAATATATATATATATATAAAATTAAAAAAAAATTTTTTTGAATTTATTGAACAGTGAACAGTATTTAGGATTCCAGTTATATTTTAGGATTCCAGTTATATTTTAGGATTCCAGTTATATTTATCTATGAATGTTATGAGTTTTCATTTATTTAACCTGTTGAATACATTTTCCACTTTTTGACCCCCTTTTTAAGTACAGAATAAGGTCTATACATCTTGTCTTGTGACTAGCACATCTGGAATTTCTGTAAAAGAACAGCAGGTCTGACCCTGGTTTCACAAACATCCTTAAGATGTTCCTTTACTCCAAGCTTGGCAAATTTGAAATCTTATTAATTTTGTTAATTGTTTACATATTTTGGAATTTAAGATGACATTTTAAAGTTCATGCCAAACTTGTAACATCTGTATTTAATTTTATAAAAAAAAGAATGTTTATTTCTCATACAGAAGATTGCAAAAATTTGCTAAGTTTGAGTGAAGGAAAATCTTACTTAGGAATTATTGTAAAACCAGGGCCTGATATGTATAACAACATCAGATAATTGATAATTTTGAGGTAGCCATTGGTATCATCTTTTCTCTGATGTCACAGTAAAGGTACATTTTCTTATGAGGGACAAAATCAAAGATCTCATATAAGACTTTGTACAGAGGCTATTTCTACAAATTTGATAACTTTAACACTGATCATGTCAGTGCTTTCAAAGTGGTGGATGAAGTCAAGCTGTTTTTCAGTTTTACTGGTCCAAATGGATACCTTTGAATTTCAACTTCTTTTATGACAATAGAAATCCCTACATTATTTTGGACACTCTTTGTTTATATAAGCATGGGAATGGACTTGACTCAGGGTCACACAATTTATTTAGCATGCATGCATGTTCACATTCAAATGAAGTTATCATGATTACTATGTGAGATTTTTGTCTTGTCAGCAAAAATGGTTTTATTACTTTGGTCTCTTAAGCTTTAAAGGGACTTTTAATTTATATTTTAATGTTGGTAGGTATATTTGATATTTGTCTGTGACAGGTGAGAAGAGTATTACACAGGTAAAAATCAGCTATTCCTCGATCTGCGATGGAGATTAATTTACATTTGTGATGATGGATGGATGCTTTTTAGCACTTACTGCATCATATTACCATAAAAAAATTAAATTTTTGATGCAATTAATGGTGTTTGGAAGTATATCATGTCATTTCTTTAAAACATTTGTATGGAATGAAAAACATTTATGTTGCAAATTGCAGCAGTTGCATTAGTTTTTAGAAAACAATACTTGTAAGACTTGATATTTTAGCTTAGTAAAAAAAAAGTTATTATTATTTCTAAAAACAAATTTATAAAGCCACATATTTTTAATGAAATAATATTTTTTATCTCACAAACAAAAATTTGAAATTGTGAAATTTGAAAATTTTTTTTATCTGAAATGATACTGTAAATGTTTTGAATTTATTTTTCATGTTTTGCTTTATTTTGTTTTTGATACAGGCAGACATAAAAGTTTCCGACTTCGTCTTCCATCAATCAGACGTGAATTTCAATCCCGAACCAGAATTATTGACACGTCTAAAGATCCAGAAAATCCACCGATCCCGGAAGAGTCGGTACCCCTTAGTCATCTTCCAATTCCAGACATGCAGTTGCCACCCAATTCTCCACCACTCCGCCAAAAAGCCTGGGATGGTTTGTTACCAGATGTTGCTACAGAGTCTGAAAAAGGTTCTTCTCTAAGCTATATGAGACGAGCATCTTCATTGGAGGAACTGGATTCTACCCAAAGAGAGATGTACCAAGAGTCAACAGACAAAGAATATACTGGTATTTTTTTAAATACTCTTATCCAATCAGATAAAGTTGTACAGTTGACATGATGATTTTTGTTTTCTGAATTTTCATTGGTCATACTTCAAATTCTAATCCTTCATGCATGGATGTTTTCTTTAGTTTTAAGTGTTAGCATATTATCTTAGGGTGGTATGTCTGGCTGTGTTAGCATATTACCTTAGGGGTGATATGCCTGTCTGTGTTAGCATATTATCTAAGGGTGATATGCCTGGCTGTGTTAGCATATTATCTTTGGGTGGTATGTCTGGCTGTGTTAGCATATTATCTAAGGGTGATATGCCTGGCTGTGTTAGCATATTATCTTTGGGTGGTATGTCTGGCTGTGTTAGCATATTATCTAAGGGTGATATGCCTGGCTGTGTTAGCATATTATCTAAGGGTGATATGCCTGTCTGTGTTAGCATATTATCTTTGGGTGGTATGTCTGGCTGTGTTAGCATATTATCTAAGGGTGGTATAACTGGCTGTGTTAGCATATTATCTAAGGGTGATATGTCTGGCTGTGTTAGCATATTATCTAAGGGTGGTATGTCTGGCTGTGTTAGCATATTATCTTAGGGTGGTATGTCTGGCTGTGTTAGCATATTATCTAAGGGTGATATGCCTGGCTGCGTTAGCATATTATCGAAGGGTGATATGCCTGTCTGTGTTAGCATATTATCTCAGGGTGATATGCCTGGCTGTGTTAGCATATTATCGAAGGGTGATATGCCTGGCTGTGTTAGCATATTATCTAAGGGTGATATGCCTGGCTGTGTTAGCATATTATCTCAGGGTGATATGCCTGGCTGTGTTAGCATATTATCTCAGGGTGATATGCCTGTCTGTGTTAGCATATTATCTCAGGGTGATATGCCTGGCTGTGTTAGCATATTATCTTAGGGTGATATGCCTGTCTGTGTTAGCATATTATCTCAGGGTGATATGCCTGTCTGTGTTAGCATATTATCTTAGGGTGATATGCCTGGCTGTGTTAGCATATTATCGAAGGGTGATATGCCTGGCTGTGTTAGCATATTATCTTAGGGTGATATGCCTGGCTGTGTTAGCATATTATCTTAGGGTGATATGCCTGGCTGTGTTAGCATATTATCGAAGGGTGATATGCCTGGCTGTGTTAGCATATTATCTTAGGGTGATATGCCTGGCTGTGTTAGCATATTATCTCAGGGTGATATGCCTGGCTGTGTTAGCATATTATCTCAGGGTGATATGCCTGGCTGTGTTAGCATATTATCTCAGGGTGATATGCCTGGCTGTGTTAGCATATTATCTCAGGGTGATATGCCTGGCTGTGTTAGCATATTATCTCAGGGTGATATGCCTGGCTGTGTTAGCATATTATCTCAGGGTGATATGCCTGTCTGTGTTAGCATATTATCTCAGGGTGATATGCCTGTCTGTGTTAGCATATTATCTTAGGGTGATATGCCTGGCTGTGTTAGCATATTATCGAAGGTTGATATGCCTGGCTGTGTTAGCATATTATCTTAGGGTGATATGCCTGGCTGTGTTAGCATATTATCTTAGGGTGATATGCCTGGCTGTGTTAGCATATTATCGAAGGGTGATATGCCTGGCTGTGTTAGCATATTATCTTAGGGTGATATGCCTGGCTGTGTTAGCATATTATCTTTGGGTGATATGTGTTAGCATATTATCGAAGGGTGATATGCCTGGCTGTGTTAGCATATTATCTTAGGGTGATATGTGTTAGCATATTATCGAAGGGTGATATGCCTGGCTGTGTTAGCATATTATCTTTGGGTGATATGTGTTAGCATATTATCGAAGGGTGATATGCCTGGCTGTGTTAGCATATTATCGAAGGGTGATATGCCTGGCTGTGTTAGCATATTATCTTAGGGTGATATGCCTGGCTGTGTTAGCATATTACCTTAGGGGTGATATGCCTGGCTGTGTTAGCATATTATCTCAGGGTGATAAGCCTGGCTGCTGTGTTTTCTTGTTGTTTTTATATGTTCTGTAGATAGCCAGTTTAGGACATGAAACATTAAACATTTACAGATGTTGTGGTTAAAACTTGACAAAATAAACTTTAGATAATAAGGGATATATTAGATATTAAAATTGCTGTAGGTGTTTTAATTAGTTTTAAATTTAAATGACAGGGATTGATTCCAAAATTAAGCTTGAACAGATACTGTCATTAATCTGGTTGTTAGCAGTTTTGGTTTCTCTTTAAAAATAACATTTGAAACTAAATCGATAGGTTCTACCTCCTACATGGAAATTTGAATAATTAAATATGTTTGTACTAAGTTGTTTATTGGAAAACAAGATTTGATTTGATTTAATGGGTTTTACGGCCCAGTCAAGAATATTTCACTTATATCGCCAGCTAAAGGTGAAGTGGCAGAAATTTTGATCTTTGCAGTGCACTTAGTGTTCTTTAATGTGCCATGCCTGCCATGGCAAGGGGCATCAGTTTTTAAGGTCTCTTCTGAAGGACCCAGTGACTTTCATTTCTAAATGCCAAGTGCTTGGTGAAAGAACAAGGGTTTGAACTAAGGTGGCATGAGGCATTTTGATCTGCAACCACCACTTTAGACCACTTGGCTACCGAGGCCCCTCTGTTTGTTTAAAGATTGTCAATATGTAGCATACTATCATTATCATGTTCCATAAAGTATCATTCAAATTTCTGGATGGGGCAAGTCTGGCGGAGGGTTATATACACATGTGATAACGTCTTGGTCAAGTTTAGTTTTAAAAAGTCAAAACTACAGCTGTGTTAAGATTGCCACAGTTCTGTCCCTTTATAGTAAAATATCTACATGTATTTGGAAACAAACTCAATGAAATTATCTGGAATTATCTCCCTTTAAGTTTTGGCCATTTTCATGTGAGATTTCATATACAGAATAAGATGATTGTCTAGTTAGGGTTGATTTCTTGTTAGAAGAATAAACTACGGGCTAAGAGTCATTAGTAAAAGTCTCACAGTAACATTGATTTCAATTTATAAATGTCGTGACATTTCATTTGCTTTCCTGAATTGTAGAGAATTCTATCATTCAAAAACAACAATCAATATTAACCGTGTCTAAAGATGACTAGAAGCTGCTTACGAGGAACTGTTTATCAACGATGTTTGATTTTCATTATCAAGTTGTCCACATGTTTCAATTTAGAAAATATTGTAGTTAATTTGTTAAGAGTGATCTTGTTGGATAAATACCATGTTTTCTTTGATATAATAGTGATATTTTAATCGACATTCAATTTATTTATTTCTCTTGATCACTTTTACACATGTTATCTTCAATGGCTCATAGAAATTGACGGATAAAATTCAATGATTTTGATCATGCAATGTCTTGTAATCTCTTGTTCATAATTTTCTCTTTTTTCATTACTGCATAAACTTTTTTTTCTTTGTCATTATTATTTTGATTGTTTTTATTTAGTTTATGGCAACTTCAACATTTAAATTTAAATTACATCTTTATTGATATACAAATATTAAGTTTTAGTGTGCAATTTAACCAGAATAGTTCTTTATTATACCAATACAGGTTACAGTACCTATGTTACCAATATTTTCATTGGACCTGATGATGACCAATCAGAGAGTGTAATACAATTTTGGATTTGTGTATATTATCAGGGGGAGATAAACAAGTTTATTTTGAATTGTTGGTTAGTGGTTGTAATGTTGTTTGATTAATCCTTATCTGTGAATTAATCTAAGAGCAAGTTTTTATATGCCTGGCCCCAGTTTCACAATCATTCACTCAGTTGAGTATACACTCAGTTGAGTATACACTCAACGACTCAACTCAAATTCGGGAATATTTCAATGTCAATTTCTAAGACATTACACAGTTAAAATTGAATATCTAATGTAATATTTTGATTGTTTAGAGTAGGTTTGTTCAACAAAACAAAACATTGTCTCATAAAACTTAAATTAATAAAAATATTGATGAGGGAAAATTGGGAATATTTGAGTTGAGTGTACACTCAGCTGAGTGAATGATTGTGAAACTGGGACCTGACGTGTAATCACATACGTGTGTTTTATGGTCTGCCATGTACTAGTGTCCTTTAAGAGAAACTATTTTTAAGGTGCTAACTCACTGAGTCAGACAAACATACCATTCCCCAATCCATTCTCCTTGCACCGAATGAACCAGTCAATACCTTGTCCTCTTAAAGACAAGCGCCAAGTGAGGAAGCAATTTCTCAAATTTTAGAGTCTCACGATAAGCTAGGGTACAAACTCATGAACCTCCCACCCCCTCCCTCCTTCAAGGCAGATGCTCTACCATTGAATCACTGAGGTGGTATTTTGAATAGTACTAAAAAACTTTCTAGACAGAACCCCTGAGGGTATCCATAACTCAGTAGGCAGTACTTTGTGCTATCAGAAAATGTTCCATTTAGCAAAATTTTCAGCCGTCTTAATTTTTGAAATTTATTTAAAACTAGGGTTTGTTCCCTCATGCAAAGCATTCCAAAGCAATCCTGGATTTGTATACATATAAATTTGAAACTTTCAATTCATTAATTTTCAACTGTTTGGCTTATGTTCTTTTAATATATCAAACTTTTCGGCCCTTAGTGTGGCTAAAGAGAAACAATTTCCCGAAATGTGCAAATATGGCACATCAAAATTTAACAGGTATTTTTGTTATAAGACTAGACATACTGTCCTTGTTAGACAGGTATTTGTTTTAAAGGTTAAATTAGCAAAGTAACAGTATATTGAAATAATTTAAAAGTAGTTTAAAATCCAGATAAGGTTTACAATGTCTTTAGAATCATGTTTAGACAAGATATAATACCAGTATATGCAGGAAAATTTTAAATAGTTCTTCTCAGTTTTTCAGCCCAATCAAATGTAAAGGTCATAAGCACTTTATTTTTTATTGATTTTTTTTTAACTAGAATTACAAACAAATTACATCAATTCTGAGCCATGGTTCTTTTCCCAAACAAAACTTGAACCAACCCGCCTCCGATTAAATAAAAGTCACCTGTAAATAGTTATTTAAAAAAACAGAAAAAATATTTAATTAGGAAAAATAAACAATGTAAATAAAGAATAAGACATTTATACAGTTCCATTGATTATTGGAAGTTCTACCAAAGGAACAAAACCCTTAATAAACTGCATTTTCAAGATATAATTCACTGAAAAATAAAGACTTATTGATTATTCATAATGGAATATGATATAGCATTATAGTAATGTATTTTAAAAATCTTGAAAAAAACACAGTTGTAAGAGCTAGTACAGCAAAAGTTGGTTATGGAGTTTGGCTTAATTTAAATGATTTTCTAGAATTTTTCATATGTTACTTAATGCTTCATTGTCATATTGAAACATCAAGTATAATAGTTTTAAATTAAGACTAGCTTTTTTTTGGGGATTGGTTTCCCATATACATGTATATTATTGCATGTGTTAAAAGGAGTGGACTAATGATTTTTTTAACATCTTGGTCAAGATTTCTTTTCCCATAATTAAGGCTCATAAGTCTTTACTTACTTACTTAGACCCTCCTCTCCTCCTGGAGCATAGGCCATCAATGACTGCCCTCCATCTCTGCCTGTTTTTTGCCATCTTCTCTAGCTGTTTTTAGGTCTTTCAAATCAGCTTGATGTCTGCATCAAGGTCTCGGCGCCATGTATTGCGGGGTCTTCATCTCTTTCTTTTTCTCTGGGGGTTCCAAGTAAGTGCCAGCCTGGTTGTGTTGGTTGCTGGTTTTCTTAGAGTATGGCCCAGCCAACCCCATCTCCCCCATGGCCGGTCCCAAGCCCGGATGAAAAAGATGGAGGGTTGGGCATGGGTTTAGCACCCCCACCCTGTAAAAACCACTTCGCTACAGAAACATTGACGACATAAGTCTTTGAATGGTCTTAAATTGAGGTGAAGGAAATCAGATTTGAAATAATAAACGGAACATTAAATTGTGACTGGCTAATTAATATCCACTTTAATCACTAACAACATCAGACAGCTATCTTATATTTTTTGTTTAAAATTCACAATTTAGACTTTCTATATGCAGGAATTAACAAATTCCAGATTTAAAAAGTTAGAAAAAGCAGTTAAACCCATGAAATTTGAAATTTTATATACTATACTGAGTGACCACAATTTATGAAACTTCTGACCAGGCACTAGATGCCATTAACATTTTTCTATTACAGATGTAGGTCCTTAATCCAAATAAAAATATTTTCTAGATATATCATGGAAAAAAAATTAAAATTGATATTTCTGGAAGAATTTTTTTGTGATCATTTAAACGAAGTTTTATTTTTTCTAATTTTGACATAATTTAGTAAATATGGTACTGTATCGAGACTGTCCGTTTTTTGGATGGTAATAGTTTAAAGAGGAACCTTTTTTTTATTCTATATTTCATAAAAACACTGTTTTCCTAACATTAACATAATTGACACATACACCATTTAGTAAACACTGTATCAAGGCTGTCCATTTTTAGATGGTAATAGTTTAAAGAGGAACCTTTTTTTTTATTCTATATTTCATAAAAACACTTTTTTTCTAACATTAACATAATTGACACATACACCATTTAGTAAACACTGTATCAAGGCTGTCCATTTTTAGATGGAAAAAGTTTAAAGAGGAACATTTTTGTTATTCTGCATTTTTTATAAAAACACTGTTTTTCTAATATTGACATAATTGACATATACACCATTTAGTAAACACTATCGTGGCTGTCCATTTTTAGATGGAAAAAGTTTAAAGAGTAACATTTTTGTTATTTTGCATTTTTATAAAAACATGTTCTAATATTGACATAATTGACATATACACCATTTAGTAAACACTATCGTGGCTGTCCATTTTTAGATGGAAAAAGTTTAAAGAGGAACATTTTTGTTATTCTGCATTTTTATAAAAACATGTTCTAATATTGACATAATTGACATATACACCATTTAGTAAACACTATCATGGCTGTCCATTTTTAGATGGAAAAAGTTTAAAGAGGAACATTTTTGTTATTCTGTATTTTTTATAAAAATACTGTTTTTCTAATATTGACATAATTGACACATACACCATTTAGTAAACACTATCGTGGCTGTCCATTTTTAGATGGAAAAAGTTTAAAGAGGAACATTTTTTTTATTCTGTATTTTTTATAAAAACACTGTTTTTCTAATATTGACGTAATTGACACATACACCATTTAGTAAACACTATCGTGGCTGTTCATTTTTAGATGGAAAAAGTTTAAAGAGGAACTTTTTTTTTTATTCTGTATTTTTATAAAAACATGTTCTAATATTGACATAATTGACACATACACCATTTAGTAAACACTATCGTGGCTGTTCATTTTTAGATGGAAAAAGTTTAAAGAGGAACTTTTTTTTTTATTCTGTATTTTTATAAAAACATGTTCTAATATTGACATAATTGACACATACACCATTTAGTTATAACTATATTGAGGCTGTCCTTTTTTGGATGGTAAAAGAGGAACATTTCTGTTATTATATAGTTTAAGATATTTGAATCATAAAAATACTTCACAGCACCTCTCACCGCCTAGGTTCAAATCCTAGATTCATATCCTAGTGTGAGAAAGTTTGTCAGTTCTCTTGCCTAAGGTCGGTGGTTTTCTGTGGGCACTCCAGTTTCCTCCACCATCCCAGAACTGACCACCTTGAAATAAGTAAAAGAATCTTGACTTGGGCGTAAAACATGATTACTCCACTCCAATCTACTTATAAAAGAACTTTTAATCTAATTTTGACATAATTGACACATGTACCATTTAGTTGTCGATTTTTGGATGGTAAAACATCCAGATGAACATTTCTGTTTTTATATTTAAGAGTTTTTGTAATCATAAAATACTGTTATTCTAATATTGATATAATTGACACATATACCATACAGTAAACACTGATGTATGTAAAATCGTTACTTGGTTACCTACTACAGTTCTGAAGACAACCACCTGTCGACATTGTTTATTATAACATCATTTATATAATGGATATTTATATAATCCGTAAATTTCACCCCCAGAAATCCCGATTTTTACAACATTTGATTATATCATTTCATAGATCATATTCTTCACTTCACTTTAAATGAGCAGTTGTACATTACTTTTCCTAATTTTATAAAAGTTAAGGCGTTTGTGGCAAAGTGGTTAAAAAGTGCATGTTAAAAATTTCAGCGTCTCTCACAGCCAGGGTTAAAATCCAACTGAGACAGATTCCAGTGTAAAAAAGTTTGTCAGTTCACTTGCCAAAAGTCCATAGTTTTTAATAGGCACTCCATTTTTCTCCACCATCTTAGAGTTGAGTTGAGTAATGGTGTTTAATGTACCAGTCAAGAATATTTCACGTATATGGAGATGTCGCCAAAGTACTGGCAAAAGTGCAGAAGTTTTTATGTGTGTTGTGCTGATAGCATTGTACAGCAGGGTTCTTTATTGAGTCACAACTACTGTGACACAGGACCTTGTTCCCATCCGAAAGAACCATGGTTTTCATTTTGTAATGCCAAGTGCTTGGTGAAAAAACAGTCACTACCCACTTTCAAGTCTTGGATCAAACCTGGTTGGGGTTTGAACCCACAATCTCCCCTTTACGGAGCAAGCACTTTACCAACTGAGCTACCGCAGTAGTACTACCATCCTAGAACTGACAATATTTGTTAAAGAATTTTGACAAGGCTTAAATTAATGCCTTTATGTATATGATGTATATGAAGGGCCTCGGTGGCCAAGTGGTCTAAAGCGTGCGCTTACGGATCATAGTGTCTTTCACCGTCTGGGTTCAAATCCCAATCGGGACAGATACTAGTTAGAGAAAGTTTGTCAGTTTGCTTGCCAAAGGTCGATGGTTTTCTCCAGGCACTCCAGTTTCCTCCACAATCCCAGAACTGACTGCCTCCAAATAAGTTAAGAATCTTTACTCCATTACTCCACTCCTATATGATTTACTGAAGTGATATTTGTGGAATTTTTTATAGAATTTAAAAAAGTATTTCATTTCTGAAATGTCATAGCTATAACGCACAAACTGTAAATTATAGGTTTATTTTTACCAAGGTTAGATATATCTCTTTTATCTAATTTGATTAAACAAATAAATATTGTCTTACTTGAAATTTTGCCATACTCAGTTTACCAACCGATTCTAAAAATAACCCCCTTAAACTTTTTAAAACCATTTAACAATCTTAGTTTAGTAGCCTGACATTTACAAATAAGTACATAAGATTTCCAAAGGGTCATTATAATCAATTTAATTGAAATTGAGTCTTTTTTTATTTCCTTTTTTGTGTGATAGAGTACTGCGTAACTTTACTTCGGGATCAGCTTTCAGAAATCAGATTATGACCTAACCATTAATCTATCTGTACTCAATAAGGCTTTCTGGGTCAATAGCATCTTTCAAAATCATTTTAGATAATATAGATTGCTGTGAGCTGTGAAAGTTAGAAATCAATTCTCTGATCTTTGTGCGATTTTTGGATGGAAACCAAGAAGCAAGTTTCACTATAATGTAATTTATCTCAATTTTTAACGCCTGATTTCCTCTAACCTCCAATTGTTGCCTTTAAATGATTTTTCTGATTAAGTAATGTAAACAGTGTGTTTGAAAATGGTTAGATTGCCAAAAAATCATATCATGCACTAACTGGAATATTCCTTACTTTTGAATTTTGATTTATGTCATATTTTTATGCTTACTGTATGTCTTTAGCTGTTTGATGATTGGGCTATCTTAGCTTTTTGATAATTGGGCTATCTTAGCTGTTTGATGATTGGGCTATCTTAGCTGTTTGATGATTGGGCTATCTTAGCTGTTTGATAATTGGGCTATCTTAGCTGTTTGATGATTGGGCTATCTTAGCTGTTTGATGATTGGGCTATCTTAGCTGTTTGATGATTGGGCTATCTTAGCTGTTTGATGATTGGGCTATCTTAGCTGTTTGATGATTGGTTTATTATTGTCAAACTGTCATTGTTTGAAATTCGGCTAGATGTCAGTTTTAAATTTGTTTAAGCGTCAGTGTAATGTAATAAGTAGAGTTAGGTGGTATACAGGGCTTAACAAACACCGGTAAGGTCAATCAGCGGTCAGCAAAGGCTATCTCCCCCACCCTCCCCTTATTATCTTGCAAAAATCCCATCACTTAAAATATATTGACATTCATACAACAAATGATCCGGATACAAAAAACCACGTGTGATGTCATGATCATGTTGTTGTTAGTAATCCGAAAAATGGTCGTAATCAATCCAGTCAGCTCATGTATATAGAAATCAGAGGAGGTTATTAACTGCAATCAGGCACGTGTATGACTGTGAAATGTATATTCTAGTAGAAATGGCGTGAACAGGTGAAGCCACTAGTAATCAAATAACCTCTAAGGTATAAGGTAATTAATTACCTGTGAATAGAGAAGTTCAGTGAATCCTGACACTGTACTTTAAATTGTTAACAAGCCAGCATTAAAGAATTTTTAATCAGATTTTGTCTTACTATTATGGGAAAAAAGTCGATTTGGATATTTTTCAATCGGCTTTTTGAAGTTTGAATCGGCATTTTTCGCCAAAAATCGGCATTTGTGAAGGCCTGGTGGTATAATTTTATTTAACACCACAGTCAAGATTCTTTCACTTAAATTGAGGTGGTCAGTTCTAGGATGGTGGATGAGGTGGTCAGTTCTAGGATGGTGGATGAGGTGGTCAGTTCTAGGATGGTGGATGAGGTGTTCAGTTCTAAGATAGTGGATGAGGTTGTCAGTTCTAGGATGGTGGAGGAAAGGTGAAAACTTGGAAAAAAATCATCAACCTTTGGCAAATGAAATGGCAAACTTTTTTACATTAAGATCTGCCCGAGCAGGATTGAAACCTAGTCAATGAGAGGCACTTTGAACCATAAGCATGTGCTTTAGACCACTCAGCCACCATGGTCACTGTAATATGAAAACTATAGATGATAATAATAATAATTACTTGTTTGTATTTTTAGGCTTTCTTTATTTTTATTTCCATCTGTGTTGTCTGTGTGTATATCTTACCAATAAAACTGAACAGAAGTATAGTTTTAAATAAATTCATATTTGGTTTATTTGGTCCTCTCTGTCACTCCTATACTAACATATTAAATCAAGATCCTCTGTAGGGGGCCTCTGTGGCCAAGAAGTCTAAAACACATACTTACCAATCACAGCACTTCTCACCTGGGTCCAAATCCCCCTCTGTGGCCAAGAAGTCTAATCCACATGCTAATGAATCACAGCACCTCTCATCTGGGTTCAAATCCAACTCAAGACAGATCCTAGCGTGAGAAAGTTTGTCAGTTTGCTTATTGAAGGCTTGTGGTTATCTCTGGCACTCTGGTTTCCTCCACCATCCCAGATCTGACTGCCTCAAAATAAGTGAAAGAATCTTGATTTGGGTGTAGAACACCATTATTCCACTCCATTTCACTCGATCCTTGTATTCACTCCATCACCCCTATAACACTGTGAATATCAGGATCTCTATATAATTATCTTACCCATATACCACTTGGTTTAATCAGAATCACTTTGTCCACTCTGTCCCACTTACACCAACATATATTAATTAAGATCTTTGTATCTACTCCATCACCCCTTACGCCACTGGGGGCCTCCTTGGCCGAGTGGTCTAAAGAGCATGCTTACGGATCACAGTGCCTCTCACCACCTGGGTTCGGATCCCACTCGGGACAGATCCTAGTGTGAGAAAGTTTGATAGTTCGCTTGCTGAAGGTCAGTGGTTTTCTCCGGGCACTCCAGTTTCCTCCACCATCCCAGAACTGACTGCCTCGAAATAAGTGAAAAATTCTTGACTGGGGCAAAAAACACCAAAATACACAATTACTCCATCACCCCAGGTTACGCCACTGAGAATAAATCAGGCTATCTTTGTTCACTTTTTCACCCCTACAAAACTAGGTTTAATCAGAATACCTAGAAGCACTCTGTCACCTCTTATTCCACCATATTTAAATTGGATAATCTTTGAATCCACTCTGTCACCTCTTACATCTCTGTTTTCAATCTATCCACAGTCATTTGTACAAACTATAAATCAGGATCTTGATATCCACTCTGTGTCCCTTTCTACACCATGTATCAAGTGTGGTTTTAATTTCATTTACTCTGAAAAAATTATTGTTCTTTCCTTGCTGTTCGTAAAAACCAGGAAGTAATTTGTAAAGAAATAAAAGAAAGATAAATTGCTTTCATTGTATGTACTGGTAATATTTTTCAATCAAAAGTTTCCTGTTTAAGTGTGATTTTTAACCAATTTATTTTTAATAATGTGAATTTGAAACATTTTTTTTTGTTGACAGTAATTTTTTATTTGAATTATGATTTTCTTTTTTTTTATTTTTTGGATATTCCAGCTTTAAATTATTTTCTTTGTACACTAATTCTCTCTCTCTCTCTCTCTCTCTCTCTCTCTCTCTCTCTCTCTCTCTCTCTCTCTCTCTCTCTCTCTCTCTCTCATACTGTTAGAAGCAACACAGAAATATTACAAATAATCTAGTAAACACATATTTTGGAATAAAGCAACACCTCAAAGAGGCATTGTTTATATAACATGTTGTGAAGTGACATGGAGTCACTGGTAATTTATGCTCCAGCCAAGTTTTTTCATTTTTTTTAATTAATATTAAAGGCATCAATTCTGGGGTGGTGAAAAAACTGAAATATTTAGAAAAAAAACACCAAGATTTAGCAAGGGAATTGACAAATTTTCTTACACTGGAATATGTTCAGCGTCTGATTCTAACCAAGGCAGTGAGAGCCAATTAGTCCGTAGAATGTCACCACATCTTTTTAATACACAAGACATACAGCAAAATGCAATTTTTTTTAAATTTAAAGTTCTCAGAATGAAATTGCATTGCAATATATGATATACATGTATATCCTGATATGCTTTTGATTAAATATAATAAAAATGATATTTACCGTAATTCTTATTCTTCAGTTGCACTGTCTTTAATGGAATTCTTCTTCATGTATTGTAAATAAAATTTTACTTTCCTATAAATTTGATTAAAAAATTTTTCAAAATTAAAAAAAATGAAAATAATAAGAATAGGTTTGGTTAAAAAACATTAGTTTGCATGCAGTATGAAAGATGATGATGATGATGATGATGATGATGATGATGATGATGATGATGATGATGATCATGATCATGATCATGATGATGATGATGATGATGATGATGATGATGATAATCATGATCATGATGTAGATGACGATCATGTGAACACCCACACTGATGTTGACTGCAAGACTCGCTATATCACATACTTTTAAAGTGTGGAAAAACTATAAAAAACAAATATAATATAATGCGGTTTTCAGCCAAAGAAACCTACATATTGCTAATTAACTTGTTTTTGGTCTGAAAATGTGCATTTTTTTCATGTCGATCGTGGCTCCGACATGTAATTATCGGGTGATTTTTCTCACTTTTAGTGCCAATTAAGTTTTATTTTTTTTTCTCTGATGAGAACCAAATTAGAAAGAAGTAAGTGGTTTCACACATAAAGTAGGTTTTGTAAACATAAAGTCTATGTTTATTACCGATTTATAACTCTGTTTGTCAGCAATGGGAAATTTAGAGTGAGAGTTACTTCCCTTCAAACTGGTTTTTTATGTGAAGTATAGTTTTAATTGTCTTCAGACATGTTAACTATAGAAAGGGTGTGTTTCCCAAGTAAAAGAAGTATGTCCAGCTTAGTTGAGGATCCAACACTATTTGTTTTTACATAAGTCACCAATTGAGGCAGACTTGAAGAACAATTGGTCATTTATCTCCACTCCTCAATCGGTCAGTTGCAGTTACTCTGTTGATTCTAGGTGGTGTGTACATTGTCATTTATCTTCAGTCAGTAACTGGTCAGTTGAAGGTACTATATTGGTGTAGGTGGTCTGAACATTGTCATTTATCTCTAGTCATTCACTGGTCAGTTGCAGTTACTCTGTTGGTTCTAGGTGGTCTGAACATTGTCATTTATCTCCAGTCATTAACCGGTCAATTGCAGGTACTCTGTTGCTTCTAGGTGGTCTGAACATTGTCATTTTATCATTATCTTTTTTTTTAATCTCTTTTCATATTAATTATCGATAAAAAGAAATCATCAAATTATCATTTCCTATTTTGATTTTTATTGTTCATCTTGCAGAATTTTAATCTGAATCATTTTAATCTGAAAGTGAAACTGATAGTAGTTCCTGGAGTATTACTTCATGGAGTCAAGCTAATTTGTTAGTTGTTGATCAACTGGGTGCATTTAGATGAATATAGTACACATATGTCATTTAAGGTGATGAACTTGAAATAATTATACAGGTCTGTTAACTAGTTAACAAGTTATAGACATAACCTTTTATAAGTTTCATATGCTGTATAAGTGTCTATTCTAGGACACATAATTGGAGATAGATTATCACTTAGTTATTGTTCACTCAACTGAGTATACACTCAACTCAAATTCGGGAATATTTCAGTGTCAATTTTTAAGACATTGCAAAGTTAAAATTGAATCTCTAATGTTATATCTAAATTATTTAGTGTAGGTTTGTTGAACAAAATGAATCATTGTCTCATAAAACTTAAAATTTCAAAAATATTGATGAGAGAAAAATGGCAATATTTGAGTTGAGTGTACACTCAGCTGAGTGAATGATTGTGAAACTGGGGCCAGGCATACATTTTAAGAAGAAGATGAGCACTTGACTAACAAAAAAAATTATTTATGAAAAAAGCAAATTGTAAAAAAAAAAATGACATTGACAATGGTAGATTGGTTGGATTTTATTATTTGTATATCTTGTTTCAGTTGATTGGTTCGTTTTTCTACTGTTATAACTTGAAAATGAATAGAGCCCCTACTAGTTCTTTCATAGTGTCTGGGATTGTATGCTATTTAGTTTAAATCATGTGACTTTTTGTCTTAAATATCTTTAGTCAAAATCCCCCTTTTTGTTCAGATTTTGAAAGTAAACAGCTATTTTTAAATTGACTGAATTTTTAGTATCAGTGGTTGATAATGGCTGAAAATCTGGAAATGGCTAGAGTAAATTTAGATCATGTGTTATACCAAAAATGTAAAATCAAAATTACAGCATTAGGTTTACCAGTTTCTTGAGAGTTGAGTATTATACATCAGATTTAAGTTTGTCATTACATTTGTACTAAGAAGTCTATTTTGGAACTGTGGAGGAATCTCGAGTGTCTGGAGAATTACATAACTTTTGGTAAATGAATTTCACTTTCTTATACTGGGATTTTGGAGAGCTGGCTTTTACATTAAACAGTGGAATTTAAATCAGAATAATGAAAATATGCCTTTAGACATATTTTCCAGTGCAACAGAAAAAAAAAAAAAAAAAACAAAAACAAAAAAAAAACAAAAAAAAACAGAAATTTATACCCTGAGTGACCCAAATTCACATTTAGTTCACTTGGTGAGGCTAAATATCTTACTTTAAAGTCTAAACTCTTTTATCACCGTGGCTTACAAGAAGTCAGTATTTTTCTCAAGCTACTATTTATTGTTTTATTCACTGTTTCACAGCCATTAGCCTCTATATAAGATAAAGAGTATTGCCTGGGACCAAAAAATGTAAATGCTCCACTTGACTCCACTCTTTACAAAAACCATGCCTTACGATAAATACATCTTTGATTAAAAGGTTTATGCATGCTTTATAATTGTATTCATTTATGAAATTTCATGAAAATAAAAGTGATTTAGGGAAGAAATTATTTGATCCCGTTTGGACATTTTCTGCTCTGCTCTGCCCTGAATTTTATAATCCAAATACTGGTTTGCTCGGTACCAGTATAATTGACTGAGTGGTCGAGTTGTGATGTTTGTCTGTGACAATGAACCAGTGTACTTGAACTTAAAGTTGTCATAAGTGACCACTAGTACAATGCAGATCAGAAACACTTGCTCACTCATACACCACAAAAATTGTGTTTTGATCAATCTTTCAGGTTTATAAAAATTGTCTTATCATGATTAGCTGAAAATTTGCTGATATTGTGTAAAACAACATTCAACTTACCAAAAGCTTTAAAAAATTCTAAAGTCATAATAGTTGTTCCATTCAGTTTGCATTTTTTTTCTGCCAGTTAAGATTTTAAGATAAGCTACGGATATTGACTTAGACTCGGCTTTGGGTCAGGAAGAATTTTACACTAGAGGATGTACAACTACGATAGATTCATTCAGAATAGAATCCGAGATAAAGAAATTGTACTTTATATCAAAGGTTTTGTCCGAGAAAATATGTGAAAGAGTTTTTAATCAAAAAGTTCCCAATTCAATCGAACTGTATCTTGTTTGTAATCAGAAACCCAAGGATTTACCAAATGAATTAGGCTAGCTAGGAAAATTAAGTTTGCATCCAAATAAAGACCTTAATTATTTTTGGCAATGAATTACTTATTGATCAACATCGGATAGCTCTGACATCATGACACATTGACATTTATTCGTCATTAAATCAGAATCTGATGTACAAAATTTACTAATCTGAGGAATTAGAGGACTCTTGATTAAGTGACCATCTCCAAAGATAACCACATGCATATTAATCAGTAGCCATATATATATATATATATACGTGTAAATAAATATATATATATATATATATATTATAATATAGAAAAGGAAGTACATTTTACAAATATTTTCAAGCCTAAACTAAACAGACTGTGAATTAAATCCCCTTGTACGGATAATACATGTTTTAAAAGTGATGTCATTACAGCGTTATTAAGCAAACATTATTCACCCAAAGATTGCAAGATATAATGCATCAAAGTGCTATTGAATACAATATAATTTGTTCCAAACTGTAAATATTTACTGAGACCATACTTGTCTATAGAAAAGAAGTTATTCACCAAAGTTTTCTTAAGCAATGGTGCTTGATTTTTTGTGTAAAAGCCTCTTATCTGAGAATTGAAGTTTCGGTAAACAAGTGGTTTTGAAGGGCAAACAGAAAAGACCCTCTCACACTGAGGTTTGAATCTCACCTGGGAAGAGCCCATTGTAAGAAAGTTTGTTACTTTGCCTACCAAAGGTCAGAAGTTTTCTCTAGGAACTCAGGCTACTTGGAACTGGTCACTTTGAAATAATGAAAAAAAAAAATTGACTTGGGTATAATGCACCATTTACTCCATGCCATTTTAAAGCTGCATTAAGTTTTCCAAAGAAAAAATTAAAACGGTGCTAATCTAATTAATGATGTTCCTAATGAACAATGTTACATTTGGTTCAACGATAAAAGCTCGAATAAATACAGAAATTACAGTATTTACCCAGCGAGATACAGCATGTGGGATCTAATATTAGAACATGGTTACGTCATCAAAACCCGGGTCATTTAAACACAACTTTCAAAAGGGTGAAATACGATAAATTAAACACAGAACTTCGTTGAATTTGCCATTTGTGACTTTGTAAGAGATACAAAACACCATTTCAAATACATCTGGATATTAATAAAGGACAATTAATGCAATCCGTCATGTTTCACTTTTGATTCTAGGGTTTTCTGTACATCCGTGCGCATGCTCCAAGCTCATAATTACCATCATAAAACACTGACCAACCGGTCAGAGGATTCTGTTTATTTACAGCTAAAAGAAATGAAATTTTAGAAAATGAATGTCACAGATCGTGGTTAGAAGATATCTATTTTTAAAAAAATATATTTTTGGAAAATCAAAAAAAATTCAGAAAATTGATAAACTTAATGCAGCTTTAAACTAATCTGAGGGCATTTGCCTGTATGTAGGGCACAAGTAATTGTATAAAAATAAAACATTTATATGATGATATCACACACACACACACACACACACACACACACACACACACACACACACACACACACACACACAGAGAGTATGTGTTGTAAATTTGTACATGTATTTTTAAAAGAGAGCATGTAAAGGGAGATAAATCTTGGAGCAATTTTGTGAATATTCTTTGTATGAGCATGTGAACAAAAAAGTGTTTTATTGTTTAGTAAAAGCTTTATTTTTAGCAGATATTTCTATATATATATATTTGTATATATGCATCACATTTTATTTTCAGACTTTATGTTAGGATATCGTCGTCCGCGAGCCTATACATTAGGGTCATGTGAGTAGATAAATTTGTCGCTTGCAAATCACATGACATGTCTATCTACTAAAAAAAGCGCTAATCAAATTTTTTACTTACAAAATTAATTCTTTTGAATTTTCTCTATTTTCTAATATTGGTGCACAGATATATACTGCTAATATTAATCTCTTATGGGGCATGGTTTTTTAATTTTATTAATATAAATTAATTATTAAAATTAAGCATTTTATTATATAATATATTTTACACATAATATATTTTACACATTGCAGTATTCCTTTGCTTGATCAATTTTATAGCATGAAAAATGATTTAAAAAAATTCTTCCACATTGACTGACACACCCTATTAAAGGTTAATTATAAACTTATGTTTATTATTTTCTCCCTTACCTGGTTATTACTCCTAATAGTTATGTATTTTTATATGAATTATATTGACTTTCTTATTTTGGCTCAAAAATTCAATGTTTTTTTAGGCTCTGGTAATTAGAAATTAGACCTAGTTCTAGCCAAAGTTTCACAATCATTCACTCATTTGAGTGTACATGCAACTCAAATATTCCAATTTTTCTCTTATCAATATTTTGAAACATTTTAAGGTTTATGAGACAATGTTTTGTTTTGTTCAAGAAAACCTGCACTAAACTATTTAAATATAAAATTTGATTTTCAATTTGATTGTATATAGTCTTAAAAATTGACATTGAAATATTCCCATATTTGAGTTGAGTGTACATCTAATTGAGTGAATTATTGTGAAACTTGGGCCTGATAAACAAAATGCTCTTATTACCCTTAAAACTTTATCTAAAATTGCATTTATCTAGATATTTCTTCCACCCCATAAATATAGTGCATGTGCAGGGAAATGGTCTATTTTGAATTTCCAGGAGACCAGCACAGAAAGGCAAGAGATTCCTTGAATACAGTTTTTTAGCTGAACATAGCAAAACTGTGTTGGACTGTATGGTAAAAAAATGGTTATTTACCATTAAAAAGTTGCTACAAACAATGAGTCACTGTTGTAGTCTTGATTCTATGTTTTGTAATTTTTTGGTCAAAAGTGGTGACAAAAGATTACAGAGCATATTAAGTGAATTTTAGCCACATATAAAGCATGGATAGATAGCATTCAATTTTTATAAGAAAATTATTATAATGCTCCCATATAAACATAGCCTGTTGACTTTTTACTTCCATACTTGGGGGCCAAGGTGGTCAAGTGGTCTAAAGCGTGCACTTACAGATCACAGCACCTCTTGGCGCCTGGGTTCAAATCCCACTCAGGACATATCCTAGTGTAAGTTCGGTTGCCAAAGGTTGGTGGTTTTCTCCGGGCACTCCGGTTTTCTCAATGATCAAAGAATTAACCACCTCAAAATAAGTGAAAGAATCTTGACTGGGACGTAAAACACCATTACTCCACTCCACTCCACCTCCATACTTGTTCAGTTTATTAGGTGTAGGATAACAAACTTCTAATTTTATAAACAGGTGTGTTATCAGTAAAATTGATTCCAAACCTGTGAATAGGAGATTTAAATCTGACCGCAATTAATGTATTTTATTCCCTAGCTGCTTTTGCTTAATGTATACCGTATCCCTATGCCTTCTCGTTTTTCTTAGCCACAATTTGTCTTCATTGAAACATGAGAAAACCTAACCCAGCATTTTTTTGCAATTTTTAAAAACACTAGATTTTTTTTTTATCTTGCATGTTGAAAAATGCATGGTGCAAGTTACATTTTCAGTATTTTTAAGTTCACTGAATTATATATATTTGTACATATACACAATTACCAATATTATCAATTAATAAACTTGTCACATTAAAAATTGTTTTAATAAATTATAAGAGTTATCTCTCTTGCATAATGTAGGACCACCTCAATTTGCACAAAGGAGTATATATGGTATGGGCCCTTATTTGGCCTATAAAAATGAAATGATATCAAACTTATTTGAAACATATTTAAAGAGCACATTAGTATTTATCTTTATAAAGAATATATATATGACAATTTTAGTTCTGTTTTGCGTTTCTTATATTATGTTTATATTACGATGGTGAATTTTATAATAATAATTTTTATTGATTTTGCATATTGTATGCAATTTTTTTGGCAATATTTGACAAAAATTTTGACTCTATATATGAAAAAGGCACAATCAACAACAAATTTTAATTTTCACGATTTGTCAGAATTTCTGTACAACAGTAAATCATCATATGTAAAATGAAGTTTGTTCTTGTTTGAGCTAATACATGTACTTTAATAAAAGATCATAATTTGATGAAATATGCTATATTGTTAAATACATGTTATAATCAATATCATGAGTGTCATTTTTCTAGAAATGGTCTGGACTGTAATTAAGACCTTTGGAGAGTATATATATGATA
Organism: Tegillarca granosa; assembly: GCA_029721355.1. Lineage (NCBI taxonomy): Eukaryota > Metazoa > Mollusca > Bivalvia > Arcoida > Arcidae > Tegillarca > Tegillarca granosa. The sequence continues at coordinate 21,603,811 of CM056608.1, forward strand.
ATGGCCTTAATTTGTTTGAAAAAATGAATAGCTTCAAATTAAATTACATGTACATTGTGGTTAAAAAGAACTCTGAATCAAGATCAATTTTTAATCCTGAATAGTCTTTTTATTTTTTAGAGTTTTTATGTCATTAAAACTGACTATACATGTACTACAAAGTATAAAATATGTTTTTATTTTGGCTAGTACCTTTTGCAAGCAACAACTTACCAAATTGTTCCCCAAAAGTGTGTTTTTTAATTGAATACACTTCATCATAATATTTATGATGTCATGATGATGTCATGGTGATGTCAAAGATTAATATCAGAATTGCCAATCTGAAAGATAGTCTAAACCCTTACTTTAACCTAAAATTACTTTGAGAATAAAACATTTATTTTAACTTTAATTTTTTTTTGGGCAAATAAAGCCTTCATAATATATAAACTTATTTTAAAAAAATAATTTTGAAACTTTAAAAAATATTGATAGGTATATTTAAATTTAACATTTTTGTGTAATAATTAACCTCACCTTTGAAGTTTTGTAGATATAGGAAACTGAATAGTAGAGTGTAATGGAGCCAAATTGTTTTACTCCACAGTCAAGATTTTTTTCACTAAATTATGTACAGGTATGGTGGAGAAAACTGAAGTGCCCTGAAAAAAAAACAAAAACAAAAAACAAAAAGACCCCTTGGGAACTAAATGACTTATTATCTTCTTTGGTTTAAGTCTTTATTTGTTATTAAAGATTTTAATAAAATTGTTTCAGTGATCAAGATGTGCAGGTGAACTTTGTTGTTCTTTTCGACAGAGGCCCTTTTCCATAGAACACATTAGTTTTTAAGGGTTTGATTTTTATTTTCAGGGATTGGTAATCATGTAAAATCAAACTATATAAATCAAGCTTCGAGTGATTCTGAATTAGCGAAACACCGAGCTAAACAGTTGACGGATAGTCTAGATGGTAACGTAAACATAGACCCAAAAAGTCAGCAGGATAAAGATGGAATTATTCCTAATGCCAAAAGTATGTTCTTGCCAAATGTCCAAAATATGAAACAGAATGTATCCGAAAAAGTAGCACAGGTAGGTGTGATTGAGTTATTAACATAGTAAGAGTTCACACACACACACACGCACAAGTGTTTGATCTTTTTGTTTGGAATATTTTCTATGCGCAAAATCTGACCATATATATATATATATATATATATATATATATATATATATATATATATATATATATATATATATATATATCCAAAATTGAAAATAAGCTATTTGCTTCTGAAATGGGTGATATATCTAAAACTTTACTTCAAATCTTCATGTAATTTTTATGAATTTTGGAAATATATAAGAGTTATTTTCCTTTTGCAGTGAAAAAAAAACCCATTATTGTAGAACACATAGTTGTGTTTCTGATATGATCATGCAGAGTCATACAGTTTATAAACTAAGGTCCCTAAAGTACAGAAATGCTAAACAGGTGTCATACCCCTGGTGTGAGCATATTCATTTTATTTAAAAATATTTTTAAAAAATAAATGGACTAGATATGCAGCAAATCTCTCTGAAATTAACACTTTTTTCATGTCTTTCATGTTTATTATTTATTTAATTTACATTTTACTTTTTTTTTTAAATTTTGAATTTGTTTCAATTATAAAATGCTTGACTTTCTTAATGACTAGATTCTCAGAAATAATGTATATATATATATATATATATATATATATATATATATATATATATATATATATATATATATATATATATATATAAATAAGTATTGATTTATTAAACATTACAGTTACACTCTGTTATTATATGATTATATGATTCATGAGTAAGCATACATTGAAAGGTCAATTGTTGAATGAAAAAAAATCAAAATTGATGAGTAGTTCTTAAAATTCAAATTTTTAAACTTTTTTAGATGTAAGAATTTGTAGGGTTTAAAAGGTAAAACTGCAATGAAATGATTGTACCACATACTGTTGAGGAAAGCATTTTTAGATCTTAACTTCGATCATCATTCGCAGTATAATTAAGGCAGTCATAATCTTGTATGTCACTTAAGTTGTTAAAGTTAAGGGTTATGAGATCCAACCCTGATTGTCAGTGTGACATAGTTATCCACTAAGCTGCTTATTCATTATTTGCTGTTCTCAGTACAAGGGCCTTCATGGCAGAATGATTTTGAGCACTGACACAAGGATAGCAGTGATTTTCATCACATATATAGGTTTGAATTGAATAAACTTTTATGGAATGAAGAAATTGTTTTGCTGTGAAATGTAACAATGATACAAATCACAGAAACACTTGATAGAATGGAGCCTTTACTGATATAAAACTATGTCAGTCAGAGTCTTGGTCAACTATAAATAGCATACAAACACTAATTGCTGATCTGAAATTTGATAGAGGCAATATTAAATTGATAATTTGTTGATCCATTGAATTTGTTTATGGGTGTTTTTGGTGTGTGTGTGTGTGTGTGTGTGTGTGTGTGTGTGTGTGTGTGTGTGTGTGTGTGTGTGTGTCTCTAATGAACACATTGGTTATTTTTGGGAGTCTACTAAGGATAACTTAGTTGTGCAAGAAACAGGGTCTCATTGAAAAATTTGCTTATGCAAAGGCATAAATGTACATCAAAACTGAATAATGGATATGGATATTCCAATTATTTATTTTCTTAGTGGTTTATTAGATATAAGCTACAAATATTGGGGATAAAACCCAGCTACATGTAGTTGTTGTCGAGTAGAGCTGAGGTTTTAACCTGTATGACACCATAGGTAAAAGACAAGTTGAAGTGTCATAGAAAGATTTTTCATTGGAGTTCTTTTTGATGGAAAAATATTTGTTGGTGATTGTTATTGTAAAATTCAAAACAGAGAAAGGAAATCCTGCATAGAACTAATGAATTGGCCTATTTAACTAAAAACATCATAATAATAATATCATTATGTCATAAAAATGACAAAATATTATTTAGTTTGGAGAAAATGTTGTATTTGATGGATTTATTTTCATATCTGTTATTTTAGATTTTGTACAAGTTTTATTTACCCTGAATCCTCAGATCAGATTTGATATATTGGTATGCTTTTGTTTGTGTAGCAATAATGACAGAAACAGCAGTGATGTTATTGATGATGCAGATTTTAAAATCCCAAGTCTAATATCACATAATGTTATTGGTTAAAAAATGTTGTGATTAATTAAAATGTTATGATTGATTTGGTTGGCTGATAGATGGAGAGATTGTTGAATCTTATTGGTTTTTTCAGTATTGTTCATTTCATAGATAAGTGATAAATTAGTGATACAATGTCATATAATCTAGGTGATTGTGCTTCAGGATAATACTGGAAATCTTAAACAGTCTCAATATAAATCAGATATATATCAGATATATATATATATATATGTATAACTGAAATGAGAGATCAAAATGATTATGTTTAAATTTGATTTTTTTTTTTATCTTACTTATATAAGAAGATTTAGATCTAGGAAAAGATTTAAAATTTAATGCTCTTTATAAACTTCATTTAGAAAAATGAACATTGAACACTGACTGAGGAACAGATAAAGACATTTTTTTCAGGCAAATTATTTTAATGTGATACAACTATTAAATTTGGTACAAGTGTACTTTTTTGTGGACCCTTTTCATTTCAAACAATGGCCAAGCAAATTTTCATAATTCAAGAGGCCATAAAAAATCATCTAAATAGGAGTTAATTTTCTTGTTACAAGTGTTTACAAATTAAAAAAATCAGTAGAATAAAAACAGAATTTTTATGTTTTTGCCGAATTCAAGATTGTTTTACTTATATAGAGGTGGTCAGTTCAAGAATCGGGAAGGGCAAGAGTTTAACAATGGTGATTTATACCTAAGTTAAAGCTGCATTAAGTTTTCCAAGGAAAAAAAATTAAAACAGTGCTTATCTAATTAATGGTGTTCCTAATGAACAATGTTACATTTGGTTCAACGATAAAAGCTCGAATAGATACAGAAATTACAGTATTTACCCAGCGAGATGCAGCATTTGGGATCTAATATTAGAACATGGTTACAACATAAAACCTAGGTCATTTAAACACAAGTTTAAAAATGGTGAAATATGATAACGTTAACACAGAACTTTATTGAATTTGTCATTTGTGACTTAGTAAGGGATACATAACACCACTTCAAATACATCTGGATATTAATCAAGGACAATTAATGCAATTTGTCATGTTTCACCTTCGATTCATGGGTTTTTCTGTACATCCGTGCGCATGCTCCAAGCTCATAATTACCATTGTTAAACACTGACCAACCAGTCAGAGGATTCCGTTTATTTACAGCTAAAAGAAATGAAATATAAGAAAATGAATCTCATGGATCATGGTTAGAGGATATCTATTTTTAAAAAAATATATTTTAAGAAATTCAAAAAAAAAAAAAAAAAAAAAAAAAAAAAAAATTCAGAAAATTGAAAACTTAATGCAGCTTTAAGATTCTTTCATTTACAGTGACATGGTCATTTCAGAGATTGTTGAGGAAACCACCAACCTTTGGCAAACAAAACTGACAAACTTTCTGACATTAGAATATGACTGAATGTGATTGAACCTAAATGTCAGTGGCAGTGTGATTCGAAAGTCTGCTTTAGGCCACTCAGTCACAAAGGACCTAGAATTGTAAAACCCAAATTGCCAATAAACAGCTACTGACATTAATAGCAAGTGAATTGACAAACCTCCATGTACTTAATTTGGCATCAGGGAATTAAGTGGCACAGCTAAGATGGTCATTAAAGTTTATGTTGGCAGCAGTATCTCATGTATTGATATTGTACTAAACCAATCAAAAATTTAAGCTGTTCATCAAATTAGTAGGCTTTCTAGCTCACCTGTGCAAATTACAGGAAAAAAAATTATGCCATTTCTCTGTTCTCAAATTTATGCCTACTCCAGAGTTTCATAATCATGCCTCAATTAAAAATGTTTCTTAAATGTGGAAAATTTGATATCTTAGAAATTTTGTTAAATTTAAGAAGGTTTTAATCTTTTAGAAGATCATTATGAAATAATGACATTTGAATTCAAGGATTTAAAAAAAATCTTAGTTGTAATGAAAGACTGCTTGAATGTTGAATCTGCTAAAATTAAGTTAAAGAAAATTTAACAATTCTAATTAAAGGTTGGTAGAGTGCTCACTATGTAAGTGGAAGGTCATGGGTTTTAACCCAAGCCAGGTTTGACCCAAGACTTGAAAGTGGGTAGTGACTGTTCTTTTGCCAAGCACTCTGCATTACGAAATGAAATTCATGGTTCTTTCAAATGGGAACTTAAAATAAATGAGTTCCGTGTCAAAGCAGGCATGGCTCAATAAAGAACCCTGATGTATAATGTCATCAGTGCAACGCACAGGCAAAACTTTTGCACTTTGGCCTAAAGCTGGCGACATCTCAATATAAGTGAAATATTCTTAACTGGGATGTTAAACACCATTACTCAACTCAACTCAATTCGCACCATGATCAACTCGAGTGGGATTCAAACTTAAGTGGGAAGAGGCACTACGATTTGTTCTTAATAAAAACACTGATGCCATTTTCTCCATACATGTATTATAATTTTGGTTATAATGTTCTATAAAGATGTTTTGAAATCAAATTAAAATGAATAGAAATGAGGTTTCTTTTTACGATTAATTTTACATTTTGGGTAATTATGGAAATGAGAACATCACAGTTTTCTTAATTAAGGACTGATGCAATTAACTACATCAATTTATTAATTTTTGTTTAGTTAAACATTTTTTGATGGACTTGATTTACAGGCACTTGACTACAGTTTGTGTGGTATGTCAGCATTTGGTAAAATACTTATATACCTAATTAGCTTTTAAAACTGACAGGTGTAGTGATTGATAGAAAGTAAAAAGTCTGTTAATTACGTAACGAGGTCTGAAAATTATGTAACCTGGTTAGATTAATTAAGATGACTCTGATGTGCATCAAACTTATTGACTGCATGCTTGCTTGTTGAAGGATAACTTACTTATATTGGATTGCTATAATTACTGATATATATCTGTATGAAGAAGACTCTAAATATATTATTGGTAACAAGTATCAGAGGGTTGATCTGGTTTCTGAACACCTGTTATATAGAATAGTAAATAAATCAACAGATTTTTCACTAAGTTGATCAGTGTTTTAGTTTTGATATTGCAATTTACAATAAACATTCTTTAAACCTTGTTTCACTTACCTCATGAGAAACCAGATAAAAATGTAGGTCAGAAATTCACCAACAAAACATGAACTGGCTAATTGTTTACTAAAACTTAACAAATACAATTTCATGAAATAGATGATAAGGCCAAAATAAAAATACAGTTTGTTTCCCCTTGTGAGACCGACCGTAAAAAATCCCGCTGACTGAAAAAATTTTATTGAAAAATGCTGTGTGTGTTTTTTTCGCAATTCTGTGCTTATAGATTCCAGTTTGATTCTCTTTCCTTTTCACGATTTAGTCGCCAACCTTCTTAGTTATCAAGACACTTATACAGTTTTAATTCAATGCGATACAAATGCCGTAGTGATGAAGATGTACTAGTAAACACACAAGGTGACATGTGAAGAATGTTTCCTAACCAGAAAAGAAAACTATGAGGGAAGAAAAAAAAAGCCTACCCACCTACCCAATATCAGAAGTAAGGGTAGGGCAAGGGGAAACAAAGATATTTTTAATTGTGGCCTAAGGTCTTTGATTTAATTACATTGTTGTATAAATAAACAAACAGAATATTATATCGACTGCATTAGAAATTGCTGAAAATGTGATGGTATTATCTAAGTTAGTATGAAACAAAAGTCTTTAAAGCAAGCATTAGGTTTAACTAGCTAGCTCCTGTTGTAAATGATTACCTGGTTGTTATTGGTTTGTTTTTGTACAAACCTTCAAACCAAGCATTGTGTATAGCTAGCGAGCTCTTACAGTAACTGATGACCTGGCCCCAGTTTCACAATCATTCACTCAATTGAGTGTACACTCAACTCAAATTTGGGAATATTTCAATGTCAATTTTTAAGACATTACACAGTTAAAATTGAGTATCTAATGTTATATCTAAATTGTTTAGTGTAGTTTTGTTGAATAAAACAAAACATTGTCTCATAAAACTTAAAATTTTTAAAATATTGATGGGAGAAAAATGGGAATATTTGAATTTAGTGTACACTCAGTTGAGTGAATGATTGTGAAACGGGGGCAAGGTTATCTCATGGTTTGTTTAAGTGCAAGGCTACAAACCAAGTACAGTAATAGGTTTAACTTGCTAGCCTTATGGTTATTGATGAACTGGTTTTCTTAGTGGTTTGCTTAAGTACAAACATTCAAACCAGCCATAAGGTTTAACTAGCTATCTCCAGTATTAATTGATGACCTGGTTGTTATTGGTTTTTGTTAAGTCCAAAGTTTCAAACCAATTATTAGGTGTAACTAGCTCTTATGTTAACTAATAACTTAGTGGCCAGTGGTTTTACTCAATGCAAGGCATTGGTTTGATTGTTACTAATCTCACTTTTTTTTACTTTTATTTCTATGTTTCTGTACAGGTTTGTTGGGAACCAGTATAATTAATAAACCAAGTGGTTTGATTTGTTGATCTGCAGTATTGCTGACCAATTAAAAACCCCAAATACTTTGGTTTTAAATCTCACTCGGGCAAATCTTAGTGTGCAAAAAATGATATAATTTGTCAAAATGATAGTAAATCCTCCATTTTTTTTTTATAAACAATAAGTTTAACTTTTATTCAGGTGAGTCAGAAATAATCTCAATGTTAAGTTTGACATGCTTTTCGGTACTGTAAACGTGGTTATTTTCGCAAGGTGGAAATTTCCCCTTTCTTCGTGAATTGAAAAAAATCGCGAAAATTACCGCCTCATGAAATTTTCAACAAAGCAACAATGATATCCATATAGTGGCACACAAGAGTTCAAAATCAGCAAGATTGCGAAAAGTACCCCCACGCAAAATGTCAAGTATCCGACTTCGAAAAAATTTCCACTCGCGAAAATAACCATGTTTTCAGTATTTGGCTTAGCACCAAACAAATGCAATACCTGATTGCAAAACATTAAGTGTTTTACCACATTTAAACATTTTGCTATTAAATATATGCAAAAACTTTATAATAATGCTGACAGAAACAGTTAAATTCTCTTGTAAATCACTTATTGATTATCATGAAATTTTGTAACAAAAAAAAAGTTTTTAGTTTATGTTCATTTTCTATTTGGTAGTGTGTGAACTCATTGACTTTATTGCATCTGATGTACTTTCGCAACAAATGCTTTTCCAGCTTAACTAGTGAAGCAGGTAGATTTTATGATGCAAGCCATTTAAGTTTCAGATCAATTAGTTCTTACAAACACAGAATATATTCTAATGATACTCAAATTGATAATTATAAACAGTGGGATGATTTTTTTTTTTTTTTTTTTTTTTTTTTTTTTTTTTTTTGCAGTATGTTGTACTGTAAAATGAATTATTTGGTCGATTGCAACTTCTCTTGATAAAATCGTCAATTAGGTTCCCAATATGATATCAATGTGTATATAGATTAGTTTGTAGTGTTTGGGGCAAAAAAGCTCTAGGGATTGGATTGGACTAAAGGTTTTTTATGCCCCAGTCAATATTTATTCACTTATATTGAGGTGGACAGTTTTGAAATGGTGGAGTATCTGAAGAAAACCTTCAACCCTTGTAAAACTTTCTTGCACTAGGATCTGTCCAGAGTAGGATTCGAATCTAGGCAATGAGAGGTATTGTGTGTTTTAGACCACTCACACACTAAAGTATCAGGTGAGAGAGAGAGAGAGAGAGAGAGAGAGAGAGAGAGAGAGAGAGAGAGAGAGAGAGAGAGAGAGAGAGAGAGAGAGTCAATCCAAGCTCAAGAGTTGTGCAATTTTTATTACGCCAAAGACGGAATTTCAATTTCATTTAGTATGTGTATGTGTCGTATTGGGGGAAAAAAAGATTAAATGTATAATTTTTTAAACTTTTAAATTTGTTTTTATTAATTTTTTTTTCAACTTGATTACTTTGAAACAAAAGTGAGTCAATTGTCTGGATAAAATGCTTTAAAAAGCATCTGTTCAAATGTTCAAATTCAAAGCTGCATGCAAATGTTTGGTGTCGGTTACCTTATTGAATTCTAAACAAAAAAAAAGAAAGTTTATTCAACATGTTTCAAAATTATTAAATGTAGGACACTTTTTTTTTTTTCTGTGGTTTAACCTAAATACATTTACAAGTATACCACAGAAATCTTTAAAAAAAAATTGGATAAAAAATGATTGGATTTTATAAACTTTGATTTTTGAGTAGATAATATAAATTTATAATGGTCTACTTTTCTGTGTCACACTAATTGATTAAAACTTTTGGATAATTTTGAGTACAAGATAAATTATCACTAGTATTGCTTTAAAATTCTACTTTTGTGAACATGTTTGCTACTGTAATGAACTGCAATTTCTGAATTTTACTGTACCATACTCTACTACATTTAGTCCCTACAGTGAAGCCATCAAATTGTGAGTAGAGTCAGAGTAAATGTTCAAAGCTGCATCAGCATTTTTGCAGCTGTTCTCAGCTAATTATAGTTTTTGCAGAATGTGGAATGGAGTTGAGTATAAAATTGTTTTAAATGAATGTGTAAATCAGGGTTACATCTCTTATGTCAAGGTGGTTAGTTCAAACCTGAATTGCTGGAATAACCATCCGCCTTTGACAAGTAAAATAATAAAATTTATCAAATCACTCTGCATCATTGAGATTCAAACCTGGGGGGTAAGGATTCTGCTGTGAGGCTATAGACAACTCATTCACCAGGGTCCTAATAATTTTATGAAAAGATTCTGTTTGATTTACTGATCCTAATTAATTATATGTTACCATGATTTTATTAACTTATAATTTTATGGTAAAGCACTGTTATTTGCAAGAAAAAAGATGTACCCTTTAATTGCTTTTCAAAATAAAAACTGATTAAAACCATGTAACAATTTTGACCTGGTTGTTCAAGCTGAGTTTAAAATAATAGTTAGTAAAAACCAAAATGTTAACAATCTGACTTACATTTTCTGTATTTTATTATGAAATTATGAATTGTTCATAGAATAAAAATATTAAAAATACATGTATAACATCATACACAAGAGTTGCCTCGGTGGCCAAGTGGTCGAAAGCGCATGCTCACGAATTACAGTACTTCTCACTGCCTGGGTTCAAATTCCTCATGACAGATCCTAGTGTGAGAAAGTTTGTCAGTTCACAAATGCCGAAGGTCAGTGGTTTTCACGGGGCACTCTGTTTCTTCTACCATCCCAGAACTTACCGCCTTGAAATAAGTGAAAGAATCTTGCCTGGGGCATAAAACACCATTACTCCACTCCACTCTCATACAAAAGGAATAGTTTTTACAAACCAACTGATTAGGTTAACAAAGCACTGGACATTACAGTGTCCAGATCAGGAGATCTTTTCAACAGCATGAAATCGGTAAAGTATTCATGTTCAATCATATAATACATAAATTGTAAATGAAGTTTAGAGGGGTACAGCGGAATCGCCGTCTCAATCAATCTGTGCATCTGTTTATTGTCTGTCCAGCCAGAGTTGTGTCTGTTCCATTACTTCCATGTCTATGGATGGCTTTTGTTCAAACTTGGACTATATAATGTTTACTACCATAATGACATAATGTGTCACATTCCATAATTAGATACATAGACAAAGGTCAAGGTCATATGTCAAAACTCAGATTTGGCTTATTGTAGGTTTTTTTTTTTTTTTTTTTTTTTTTTTTTCTCGGGGGGGGGGGGGGGGGGGTAAGGGGGCATTTGTCTCTGAAGAGATTGCTCAGTTTTATAAAATAGATTTGGCTATAATCGTTATCATCTTTGCAAATTTTGATGATAAGTTTTCCAATCATATCTTTCTAAACCTGAAATTTGGGTGTACATAAAATAAATTATAACAGTATTTCAGTTCATCTTACAGACATTAAGTATAATTAAAACTCGAGCCTTTAGGCTGAATTGTCGGATTGTATTAATTATCGGAATTCTTTAAAGGCTTATTTGAACTTCAGAACATGTATGATACCTGTGAGTTATCAGTAATCATGTTAACTTAGCTTATCTCTAAAAAATAAATTGTTTCATGATATATTGCATTTTATAGTCTTGATTTTCACGTGATTTTACTTTTCTCAACATATCATTAATTGTTAACACATTCTTGGTATATTACATATGATATTTTGATTTTGAAATGGCTTATGCTTTTTTTCCACCAACTTTTATGAAGGAATTAATCATTGCATGATTGCTTTTAATATACAGAATATTTGACTTATGGTAAATAAATTTTAAAAAACCTCCGATATTTTGATATAAATTACAACATAATGACAGTTTTATCTGTCTTTTAAGTTTATTTATAGCTGATGCGCTTGCATTTCATTAGTGCTGTGCTTTTATTTCTTGGCAGACAGAAAATGCATAGAAAAAGTATTTTCTGTTGTTTATTTTGTATATTATAAGTATTTGTTGCCAAAAAAGGAATTGATACAAAAAGTTGTTTTTCTGTTGACAATGTAATTTGGATAATAATGGCTTAAACAGGTTACAATTTCTTGTTTGGGTCTTTATGGATGAACTGAAGAGTATAAATTCTGATTCTGTGAGTATGATAATGTTTTATAGAGTTTAACCTAGCTGCTACTGAAAATAAAACTTGTGTGTTCAGATTTGTTGGTTATAGAAGAAATAAAAGCCTTTAGTGAGGTAGATTATTTCTCTGTCAATTTGAAAGTTTCATGTTTTTGAGTTTGGACACAAACCTGTAGTTTTTATGCTATATCGATGTAAAAAACAAAAAAAAAAAAATTTTAACCAGACAACTCGTTTGTGAAATTTAAAAACCCTCAGGAATTTTTACTAAATTTGGTTGAAAGCAATTGTAATTTCTTACCCAAAAACTGTTATAAAGGTAGGTGGGTTGCTTATTTTGATTTATAAGCATAAATGTTCTTGAAAATGAGAGTCAGACCACTTTTCCTGTTTCTTAATTTGTTTACAATTCTTGTTTCTTGATGCCTTACCAGACTTTTTAAATACATTTTCAATAACATGAAGATTCTGAATAACTGCACAGATTGGATTGTCTTAAGAAAAAAAAAAAAAAAAAAAAAAAAAAAAAAACTCTTAGCAAACATATGTTTGTTTTAATGTTTACCTGAGTTAGAATCAATAACAAAGAATCACTTCAACATCTTGACTTTAATTGTAGCAAACATCATCTCCTCGTTCTTAGACACAACACTTAGAACATTATGTGATTTAGATATGGTGTTTTATGAAATAGATTGAAGTGACATATTAGAGTTTCACTACCTAGTCAAAGTTCTATATATTGAGTTGAGTTGAGTAATGGTGTTTAACGTCCCAGTCAAGAATATTTAACTTATATCGAGACGTCGCCAGCTATAGGCGAAAGTGCAAAAATTTTGCCTGTTCATTGCGCTGATGGCATTATACAGCAGGGTTCTTTATTGTGCCATGCCTGCCATGACACGGGACCTTGTTTATTTTAAGTTCCCTCCGAAAGAGCTGTGACTTTCATTTCGTAATGATGAGTGCTTGGCGAAAGAACAGTCACTACCCACTTTCAAGTCTTGAGTCAGACCCAGCCGGTGTTTGAACCCATGACCTTCCACTTATGGAGCGAGCACTCTACCAACTGAGCTACCTCAGTGGCTTACTTATATTAAGGCAGTCAATTATGAAGTGATTTGGGAAACCAGAGTGCCTTGACAAAATCATGAACCTTTGGTAAGCAACCTGAAGAATATTTCTTACACATGCTTTAAACATAAAAGATTAGAAGTGATGTAATAAGTTATTTTTGGCTTTGCAGGAAAGCTTTCAATCATGTCTTAGTATAGAGTCAGATAAGATGCCCTATAATGATTTAGATGTATGACAAAATAACACATCATTCTGCATAATATTCTTTAATTTCTCATTTTAAAAGAAATTATGATTAATATTTGAATAAAATGTTTTGATAAACTACAGTTTAATATGCAAATTGAATGGCATATCATCTATAGTTTGATTGGAGGTGCCTATCTATTCTGTAAGTATAGAAACTTCAATACAACCGAGTATAATTATAAAAACTTTAAGGCAGCATATTTAATCTTTTCATTTCTATGATTTTTTATGCATCAGAAAGAAAAGAAGAAAATTGATAAGAAAATGTTGTTTTGTTTTTTTGAAGTTTCTGACAGAAATGAGTTGATAATAATGTAACATCTGGTGTCTGAATTACAGTAATTATAATAACTCATTGTTATAAATACATACATAGGTACATACATATATATAATAGTATATATATATATATATATATATATATTATATATATATATATATATATATATATATATATATATATATGAATGACGATAAATGTATTTGTCATAATAGAAAAAGGATTTGTTCTGACGAACTCTTGATATTTATGAATTTTCACAAAACTGGAAAATTTTGGTTTTTTGTTGTGTTATTTTAGTTGTGTTGGATGACCAATGATTCTGTCAAAATGGTGCCTGTAAATAGAGTGGTGAGTTATTGGTCAAGGCTATAGAATTTAAATTTTGATTCTTTGTTATTAGTTTTTAATTATTATTCATTTAGAATGCTTGGATATCTTCAAAAATGCAGTCTGACCTTTTTTTTTTTTTTTTTTTTTAAGAAACTATTCAGTATCAATATAAAAATCATGTATAGGATACCAGTATGTGTATAATGCTGGGGTGTCCAATCTGCTTAATTTGGGGCTTAATAGGTCCTAACATTAAAATAAACACAATATTTCTCCAACAATTGTTGGTTGGTTGTAATGTTTTAGCTATTTGCAATGAGAGCAAGGTTATTAATCAGACAACAAATTTGTTTATTTATGTGTATGTGATGTGGAATGTATAAGTTTGGTCTGCTTTGTACTAGGGTGCATTAAGGACAACTTTTGGTTCAGGTGGTAGGTCGCAGAGTCAGTATGCCACAGACAAGCATACACTCTTGCATTCACATCATCCTGCCACCAAGTGAACCTCTGTCTTCATAATGCCCAGCAACAGGAGTGGCATCAAGATCTCAAAATATATAAAACCCACATATGACCAGGCTGCCATTGCAGCTACTGACTTCCTGCTCTAAAGGTGGATGCTTAACTACTAAGCCACCTAGTTGGTAAAATGATGGTGAATTTTTCAAATTTAAATAGATTAAATGCAAGATTGCAAGCTGTAGATTACTCAAATAACTTCTTTTCTTATTTCCATTTTTTTAAATATGGCATATTAAATGCCAACAACTTTCTTAATTTCATGGGTCCTGAACACAGGATTAGAAAGATGTTTGACAGCACATGTTAATATAATATGCCAAAAAGCATTTATTTAACCCAGACTGTGTTGTTTACAATTTTGAATACCATTCTGTAGTATCTTTCATAGATGCTTTATAGAAATGTCCCTTTATTATGAATAGTAAATAAATAATAATAATAATATGTAAAAGATCACCTGAAAAGTATCCAAGCTATTTTTGTGAAATGTTCAGAAGATGGAAAATGTGACATTAAGGGCCATATTTACTCAATAGTCAGAAACTGCTTTAGTTTTACAAAATGATTTCAAATCTAGTTCTAAAAGCTGATCAGGGTTTATAAAAATAGAAAGAAAGAAAGTTCTCATAAAAAAGGCAATTTTCAAAAAAAAAAAAAAAAAAAAAAAAAAACATTTGTAAATAATAAATACAGTTTTAAATTATAGAAAACTAAAAAAAGGTTTACTATGGCATTTGGTTGATTACTATAACATTTATGTTGATTTTTTAAGTAGGTTACTGACATTCTGAAGTAATGGGTTTAATTTATGTTGGTGATCCGAGGAATCAAGATGTTCCCCGGGAAATCACAACATCACATGGTTTATCTCGCAGAATCATTCCTCTGCTAACTCATATTGGTAATTTGTGTTTGAAAAGAGATAATGTAATGAAATTTACTGCATGTTATAATATAAGCTACTCATCAGGATAAAATTGATAAAGCCCTTCATCACAACTGCAGTATATCACACATTGTGTGTTGTTTATTAAGACAAATTGGATATGACTTTAGCCATTTCAGATTTTACATCAGACATTTTGAGGAAAGTATCTGTACAAAATTCTGTTTGTTTGTGTACAGATAGAGATTGACATGTTGGAAAATGTAATGATGATGATTCTGATCAATTGGACTCTTGTCTCAAGTCTGGATCAGAAGGGTGTTTGTTTTCTACATCAGTAGGGTGTTTGTTTCTTGAAACTTTGTAACATGATGTACCAAGTTCAACTTGGTTATCTAAAAGCTGCAAAATGCTTCAGGGCGTTTCATGGTTGTGAGAAAGTAAACAAATTTTATTTAATTTGAAGGAGAAAAAAGAATAACCAATTTTAATGAAAAAAAAGGAAAATACTGAAGTTTTGCAGCACTTTTACATGAAAGTTTCTAAATTTAGTTTTGGAAAGGAAACATTCTTTCAATAGACAAGTTTTAATTTTAAGAAGACAACATTTGAGTTTATTAAATGGAAAATTTAGTTGCCAATATTGTCATTTGGATTTGATTAATTTAGTGAAAGGATCTAAATCAATATTTTAAAAGGATGAATCTTTTTATAATACAGTAGTTTGGCAAGATTCAGTTTTTCCATTGATGCAATTTTTTCATGTTTTGTACAAGTATCGGCATCCTTAGAGCTGTTAATAGAACTAAAAAAAAAAACAACAGGTTTGAAATAGATGTTTAAATACCAACAATATTTTATTTGTTGTGCATCAGACTTAATTACGGCCATGAAGTACTTAACGTGACAAGTAAATTGGCCGTAAAAATGTTTTGTATTGAAATTCAATATCGTCAAGTAGTGGAATTGTTTACCTATATTATGGAAGGGTTGATTAATGTGGATCTTAATTAATGAGAAGGGATTCTATTGATTGTGTTATCGGCGCTAAAAACTTTTCATGATGAATAAATTGAAAGGAATTTTTATATACAAAGCCGTCTATGTAAATACTTTGTTTTTCCTGAAAGAAGGGTATATTATTTAAGTGTTAAAAAGCAATTTAGAAAATATTTACGAATGAAATGATTTTAATTTGTTACATATACATGAGTACAATTAAATTATCATTTTTCATTAGGCATTGAGAACGTTCCAATTAATTTCCAGCTATTATTTGTTCAGTTTTTTCAACCAGACAAACACGAATATTAATTTTTACATTAATCAATCTCAATTGTGTAAATATCACAATTATGAAATCATTCATGTTTTGTTTACTCTGAGTGTCTAATATCAGACAACATATCAAGTCAATATGATATATGTGAGCCATCAGGATAATATCATTTATGACATCGGACAGCACATAACGATGATCAGTTTTTGGCTAGGTCCAGTTTAGATCTTCATCTGCACAGAAATCAGAATTTACCGAATGTTAATTGTATTCTGTACTTGTAACAGGTTTTGGTAAAGTTTTTCATGGGAGATTTAGGAGAAGTGGTAATTTTCAAATCATATCAAAACTTGGAAGAGATTTGGGAAAAATTGCTGACTTTAAAATCATACAGAAACTTTGTTTTCTTTTGGATTTAGATGCAATCACTGAAAAGGTCCAGAAGTTGAATGAAATTTTTATTTAAATTGAGATTTAAAAAAAAAAAGGCATTCCCAAACTTTGTGAGGTTTTATAGAGAGAGTATTGCAGTAGACAGCAAATGTGTTCTTATTTATTAAATATTATTCAATTAAGTGAAAGATTTCTAGATTTAAGATCAAAATTAGAAGTATTCATTTGAATCTTTTTCCCACAAGTTTTTTGGTTAAATGTTAGAATTCAACAAATAACGGTGATGAAAACTATAAATAATCATTGAAACTGTGATGAAATTAATTAGGATTCAATTTCAAAATAGAACAAGTAAAAAGAAATCGGAGCACTGAGTCAATTATTTTCATTGAAGTATATAAATGAAACTGTATGAATGTGGTGAAGCTTACGTATTGAAAGTTTTCACGCATTCGTTGTTGGAGGAGTAGGAGAAAAATAAATTAAATATTTATTTGAGCTTTACTTTGTTACCTTGGAAAAATTTAGATGGTACAATTTGAATGTGTTAATGAATGTACCTGCAATCCGATGAGGGATTTATTAGGGAGAAGTGTTAAAATAAATAAAGATGGCTCGGATAATAACTGTGCTTCCGTTAACCCTGTGGAAGAATTTAAACAAAGTGCTCGTTTTTATCGCCGTAGGTCAGCCATCACTGAGGTATGTAGATTTTTTTTTAAAAAGTCTTAACATATGCCACATGTAGACACAAGCTATTATATGATAATCTCCTTTTTGTTAGGGGCTTTGTGGCCAAGTGGTCCATAGCATACACTAATGGATCACAGTGTCTCACCATCTAGGTTCAAATCATGTTTGGGCAGATCCAATTTGTCATTTTACTAAAGGTCAGTGGTTAACAAACAGGTAATGTAAAATAAGAAGGTTCTAAAAATGTTTTTAATGAATCAGAATCATTGCTTTAAAATTATCAATCCTTTGTTTTTAGATGGTTATTATGAAGTAAGAAAAATGTTTTGATGTCAAAAACCAAAGCTTTAAAACAACTATCTCCAGTTTGATTAGAGATAATTGTTATAAAATCTTATTCATCTGACTGCAGTTCATAATGAGGATTAGACATCCCTAGCCTTGCAAGTAAAGCAGTATTGTAAGCAAAAAAAAAAAAAATGTATGTCTGTGTATTACCAGATAGGATGAAGAATGAATATAGAGTGGAGACAATGTATTTTAGGCCTCAGTCAGGATTCCAGATGGTCAGTTTTGGAATGGTGGAGAAAACTAGAGTACATTGAGAAAACCACCATATTTTGGCTTTTGAACTGACATTCTTTCTCACACTAGAATCTACCTTAGCAGAATTGAATCTATGCAGTTTAAGGCTCTCTGATTCATACATGCATGCTATAGACCATTCTGACATCAACACACCACTTATTGCTATGGACATTTAAAACAAAACAAAAATTATATTTTCAAATCAACTAAGCACTGATAAGAAAATTTTCATTTTGAAATTTTAGTGTTTTTATGTTTTTTGTTAATCTAAAATCTTTTATTTTGTAAATAATTTCAATTACACTGTTTTGGCTTCAATGGAGTATTTGAGATCATTCTACTGCATAACTCAGTGCTGAGTAGAGTAGGGCATGACTGAAGTGACGTCACCGTTGAAGTTGCGTAGTCAGTTTTTAAAGAGTTAATTATGGTTGTTACTCTTTTTTGAAAGTGTTAAATTTAGGTGGTGACTTGAAAAAAAGTTTAAAAGGGCTTTCATTTAGTTTGAGACAGTTAATTCTACTGCATAACTGTGTACAGTACAGTCAAAACAAGTGTCATTCCTTAAACAAATGATATTACAAAATTTTAGCAGTTCTCCAAAAAGGTTAACCTAAATATGTACAATCAGGTTTAGTTTGTTTATCAGCAATAAAACATGTAGATCATTAAAATAAATATTTAATTTTAAAACAGGCAATTTCATTTGAAAAATTGATTGTTATTACCATCACCTCTCATCCCTATCCAAAACAACTAATAGTTTGCGTAATGGTAACCATGCATTACCGTTGGCAGCAAATTTTGCGGGAAAACTCGAGAGATAAAACGATGTTCAACTGATTTTTTCTGCGATATGTTTTCATTGGGGAAATTCATGATTGCTAAAATAATATGCCAAAGAGGATTTTAATGTTAAAATCAATAAAGTTATGTAAGTTTGTGTACAGTTTGTGTTTGTCACTTTTGTTGAAGATAAAGCTATAATTCATCCAGATCGTATTATTAAATGCAACAATGGTTTGAATGAATGTGTTCTATAAACACATGCTATTTACTAGAAATTTATCATCATTGTAATCAGAAGGGGTGGGGTGGTGGTAGGATGGCGACTTTTTTTTGTATTTGTTATTTCATTTAAAAATAAACTCATTTTCTAAATTGATTTGGCTTTTTATTATTTAATTTACTAAATTGAAAAAGCATTTTTTTTTTTTTTTTTTTGAAAATTTTTTTGGTGTAAATTTGGAATTAAATGAATAAAATTGATAAAATTCTGGCTATTAAAAGGTTTTATCCAGCAATAAATGAGTATGTGTGGTAAGTGCCTGTGATGCCCAAAAAATTTCAGTATCTGTTTCTAAATTTACTTAGTCATATTTAAAAGGTTTTATCAGTTATCAGTTTATCAATATGCAAGGAAAAGTGACAGTAATTTCAATAAAAAAATAATAAATAAATGAGGTCATAGTGACCATGTATTTTCACACACAACTTATGCTTTTAGGAATATAATACATGTACAAGCTCTTGCTTCAGCAAATGTTTGTTTTAGAAGTTGTCTCATATCCAAATATGTTTCCACCTCTTTCTTATAGAGATTATCTTTGTAAAAATACTAGTATGACACATCACACAAAACAAGCTAAAATTTATGAAATTTGTCTTGATGATGCACCAGTGATTCATTTTACGGAGATATATGCAGTTTGATTATGACAGTTACAATTTTTTAATTTTGGACATCTATGAAACCTTTTCTACTCCTCTCTTCTTCTTTCTATTTTTCATTTCTTATCAAAATAAGATAATTTAACCATGCTGGTTGTTTGTTTGAATGTTAATTGTTCTATTTTCTTCAAACACATTAGCAATTTTTCTACTTATTTTTTTCATCAAATTTCTACTAATTTTTTTCATCAAATTGAGATGGCATATATTTGGATAATTGATGGCACATTGGTTGGTTAAGTGTTGTTTTAAAGGAAATCAGCCATTTTTCTTCAATTTGTGAAAAGAAACTTTTAATTATAAATCAAAACTCATTCATTTGGTGAATAAGGGTTTTTTTAGGTACTGACAATTTTTGTTTTTTTACTAGTGGCAACCCTCAGAGTGTTACATCTATTACATTCACCAGCAATGTTGCTGATAAACATCTTAGGTCTCCGTCTATCATCCTGGTACTGCACCAATCAGTAAGCTCAGGTCTCAGTCTATCATCCTTGTACTGAACCAATCAGTAAACTCAGGTCTCAGTCTATCATCCTGGTACTGCACCAATCAGTTAACTCGGGTCTCAGTCTATCATCCTGGTACTGCACCGATCAGTAAACTCAGGTCTCAGTCTATTATCCTGGTACTGCACCAATCAGTAAACTCAGGTCTCAGTCTATCATCCTGCTACTGCACCAATCAGTAAACTCAGGTCTCAGTCTATTATCCTGGTACTGCACCAATCAGTAAACTCAGGTCTCAGTCTATTATCCTGGTACTGCACCAATCAGTAAACTCAGGTCTCAGTCTATCATCCTGGTACTGCACCAATCAGTAAACTCAGGTCTCAGTCTATTATCCTGGTACTGCACCAATCAGTAAAGGCCTACAACAAGGACAAACCTTTTTCAAATCTGGTCAGCAGATATACATCTCAGATCTCAGTCAAATATACTGCTACTGTGCCAACCAATATAGGCCTACAACAAGGACAAACCAGTAAAGGCCTACAACAAGGACAAACCAGTATAGGCCTACAACAAGGACAAACCAGTAAAGACCTACAACAAGGACAAACCAGTAAAGGCCTTCAACAAGGACAAACCAGTAAAGGCCTACAACAAGGACAAACCAGTAAAGACCTGCAACAAGGACAAACCAGACAGACCAGTAAAGGCCTACAACAAGGACAAACCAGTAAAGGCCTACAACAAGGACAAACCAGTAAAGGCCTACAACAAGGACAAACCAGTAAAGGCCTGCAACAAGGACAAACCAGTAAAGGCCTACAACAAGGACAAACCAGTAAAGGCCTACAACAAGGACAAACCAGTAAAGGCCTGCAACAAGGACAAACCAGTAAAGGCCTACAACAAGGACAAACCAGTTTTCACTTCAGACTAATTGGGGTTGAACCCACAGTAGTCAATCAAGTTTGAAAACTTGGGTTGGAATATTAACATTTGAACCTCTTGGCCACAACATCCCCTGACACCATTTTGTTTTTTAAAAAAAATTTTATTCCAGGCAATTTATTTCTTAACATAATTACCCATTGCAACAAAAGAGTTTTTTTTACTGTTGAAAACAAAATCCATTAAAATACATTCAAATAGCAAAGTGCCAATAAATAAATAGTTATATTTTTTCATTTATATAACAATTTCTTCTTTCTTGTCATGGAAACAACAATAGAGGCATTATTTATTCTCTTTGGTGTCATTTTGTTAAAGTCATAAAGATGGAATTGTTGTTGTATTTCTTGGTTTATTGAATTGCTGTTGTCATGCTTCTCAATTAAAATCAATCAGCAGACTGCCAAGGGAGATAATTAAAATCAATCAGCATACTACCAAGGGAGGTAATTACAAGAAAATGTATTGTAACATGACATCTTTTCAGATTGTTTCAGCTTTTATAACTCCATATGGGTTTGAAAATAAAACTTTGTAAAATACATAGCCTAAAGCCAATCCAGATCACCTTTAATGGTCAAGATGATTATGATTGGCTGATAATATGTCTATATTACATGTGTAGAGAAATTATCAGGTGATGATGGAAGATAAATTGATTTTTCTATATACCAGTAGGCTTTGAATTATTTAAATGCTTACCAAATATAATTTTTGCTTTTTTTGGGTAATACATTTTTAAAAAAAATTTTTTGGAAATTCTTTTAAAAAATGTATATATTTTTTAACCTTTTTATAAACAAAAAAATTCATTATGATATTCGATATTTTATTTTAAAGAAAAATCCACCACTTTAAATAAAAAACTGTTTTAATTATTATAAATTTGTAAACTTTGCCATCTTTATTTCAAAACCTTAAGACACCATTTCAGATTGAATTTGAATTACATTCATCCCATACTAACCTCTTCGATACATACAGTAAAGACTTTTGGACTTTGATTAGATAGGTTTGGTATTGAGTTACACATTTTATTACAACAATCAATATTAATGGCATGTCCCTATAAAATAGTTCATTTAAAACATGTACATTTATTTAGTTTACTGAGAATTAGGGAATTCCCATGTAATTTAATTTTCGGAAGTATCTTTAGTTCAGGGTTTTGCAAAAATTTATGATGCAAACATCATGGGATGACGGTCAGTTCAATTGCGAATAAAAATGACAAAATGAAATGACTCTGATTTTAACCTCTTTTAAATACTCTCACAATTTTATGAGAAAATATATTGGATGCACTACGGTATATATATTGTGCTTTGCCAAGCAATACAGTTTTTGTCAGTCTTGAAACTCAACATTCGTTAATTCACAGTTATTTCTCTGTTAATATCAACAAATCTTCAAGATAACTTATAGTAATTGTTAAGGCTTTCGATGGTATGTTGATCTTTAGATATATATGTTTACAAATAGGCTTTTGTAAATAACAATTTATTTATCAACATTCTCTGTGTGTATATTTTTCTTGTTGCTATAGAGCTGATAAGATCAAGTTACTTGTTCCTTACCATCCTGCCATCATTCATTGCCATTCTTTAGAACACCTCTTTTTTGAAACAGACTATATACAAAAAAAAAACCAAGATCATAACAAAAACAAAACAGACTATAAAGAACCATGTTTGGCATTTGCCAGACTAACCAAGAGCACAATGCTCAAACACAAGAAATAAGAATTGCAGAATAGAGTACATACAAGAGTTACAGCTAAGCCTTCTATAGCAACCACTTATACATAAAAACCACCTGTGCAGTAAGTTCACCGTTTCAAAGTTTTTTTGCTGCATATTTTAACTTAAATGATTTACCGGTAATGTCCTAATAAAGACCACTTGTATATAAAGTCCATATTTATAATGTCCTATGGATGGTTTTAATATACAGGTTTTACTGAAGTTACTGAGCCTTCCCATTGTAAAACTTGACTTTGGCTTGAAATTATAACACTTAGCTTTTTTGCTAGATACTGTACATAAGGATAAAATAATATTCAGCCATCTTGTACTTTAGCATTGCTCCAAGACCATGTGTACAGATCCATATAAGGTCATTGATTGCTTTCCATTGTGCCAAAAATCAGGTTCATTTATCTTTCTTTAAGATTGTTTTTTTCTGGGCTAATGAAATAATTTTACACTGAAAATAATTTGATGGTTATATCCAAAAAAAATATGTACCAATTTTGGTTTTGTTTTCTTGGTTTTCATAGAAAACCCTGATTGCCACCTGGTCTTCTCAAGTCTTGGTTTCATGGTCATATCAGGTTACCAGTATTTAAACTTTAACGTTCAAATTCTGGAACTTTTTTGCCATATTTTGTTGACCAATGTAGTTGAGCATCTCCAAATTTCAGAAACTTGAACCTTTTATATTGCTATGTGCATTTGACCTACATATTGGATTTGAAATATTTTTTGGGCAAGGTGACAAAAATTTTACTTGTAGCCAGATCAAATAATATCTTCAAATTACTTAAGTATTGAATCTGATTATCATTTGGATCATTAAGAAAAAACCTGAATGGACGCTGTGTACACAGTGAAGCAATATTGCATTTAATAAATTTAAAACAAGGTAAAATGATGTGCATTTAAAGTAGTTAATTCTTGATTATGTCACAAACACTTTTGGCATGTGGGTGCATGGGCATGGCTAATTTATGAGAAATGACTTGAAGGAATTTTCGCTTTTCAACCAATTAATTGTTAGAAATTTGTCAAATTTAGTTATATGTTCATGACCAAAATTTAACTGATGAATGGATCAAATTAAGGAGTTTTGGGGGGGGGGGGGGGGGGGGGGGAAGAGCAGTCATGGTATTTTATGTCCCAGTCAAGATTTTTTCATTTCTTTCCAAGTAGTCAGTCAGTCTAGTACCCCAAGAAAACAACCAACCTTTGCTATGCAAACTGACAACTTTCTCTCATTTAGGATCTCCCCGAGTGGAATTCAGGCCTTGGTTGTTAGAGAAATGTGCTTTAGACCTCTTGGCCACCAGTGGACCAAATCATGGCTTTTTATTGTATGAGACTACGGTATAATACTCTAGAAAATATTTTTAGAATAAAAGAGTTCGAATTATTTAGGACAAAAGTAAAAAATTTAACAGATGACTGCAGCATTAACTGATACAGAAAAAAAAAATTAAACTAGACAATGTAACAATTAAGTATATAAAATTCAGGCTGATATATATAACAATAGAAATAAATTAGATCATGTGATCATGCTACTCTCACATGTGACAAGACCTAATGAAATAATGGATGGAGTTGATATTAATCAGCACGAACTGGCTGTTTTTTGTGATGATTAAAAAACTGTTCTTATGTAGATAAAATACAGCTATGCAGACATTCTGTAGTGATATTAAAAAGGGAATGAGAGAAAACTTGATTGTTCGGAGATTGGTCGCAGGAATGAGCAATCTACTAATCGAAGTACAATGCTCGTTAAAATTTCTGTTTTGTGTATGGTAATTGATATAAATATCTCTGATATCTCTGAGTGATTGATTTTGTAATTATTATGGCAACCAATATTTTTTAGAAAATTAAAAAAAAAAGAAAAAAAAAGATAGATTGATTTTGTAATTAATATGGCAACCAAAGTCATACTAAAAAATTTTAAAAATTCAGAAATAGATATCAATTTATGATATTAAAATTGTGAGTTTTTTTTTTTTTTTTTTTTTTTTTTTTTTTTTTTTTTTTTTTTTTTTTTTTGTAATGAAAATCACCTCTGTAAAATGGTAGTTGAGACTTTTTCGTTATGCGCTTGGTCGGTGTTGCGGAATATTAGTGTAAATTGTTATATGTCCAGTTTAAGTTTTTCGTTAACAATGCATGAAATTGATAAAAATGACTTTGTGTGTAATTCTGTCAGAGATTGCCAAAGTACATTAGATGAATTTATCAGTTTCCATGGAGACAGAAAATCTTAATCTAATCAGATGATTACATGTATTGATAGACTTCAATTAGTTGCTTTCTTGTTTGTTTATTTTTTTATTTTTGTTGATTTTATAGAATTGATAAGGCGATGATTAATTTTTTTTAGCAGTTGTTTGAAAAGATTAAGACATGTATCAAAATATTGTCAACACTGAAGATAAAAGTGGAGTGGGTTAATAGAGTTTTGAATTAAAAAGATTTTTTCATGTGTTTGAAGAGGGGGTGGGTAGGTTGGGTCAGTAGATGAAGATTAAGATTGTATGTTTAAAATCAGCTTAACTTTTTGTGCTTGCAAGCAAAAAAATGGTAAAGCAATACACGTTTTTAATATTGAAAACCATATACAAGGGATTCAACAAAGTAACAAAGACGAAGTAAAATCTTGAAAGTATGGAATATATATATGTATATGTATGTATGTATATATGTATATAATGTTTGTTATTGTAGTAACTCTTTTATCGTATATACCTGTACATGTCAGTTAACAATTACATAACTATGCTAGATATATATATATATATATACATATATATATATATATATATATATATATATATATATATATATATATATATATTGCATCAAGTATGTGTTTTGTGTTGTTTCGTTAAAAATTGAAAAAGTATGGAAATGGCATTTGGTTTTGTTATCAAAAACACGTAAACTAAATGTTTTTATTGAAATCTGACAAAATTAAGGAGATAACAGTTAAATCAACTTTTTGTTTGAAAAAATAATCTGTTGATTTGCGATAACATGAATGCTTTTTTATTAAAATGAGATGAATTGAAGGAAATAGAGACATTTTTAATAACAGATAAAGCTTTTTTCTCACATTATCTTTTGGCAATTATTGATGATATTTATTACATGAAAACAAATGTTGTTATTGATATGTAGCAACTTCAAAAGATTCACATGTTTTTTACAAGTTAAAGATACAGTTGTTTGTCCTTATCTACAAGAATTTTTCTTTTGCAATAATTGGCTGACATTTCAGCACCTGCATTTGTGATTTTGTTATTTATCAATGATTAAAATACCTTTGCCAATAGATGATGATACCATCAATGGTTTTATTTTCATGGTATGAAGTTGCTGAAGTTTATTTTTGAAAAAAAATTTTTGTTACATACTAATAATTATATGATATTTTTTTTTTTTTGTCGAGAAGGGGATAAGTAAAAGATGCAGCTGTTTTTGTTTTTTTTTTTTTTTGTTTTTTTTTATAGTATTATAGGATTCAAAGGAAGTCAAACATTTAATTTTGTTTCAAATTATTTACTTCATTTTCTTTTTTTTCTTTTTTGTTTTGCTTTCCTTCTTTTTTTTTTTTTTTTTGGTGGGTAATTAATGGTGTTTACATCCCCATCAAGATTCTTTTCTTAAAAGATATTGAAACACTTCATAAATGGTGAATGAAACCATTTAATCTTTTTTGGTGTTTTTTTTTTTTTTTTTTCTTTTTTTTTTTTTTTTGTTGTAACTATAAATAGTTTCAATTATACTGACATACCATACATATTGAAATCTTTTTTCAAGGATGTTACCAAGGACTTGCTTTCAATAACCTCAGCATTTCGTCTCCTTGGAGACGGCACTAATAAATTGGTTTGTACATGACATTATTAATAATTAAATTTGTTTTAAATGCACATTAAATTTCACTTTGATAGCCTTAGTTAGACAGGTAGTTGTCAAATGTAGCTAACACAATGGCATTAGGAAGGTGTGAAGGACACAATTTTTTATTTCAAAATATTGAAAATGTGATATTTTTTCTTGAGGTGATCGAAAGTTTCATGTGCAAAACATGGTAGAAGTCTCAAAGCACATGAAATATCACATTGTAGTCTGTATATACATATTATGTACATGGATTGATCTTGCCTAATTACGGACTGAATTCTGAGCAATTTATATAATTTATTGATATTTCAGTGACAAGCTTTTAATATTCAACTTAATTCAGCCATTTAAGTTAGAATTTTAAATTTGAAGTTTGTATCTCTGGAAATTTATAATTCATTATACCATGTTATAAGTGACCTAATTGTTTGTGTCAAACTATTTTTTAAAAATAGACTAAGTTTGTGTCACATTCCCCCCCCCCTTCCAAAAAAAAAGATTTTAGCAGGAACGTGTCATATATTGTAATTCAAACCAAATGAAAACAGTAATTCAACATATACATTTATAAAAGAGTTTAATTTGGTTTGTGAATGGATGGAATCCATGAAGGTAATGCTTATTTTAAAATCATTAATTTCTAAAGAATTTTATTTTTATTTTTCTTTTTCTTTTTTAATTTGTATTAATATTGCTCTTAAGGATGTTTTTAACAACAAGCATATTTTCTCTTCTTGTAGCTATTATAGATGTTATGATTTAGTTGAGTACAAACATTTTAGATTTCTTTTTATCATTCTTTCATCTTCTAAACTACACCTTATCTCTATTCTTTGTAGATGACGGACCACACCACCTCAAAGCAATTTTTTAATATGATAAGTATTAAGTAAATATAGTATATATAAATAAAATGACCCAATTTCAGTGGATCCAGGTGATGGTTTGTGCAATATCTTAGTACTACCAATATACCTCTGCCAAGAATTTGATAATGCATTTCCTCTTCCTGTAAAAAACCTTAATTGTCCTGCTCCAATCCAAACCTCTTGGAACGAATAGCATTTCAGAATGATTTATGGGATACTTGTGTGTAAGAAACTGTTGCATTTACTAATTATGGAAATTATTTTACTGGATATTTTTGTATCTGCATCACCATTTTGATAGCAAACTGTCAAGTTAGCTATTCCAAATCCACTTCTGTAAACCGGTAATTGTTTTGCATGAATCTCCAAGGTACATGTGAGGACAGAACCTCATGTGATACAGTCTGCCTGTAAAACCTTGGTCTTGTATGTATTCGTACCTGTTGAAATGAGAAACATTTCCTGCCAAAAAAACATTCAGAAACAGCATAATATCAGTGAAAATGATGAATTATCGAATCTTCTGAGAAAAATTTTATTTTTCTAAATATTTGATGATACATTGTATAACTGGCAAAGTAATTGAGTGTATTTTATTGTGCAAAATATTAAAAATAAGCTGATTTATATGTATATATATATATATATATATATATATATATATATATATATATATATATATATATATATATATATATATATGAAAAGTCCTGAATGAAGATGCAAATTATCATTGATTCAATTGACTTTCCTACTCTTGGTAGGCATGTGAAACCCACTGCTTGATTCCATAAGGGAAATTGACGACTTGTAACATTTCAACAAACATCATTGAAATTGATCTTAACCCAGACATATTAAACCTCATTCATTAACATGCCAAATATTTACCCATAAAATTATCCATAAATTTTATTTCTAAAAAACATCTAGACCTACATAAAAACATTTTAAATAATTAATTTCTAAAAGTCTGGGGGACACATTGACACATCACAAAAGCAGTTTCTATTGTGATTCAGAGGATTTCATGGTTATGCAGTTTCTTATTCATAACAGTAAAAAATATACCCTTTTGTTATGATAAACTTGGAATATTTATGTCCACACAAATGCAGTTTTATTTCTTTGATTTGTTCAACAGACAACAGACAAACACTTTTCTGTATTTTCTATACCGCAACATTTGAAAATAAATATCTATAAGAAACAATGAGTTCCATTTATGTCCAGCAATGTGTGGTGGAAAGCTATGAATTTCATTTTACAGTATCCCAATTGGTTGTTTACTTTTAAGAATGTTTTAGGAAAAAAAAAAAAAAAAAATTTGCAATTTATTCAACCATAATGTTTTCTTCTGATGTTTCATCTATATTTATTTTTTCCTTGTTTAATTTTTTTTGCACTAAAAGGGTTTAGTTAAAGTGTGGAGGAAAGGATACTTTAAAAAATGCTTAAAATCTTTTGGATCTTTTTGTCCTTGTGAAATACATGAAAGCCAGTAGCATGTGAATAAAAGTTGGTGTACAGTAAATGAGGAGTTGAAAAGAATCATTAGAGGGGGGTTGGGAAAAACTTTGTGGAAAAATTTGAAAAGAGAGCGAGAGAGAGAGAGAGAGAGAGAGAGAGAGAGAGAGAGAGAGAGAGAGAGAGAGAGAGACTGAGATTTGCTAATAATATTTGGAAGGAAGGATTTTACAAAAAAAAACCAAAAAACAAAAACAAAAAACAAAAAAAAAAAAACAAAAAAAAAATAAAACAAAAACAAAAAAACAAACAAGAGGTTGAAAAAACATTGGGAATAAGTAAGATGCCAAAGAGAAAGAGGAAAAGAGAGATAATCTTAGGAAGAAAGACTTCAAAAAAGATGCAAGTTGAGAAAAGTAGGGAATAAGTTAGATGTCAAAGAATGGAGAGAGAGAGAGAGAGAGAGAGAGAGAGAGAGAGAGAGAGAGATCAATTTTTTATCAACTGAAAGATTATGCCCAGCCCATATTTATATTATTTAATTGGCATCAGTTCAGCTGCCTGTCCATCTGCATTTTAATTCTGCCACTATCTCTACACAAGGTTATACATACAGACTTTATTTAGTCACCTTATTATTGGGGGGGCCAAGAGGTCAAATTGAAATTTGGCACAGATCAAAAAAAAAAAAAAAAAATTAATTCTTTTTCTTAAAATGCTTCCAATATGACTGCAGGTATATGTTCAAAAACTGTTTACCGGTAAGTAATTTTATTTAATCAGTGTCTGATGTTTGGCTTAATAAATAATCACTGACCACATGCTATTTTTCTAAACATAATTAATATACCATACTATAGTAGCCAGGTCAGTTATTAGTGGCTCCAGAAATAGAAAATTGTGATTAAATCACTTTCTATGCCTGTCAAACCACAGTATTTAAAAAAAAACAAAAATTAGACATGAAATTCATAAGTTCTACAACCTGATTCATTCTTAATTGTTTCAATAAGGAATCTTTACTGGTTATTATTCATCTGCTTCATCTGTAGCTGGTGCTATCTTAATATAGTGAAAAAAAATCATGGTGCACCAAACTCACCTACTGGTATATGTTATCAATGATTTAACATCTACAACATGTTATTTTGCATATAGGTAGTTTTTATGGAAAACGCAATCAATAGATTGATACAAATGATGATAAATAACTAGATTTAAATGCCTGTAGCGGGTCCAGGTTGAGTTCATACGAGTTAATATTTCGAGAAAGTCACATAAATGCAGTTTAAATCAATTATTCTTAGTTAAATTGATTTTTTTCTCCAATTAAGTTGAATTGGTTAATATTCTCTCATATAAACTTAGATATTCTACAATTCCCATTAACTGCAGTTGGTAATTTAAATTAGGTGAGTTTAATTACATATACCTTTCTCTAGGTTAAATCCATTTTAACTGAGTTAAATTGAGTTATTCCCATTAACTGCAGTTGGTAATTTAAATTAGGTGAGTTTAATTACGTATACCTTTCTCTAAGTTAAATCCATTTTAAACTGAGTTAAATTGAGTTATTCCCATTAACTGTAGTTAATTTAGAATTAAGTGACTTTAATTAACTTTATCTTAGTTAAATCCATTTTAACTGAGTTAAATAGAGTTTATAACATTATTGTGAATTTCATGTTCAATAACATGTACCTAATGTTTCATTAGCCTCTTGAAGCCTTCATTATCCTCTTTCTTTAATGGTGATGGATTAATAAAAAAAAAACAACATTTACTACACTTTACTAGATAGTATTTTACTAGTGTATTAAACACCATTTCACAATGTTGGCATTTGGTTATTTTTAGAGAAATTATCCATTTTTTTTAAAGAGTTAGACCTTCTGAACCTTCTTTCTTGGCTGGAGTTTATTTAAGCTTTATTCGGTTTATGGGAAATATTATGCATGACAATATCTTCAAATTTTGTGTGTTTTATAGAAGTTTATGGTGTTTACTACAATTGTGCATAATTATAACACACTTCTGAACTTTGGGTGTGGGGGATAGGAGGGATGTTTGGGGGATAGGAAGGATGTTTGGGGGAATAGGTGGAATGTTTGTGGGGGGTAGGTGGGATGTTAGTGGGGGATAGAAGGGATGCTTGGGGGATAGGAGGGATGTTTGTGGGGGATAGGAGGGATGTTTGTGGGGGATAGGAGGATGTTTGCGGGGGATATGAGGGACATTTGTGGGGGGGGGGGGATAGGAGTGATGGTTGGGGGGATAGGAGGGATGTTTTCTGGGATAGGAGGGATGTTTTTCTGGGATAGAAGGGATGTTGGTGGGGGATAGGGAAGGATGTTTGTGGGGAAAAGGAGGGATGTTTGTGGGGGATAGGAGGGGATGTTTTATGGGGATAGGAGGGATGTTGGGGGGGATAGGAAGATGTTTGTGGGGGATAGGAGGGATGTTTGTGGGGAATAGGAGGAATGTTTGGGGGATAGGAGGGATGTTTATGGGGATAGGAGGGATGTTTGTGGGGGATAGGCAGGATGTTTGTGGGGATAGGAGGAATGTTTGGGGGATAGGAGGATGTTTGTGGGGGATAAGAGGGATGTTTGTGGGGGGATAGGAGGGATGTTTGTGGGGGGATAGGAGGAATGTTGGTGGGGGATAGGAGGGATGTTTGTCGGGGGGGATAGGAGGGATGTTTGTGGGATAGGAGGGATGTTTGGGGGATAGGAGGGATGTTTTTGTGGGGGATAGGAGGGATGTTTGACCATTAGTTTTTCCCAGTAAATTGGCTTTTCTATAGACATTATGTCCAATGTCATGTCATGCTTAATATCCCCTTTCTTGTTATTTCACATACCCTTTTATATAAACAGGGCCAAAGAAAAACTGGTAAGACCATACTCTGTGAAAAAACAGCTTTTTCAGTTTGTGCTATGTTTTTAAAAGAAGTCATTCTTTTAATTAAGTTTGAAGATAGTTTTAATTGGAAGTATGTTTAATATTTTAAAGATTTTAATAGTTAGTATAATTTTCAAAAAATGTGAGACATTATGCCAAAGAACAATTTTGTTTGAAGGTTAACTCATTTTTATGGTTAAATTTTTTTTTTGGAGATGGTCAGTCATAAAATTGTTTGCAATTCAGATCTACAGTAATATTTTGATGTCATATGTATTACAAAAATCATGATTTGAAATCCATTTCCTTCTTGATATGTAACTTTCTTATAAATGAAAAATTTCAGAGTTTTTTTAATTGATTGAGTAGTGGTGTTTTGCACCCCAGTCAAGATTCTTTGACATATATGGAAGCATGCAGTCAGTTCTGAGATGGTGGAGGAAACTGGAGTTCCTGGAGAAAATTACAAAAGTTCAGGTTATTTGAATATCAATTTTTATTGGATAAAGTAAAGGCAAAGATATGAATGAATTCAGAAATGGTTTCATGAAAATAAAATTTTGATTTAAAAAAATTATTTCAGTATAACAAATGTACTGATGATATATTTCTGTTTACAGGTTTTGTCACTGGGTGCTGAAGTATTACCAGAATACAAACTACAGTCGCCACGGATACACAAATATACAATTCTCCATTATTCACCATTTAAAGCAGTATGGGACTGGATTATATTGTTATAGTTATATACACCGCCATTTTTACTCCATATGTAGCCGCATTCTTATTGAGTGAGGAAAAAAAAGACTCGAGCTAAGGAGAGCGCCGAAAGTCGTTATAAGACCCATTGACAATTATAGAATTAATCGTTGATATTGTTTATTGTTGATATTTTGATAAATTTTAGGACCACTTATGTCAATAAAAATGACGAAGTCGTTAGCCATCCCGGTAAAATAGCTGTACATTACTTTAAAGGATGGTTTTTAATAGACGTTGTAGCCGCCATTCCGTTTGATCTTCTGCTCTTTGGATCAGAAACAGATGAGGTAATTATACATATACATGAAGTAAAATAATTTTAAAACTTATTAGAATCAAATTCTTTTTGAAACTGCAGCTGATTTTAGATTTGATAATGTTCATCTTGCTTAGTGTAAGACTATTTCATAGTGATGCAGGTGGATCAAGAATTTGATGAAAGGCAGGGGGGGGGATTGAAAATTTTAACATTTTGAGATTTCGTAAGCTTCAAAGCCTCAAGCACTAAGCAGCGAGAGGTCTTGGGTGAAAAATGAATATTTATTATTTCTGGAGACCTTTTGACCACATTTTTCTCTTTTCTCCACGGGTTCAAAATTATATTTCACAATGATAGGTCCAGGACTTTTTGCTTTTATTTTTGGTATGTTCTAAATAAAAGACTGAGAGGTCCCATATCAGCACTGGAAGGTCTTTGTGTGCCAAAATCACTAAACTCATGTTGATCAACTTTGTTTATATTTTGATTACACACATAAATTTTATACAACTTACAAACACACAAGCAATATTGTGTTAAAGCATCAGGGTATTTTTTTTTTCATTTCCGGAAATGATCGAACAGCAACAGCTTTGAAAAATTGCAATAAATTTAGTGATTTTGAGACTGTTTTTAATACACAAAGGAAGTGTATACAATAAATTGTTCTGACAAAAAAAACGGCAGATCCATCGGACTTTTATAGTAAAATTTGAAAGGTCCCAAATTAAAATTACAAGGTCCCGGACCTAAAACCCAGGAAATTTTGAACCCTGCTCTATTTTGAAATTTTCAGGGCCTCGGTGGCCGAGTGGTCTATAGTGTGCGCTTACGGATCACAGTGCCTCTCACCACCTGGGTTTGAATCCCACTCGGACAGATCCTAGTGTAGAAAGTTTGTTGTCAGTTCGTTTGCCAAAGGTTGATGGTTTTCTCTGGGTACTCCGGTTTCCTCCGCTATCCAAGAACTGATCGCCTTGAAATAAGTGAAAGATTCTTGACTGGGGCGTAAAACATCATTACTCCATTCCGCTCTTTTGAATTTTCATTTCCAAAGTGATGTATCATAAAATTTATAAGTCATTAACATGAATAATGAAATAACTTTCTTATCCCAACAGAA
>CM056608.1:21638131-21696148 GCA_029721355.1 Tegillarca granosa
GATGATGATGATGTGTGATGATGATGAGGAGGAGTGATGAAAAGGCAGAAGAAGAAGAAGAAAAAGAAGAAATGATGATGATGATGATGATGATGATGATGATGATGATGATCAGTAGTGATGATAAGGAAGAAGAAGAAGACGATGATATTGATGATGATGATGATGATGATGATGATGATGATGATGATGATGATAATGATGATCAGGAGGAAGAAGAAGGAGAAGAAGGAGAAGAAGGAGAAGAAGAAGAAGAAGAAGAAGAAGAAGAAGAAGAAGAAGAAGAAGAAGAAGAAGAAAAAGAAGAAGATGATGATGATGATAAAGTCGTGGAATTTCAAGTCTTGATTTACAGTAACCCATGAGATGAAATAATAAAACAAATGTTTACAAATATAAATAAATGATCTGAAATATGATCATGAATAAAAATCCCCAAATATGGTGCGCCGGACATTGGTGGAACAATAACCGACAAGAAGAATTTGCCGCCATTTTTGACGCCGTAAACACGCTTTCACTTGACTTTGTAAAGCTAAGCCGAAACTGCTGTATAACTCTTCAAAATGAGTGAAAATGGAGAGGTAAATGGATGGCTTGTATAGTAAAATGTAAAAATGCCATCATTTAGTGTGAAACGAAATATCACATGGCTGTCGACTGAAAAAACACTATTTTTTTAAACTGTGTCTGGGGTGGTAGGCCTACACTACGATGAATAATGAATTGTTTGCACCGTGATGCTTAAATCATTCAAATAATATGTACAAAACCTGTCCCTTAAATGATAGCGAGTGATCAATGACCTAATTTTCACACACTTGATGGTAAATCTGATGTCTTTTTACAACTAATCTGATGTCATGATAATGAACTAGTGAAGTTGTAGCCCTATATAAAAATGCCTTTGGTGAGCTTGAACCAAAACATCGTCTCTAATAAATGCTAGAGCATTTGCTACAAAGCAGATGTTTGCACAAGTCGCAACCAATCGTGACATTCATACTCCAACTAATTAGAACCCTAGATCAACGGCAAGCTACTTTATGGGCATAATGCTGTAGTCGGAATCAAAACGATTTAAGATCAAAACGCATCTAGCTTGTTGCTTCCAAATTTTGGTCAGAGTCAAAGTTAAATTAAGAACTTGCATGTTGAACAGTCGATCCAATGAAGCGAAACCCTAAATTAAACCTCCAATGGCTGTTAATATTTAAATAAATCCTATTTCACTGTTCACCCCTCCTTCAAACAATCTGCAGCTATTTATCAATATAGTTAATAAACTTCACAAATTTGAATTTCAAAATAAAGAAACAAAACCAATTGGCATGTCAATCAAATACAGTAACTTTTTGTATCGGATCAGAGCATTATATTAGATATAACTGTAAAATCGCAATGTTCATGGGGATAAAATTTCGCTATTTTCATGGGTTATTGAAAACCATTAAATGTCACTGAAAATTTTTAATTACCCTTGTCCCCAATGGGATGTATTTTCACAAAACTCATTTCCATGAAAATTTCTACTAACAGAACTTTTTTAAAAAGGCAAAGCAGTGAAATTTCAACCCATCAAATATTTATGATTGTACATAATGTACAATAATGAAATGAGTTTTTTGAAATCTAAAACAGTTAAATAAATGTCTTATCTACAAATAATTAGGTGATACTCCAGTTGGTTTAGTTTCCTTATTTTGAACTCTGAATCTGTAAATTATATTAACTACATGTATATTTATAAATGGCTGCTGATTATTTGAAGGAGGTACAGCTATGACATACATGTATTGTCTAAAAAGTAGCTTGCTATCAATCTCGAGGTTTTAATTGGAGTAGGGAGATTCAGTTACTGTGATCTGTCATTAAAACATTGTGCTGATGTCAAGAGTAATCAACAATTATTTATCAATATGGCTAAAAAACATTTAAAAAATTCTAGCAGTAAATCTGCACTCAAAATAAGGAAAATGTAAAGTGGTTTCTTGTGATGGAAAAAAATTTTGCTATAAATTGACCAAAAAAATGAAGTTCTTATTTTCACAAGATTTTTTTAATCCTTTAGATTGCTCACTATATTAACCCACCTCTGTTACTAGCAATGCAATAACATCAGCACAGCAATATTTCACAATACCAACTTGATAACTTACTCTGGGGTACTATTGCATCCTTTTATACCGAGTTTTAAGTCCATGCTGTTGCAGTAATGCCATGTGTAAATATATCAAATACTTTTTGAGTTGTGTAAAAATTTTGGGATTTCTCCCAGATTTTTTCACACTTAGTAAATTACCATTTTTTTTTTGTGGAAAAAAGCATGTCTTTTTACTTTAAGATTGAGAATGTGCCCATTTTTTCAGTCTTAAATTCAGCAGATTGACAGCTCTGCACTTAAACTGATAAACTTTTAATTTTTTTTTCTCTCTTTTTTTTCTTTTCTAGAGATCGCCATCACCAGTAGATCAGGGAAGGCTGAGACAACGTTCACCATCTGCATCATCAGAAAATTCAAAGGAATCCGAAAGATCACATGAATCAAGGTCAAGATCAAGGTCGTACCATAGATCACGGTCACGGTCCCGCTCAAAAGAATATAAAAAAAGACAACGTTCCTATAGCAGGTGAGCTAGCTTTGATGTCAGTTACCCTTTAAAGATGTTTTTCCTGTTTGGCTTTTAAGTAAAGACTTAGGTTAGCAGATTGTTGGTGTTGTCACCAGATATTATTCCTATATGAGTATCAAGGAAATAAAAATACTAAAATCTGAAGCTTCTAACTTAAAGAAAAAACAACAACAACTACAACTCATTCATCATATTGTGAATGTTCTCTTTACTATTTACAAATGTTTGGTAACAAATGCATTAAAGGTTTCTGAATTCTTAGAATATGCTTTAAAACAAATATTTATTCAAAAAAAAGAGAAACAAAATTACTTGTTGGCTTTCCCCAAGACCTTTAAAAGTTATAACTAATTATAAAAAAAGCACAGAATAAATTTCTGTTGTTAAGATGTAACTTTCATAAAGTTTTTGGTTTAAATTTGTAATATTCAATATATTTCTGAAAACTTCAGGGAACAATACATTTAGACATTTTCATATCCAGAATGATTGTGGGCATCCAAAATTAAACAAATATGTTATCTTTAATTATTCTAACTCTCATTTTCAAATCCTAATGATAATTTTCATGAATTTGGTGGGTCAGCTGGCATAGTTTCTTAAAAACCATTTGGCGGAAAAATTTGTTGGTAATCTGCTAAAATATCAGTTTTTTTTGGTGAAATATTAATCTCTTTAATGCATTTTTGTTTGGTATAAACAGTTTTTGATTATTTTTCCTGTGTTGCATTAAATGCAGGCTATCTGTACTGTTGTTCTGTTAGTTCTTATGTCGGTGACTTTTTTTGATTGTAATTTAGTTTTATCTTTAAGTGTAATTTGCAGTAAGTTACAACAAGTCCATAGACATGTGATTCTGTACATGTTTATATATTAGACAATTCTTTTTTATGTTGTTTTTGAGGAGTGAAATTGAGAAATGGTGTTTTAACATCCCATCCCAACTCGGTCAAGATTTCTTGTCTGATATTGAGCCAGTCAGTTTTGGGATGGTGGAGGAAAGCAAAGAGCCCCCAAAGAACCACAAGCCTTCCGCAAACTGACAAACTTTGTTCACATCAGAATCTGACCAATCTGGGATTCAAACCTATTTGGTGAGAGGCACTATAATCTGTTAGCCCGAGCTTTTGATCACCTGATGAGACCCTCTCATATTGTTCTCTATGTTACAGGTCAAGAAGTAGAAGTCATAACAAAAGTAGAAGATACAGTCGTTCTAGATCACGCAGTCCATATTATAAATCAAGAAAGTCAAGATAGTAAGTAAATAGAAGTAAATAGAGGTAGAGATCAGAATCGATAAGCAACATGTTAAAATGAACCACAAATTAAACAAAAAAATGCTTGTACAGTACTGCTACATAGTGCTATTCAGCCTTTCCATATTTACAACTGCTCAACAGACATAAAAAAGCAAGTTTCAACCTTAGAAAATTCTGCTTTGAAAATTTTACATGCATGGAATTTAAATAAAACACAGATTTACATATGTTTTGAAATGAATCAGTGAATGGGATTTTTTCTCCACTCATGAGTATTTCACTTTAATAGGAAAATATCATTATTTAGATTTTTTTTATTTTCAAAGATCTCGTGGCATTACTTGATAAACCACAGTTACGGTGATGTAGGGCAGAGATTTTCAAGGGAAATGCTTCTGTGGCATTGATCCATAGCCACATCTACAGGCATTTTTTAAAGATTTTATTTGAAAGACCCAATGATTTCCCTGTCAAAAAGTTCACATATCTACATGTAGATGCCACAAGGGGTTTGTGAAGTCACATAAATTATCAAGAAGATTGGCCCGTGTTACAATTAATGCTAACAACAAATTATTTTGTTGTATCTCTTCTTTCATTATCTTACGATGTAGTAGGGATACATGTACATATTTTTGGGGTTAAATTTCCTTTCTTTTATGTTTTTCAGCTCAAGAAGCAGAAGGTGAGTTTTATTTTGAAATTGATTGACATTTTGAAATGCACATAATGGCTACTGTAATTGTATTGTAAATTTTTATCATTGTATTATTTCAATCTGAAGTTAATAAAAGTTACGGAAGTCAAAATCAACAATAGAATCTCTAACCATCTTCTATCTCTCAGATAACAGTACATACATGTATCTTGTCATGATAATAAGAAAAAAGCATCGCCCATTAAAAGTCACAGCAACAGAAACAAAATTCAACAACCAGTGCTCCATCTTATTTTATGCCAAAAAAAAAGTTGACAAAATTTGATTCATTTGTTTAATTGACTTGATGTGCTTTCTTGTGGTAGCTCTACTGAACTTATATTGTTTTGTTTTTCAGTCGAGGCAGACACTCTCCATACAGACGTAATAGCTACAGAAGTAGAAGTAGGTCACCACCTCCATATAGG
The DNA here is from genome assembly GCA_029721355.1 of Tegillarca granosa. NCBI lineage: Eukaryota > Metazoa > Mollusca > Bivalvia > Arcoida > Arcidae > Tegillarca > Tegillarca granosa. Next base: position 21,643,152 of record CM056608.1, read on the forward strand.
GGTGGTGGCAGATACAGAGTGAGTAGATATGTAGAAATGGGTCACCACTCCATATGGGGTGGTGGCAGATACAAAGTGAATAAAGATTTAAAAGTAGGTCGCCACCTCCATATAGGGGTGGTGGCAGATACAGAGTGAGTAGATATGTAGAAATGTGTCACCACTCCATATGGGGTGGTGGCAGATACAAAGTGAGTAAAGATTTAGAAGTTGGTCGCCACCTCCATATGGGTGTGGTGAGAGATACTAAGTAAGTAGATATGTAGACATAGGTCATGACCTCCATATAGGGGTGGTGGCAGATACAGAGTGAGTAGATATGTAGAAATGGGTCACCACTCCATATGGGTTGGTGGCAGATACAAAGTGAGTAAAAGATTTAGAAGTAGGTCGCCACCTCCATATGGGTGTAGTTAGAGATACCAAGTGAGTAGAAATGAAGACATAGGTCACCACCTCCATATAGGGGTGGTGGCAGATACAGTGAGTAGATATATAAAAATAGGTCACCACCTCCATAGAAGGGTGGTGGCAGACACTGAGTAAGTAGATATATAAAAATAGGTCACCACTTCCATATAAGGGTGGTGGCAGACACTGAGTGAGTAGATATATAAAAATAGGTCACCACTTCCATATAAGGGTGGTGGCAGATGCAGAGTGAGTAAATAAATAGAAATGTACATGTATTGATAGTAACAATTTGTGAAAAATACATTGTTTTGAAATAAAATGCAATATGTTTTCAGAGAAAAAATTTAAAATGGCACAAAAATTGGTATTCGTAGGAAGTATCCCAAAAATTTACCACCAGGTCTGAGGAGAAAAAACATGGTATAACTTCTGTAAAGTGTTATTGTCTGCCATGGGCTAGCTCAAATTGTGATACATGTGCAAAATGCCGAAAGGTATAAGAGCTAGACAAAAAGTAAAATGGAAATTAAATGGTTGAAGATCATTGACACTTATTCTTTTGTATTATTAATGGTTGAAGATCATTGACACTTATTCTTTTGTCTTATTAATGGTTGAAGATCATTGACACTTATTCTATTGTCTTATTAATGGTTGAAGATCATTGACACATATTCTATTGTCTTATTGTAGGACACATCTCCCATGTCTAACAGACGAAGACATCAGGGAAACCGGGTAAGTTGGAAATGGTGTGAATCAAATCTGTTGAGTAATGACACTTTATGCCCCAGTCAAGATTTTGGGTAACCACCCATAGAAGAGATTTACAAATTCTTATGACCACCCATATATGCAATTTTCTGCAATTTACAACCTCCCATAGAATTTATTTATTTATTTATTTATTTATTTATTTATTTATTTATTTCTTTCTTTCTTTCTTTCTTTCTTTCTTTAAACACAAAATTTTATTTATCCCAAAACTCTTACATCCTCATGGTATAAATGGATATATTACCATGAAACTTTTGCAAACATTCGCTCCATCTTTTTGCATGTTCCTCAGATGTTTTCTTTCGCTACAGCTTAATATCCGAATGTTATTGCACAAAATACCATTAGTTGTTATCGGTGTCAGTCACGAATGCAGAACAAAACTGAAAACAAGGGCAGCTACTCTTACTTTCGATTATCGGGTCTATTCTTCCTAAAATATACTTTGCCCCTGTTCACGTTTCGTCCTGGATTCATTCGCCCTATTTTTAATATGGTTTTATTCCGCTATCAATAAGTTGATTTTTTTCAAGACGTATCATATTTTAAAATGCAGAGATGACTTCAAACTATTATCCTTTACAATCATTTATTTTCTGATGGAAAATCTCTTGGGTTAAACGTACCTTAGGACAAACAGATCTAGGGTGAACACACGTGGGGCCGGCAAAAGTGTATCCAGGGCAAATTGACACAGATTTCGTCCATTTGGAAATGACTGTTTTACTACGATATGGAACACTAGATATTACCAAAATTGTAATGATAAAAATTACTGGGGAACCCATAGACTTATATTTAACGTTTTTGGAGAGATTACGTTAGACCAACCACCCATAGATGTGTTTTATGTCCAACGCAACATACGATAGATTTGTTTTTCCATTCTGACCAGCCTGGCATATATTTTTATTAAATTGCTGTCCCAAGGTGCCTTATATGTTTTAATGGAACAGACCTCAGTCAAATCACTGACCTTTGGCAAGCAAACTGACAAAACTTCTTTAGGGCTGTTCCATTAAAACATATGAGGTACCCGGGGAAGACACTTTTGATTTTGGGTAACCACCCATAGAAGAGATTTACAAATTCTTATGACCACCCATATATGCAATTTTTTTTGCAATTTACAGCCCCCCATAGAATTTATTTATTTTTTTAATCCAAGATTTTATTTATCCCAAAACTCTTACATCCTCCTATGGCATAAATGGATATATTAACTTGAAACTTTGTCTGCCGACATTTGCGCCATCTTTATGCAAGTTCCTTGAATGGTTTCTTTCGCTACAGCTTAATATCCGAATGTTTTTGCACAAAATGTCATTAGTCGTTATCGGTGTCAGTCACGAATGCAGAACAAAACTGAAAACAAGGGCAGCTACTCGTACTTTCAATTATCAGGTCTATTCGTCCTTAAATATACTTTGCCCCTGTTCACGTTTCGTCCTGGATTCATTTGCCCTATTTTCAATATGGTTTTATTCTGCTATCAATAAGTTGATTTTTTTCAAGACGTTTCTTATTTTAAAATGCAGAGATGACTTCAAACTATTATCCTTTACAATCAGTTATTTTCTATTTTTTGTTTTTCCATTCTGACCAGCCTGGCATATATTTTTATTAAATTGCCGTCCCCGGGTGCCTTATATATTTTAATGGAACAGCCCCCAGTCAAATCACTGACCTTTGGCAAGCCAACTGACAAAACTTCTTGACACTACATGTGGGATTCTGATTGGGATTTGAATTTAGGTTGTGAGAGGCACTTTGGTGTTTTAAGTGCAAGTTTGTATGAAAATATACTTATGGAATGGGATGTGATAGAGATTGATTATACAGAACTTTGGTGATAAATTAAAGAATTAATTAATAAAAACAAAATACAAAGAGACTTCAAAATACAGTGCAGGGCTCCTAGTGGCGAGTAAAATACTCGCAAATGTTGAGTAAAAATTACATTTGACGAGTAAAATTTATGTCCACCCGCCAAATGGCGACCAAAAATTATCCAGCTGGCTGGTATTTTTACTTCCAAGTTCACTTAATTGGTCAGCTATCGGAAGTCGTAATTTGTAAACAATTTGTTTAATATCTATTGTCGACCTTGATTTCTCTTGTTTGTAATAAAAATAATAGAAATTATGACTTACATCACTCGATTTAACCGTCATCGACCTCTGTCTTAGATGCGTTTGAATGAAACAGAATTGTATTACGTTACGGGAACATGTAACTGCACATAAACAATATGGCAAAACGGCAAGTAAGCCTTTCAACCTTTGGTTTTGGGGAGCTGAGTGAAAAGGCAAGCTGACAAATTGATAAAAATATTGACCATGTGATGATAATGATGACATTGAAAGTTAGTGAATTGGATAAAAATTACTGTTTTCTGTCTATTATGACAGACTGACTTTAGATACCGTTATTCAAAGAGTTTCAGAGTTTTTCTGTTCTATTGTTATTATTATTAATTTATTATTGTACAGATTGGCTTTGGAAATATGAAGTCTTGTACTTCTGGCTAGTAACTTTTGGACTTGGCTAGTAAGTTTCAAAATAACTAGCCAATTGGCTTGTAAAACCTCAGCGCTGCTTGGAGCCCTGCAGTGGCAATGAGCAAGGTGGCAAATTATCTAAAGTCAAAATAATTAAATTAATGCATTTTGAAGCTTTTGTAACTGTGAGATTTATTTATAGGAAATTTGGATTAAACAAGATAGGGTGTGTTTGATTTAAGCTCGTACAAATTTAAAGAAGAACAATATCTTAAGGGGGCAGAAGAATAGAATTTTTCTGTATGATCTATTTTGCAGTTTCAATAAATTGAGATTTATTTACAGGACGATCCAGGATCATCATCGTGTTTGGGTGTGTTTGATTTAAGTTTGTACAAACAAGAACAATAAGGGAATTTTTCAGTAGATATGGACATATGAACAACATCTGGGGGGCAGTATGATGGGTTTTTTTCTGAATCAATTTTGCAGGTTTAACAATGATGAATTTATTTACAGGACAATCCAGAATCATCATCATGTTTGGGTGTGTTTGGTTTAAGTTTGTACACACAAGAGCGGGATCTGAGAGAAGTTTTCAGTAGATATGGGCATATAGATGACATCAATGTTGTACATGACAGACAGGTACATTCAGATATTTTTCTTATGCTCTCTTAATAGTGATGTCCAAATGTGACGGACAAAACTTAAAAATTGATAATCGGAGAGGCATAATCAATTAATTAATGGATTAATAATCGGAATTACTTAGTAACTGTACATTATGCAGTAACAAATAAAGCTGAATATAAAAACTTTTATTGTGAAAGCCAAGTGTTCTTGCTTAGTGATTGTTGTAAAAGGCCATATATGTACTTGCCTCGACAGACTGACAGTGGCCAAAGCATCTCACTGGTGTCTGGATACGGATAAATTATCTGATTGCCATCCGTCGTTGTTTTTACTAGCAAGAACCGGAAAGGAAACTGACTTGACTACAATCCAGAAACTACTTGTTGTGTCATCGATGATTGATTATTTATCTTGTGATCAATTATTAGGATCTCTGTCCTTACAACGACCGATGATTGATCATTGGAGATAATCGCGACATCACTATCTCTTAGTCTTATTTGTAGGTCTATTAAGTTAAAAAAAAATCATTTTTAATATTTATGTTTTAAAAGGAGATATTCTCTGGGGAAAAAAACTTTATTTAGTTAAAGATTTATTAAATACAAAAGGGAATGATTGTTATTATAAAACATGAATATTAAAGCTGCATTAAGTTTTCCAAGGGAAAAAAATTAAAATGGTGCTGATCTAATTAATGATGTTACTAATCATCAATGTTACATTTAGTTCAACAATAAAAGCTCGAATAAATACAGAAACAACAATTGTTTCCCAGCGAGATGTAGCATGTGGTATCTAATATTAGAACATGCTGATGTCATAAAAAACTAGGTCATTTAAACACAACTTACAAAACGGTGAAATACGATAAATTAAACATAGAACTTAATTGAATTTTTCATTTGTGCCTTAGTAAGGGATACATAACACCATTGTGAATACATTTGATATTAATGACGGGCAATTAATACTATTTGTCACGTTTCACTTTTGATTTATTGGAGTTTCCGCACATCTGTGTGCATGCTCCCGGCTTATAATTTAATCATCAATAAACATTGACCAACTGGTTAGAGGATTCCGTCTATATACAGCTAAAAGGAATAAAATTTTAGAAAATGAATCTCACAGATCGTGATTAGAAGTTATCTATTCACTCTTGTCTAAAGTCTTAGTGTATTCATTGATAGAATAGTTCTCGCTAACAAATTTTTTCCTACAAGATGGGTATATATTACATATCGATACAATTATCTAATTGTTTTTACGTTTGTTAAATTATGTTTTCAGACAGGGCGGTCGAGGGGATTTGCCTTTGTTAGTTTTAGAAATACCGAAGATGCTATTGAGGTCTGTATGTGTATGTATATGAGTACCATAATCCTTCAATGTATTCAGACCCTCTATGTTTTCAGACACCCTAATTTTTAAATTTAAATAATTTTTAAATTTCCTTTAATTTCGGACGGAAATTTTTTACCTCTAAATCCGGACACGTTTTTGCTGAAACTCAGTTGCAGCATGTTATGCAGAGCACTTGATTTAAAGATTTAATAAAATCAAGAAGAAACTTTGTTGTTTTCAATTATTTTAACTATGAATTGTTGCTTTCACGTGTTTATTCATTGTGTATTGGCGCCATTGCATCGTAACGTGAAACAGGTATGTGCAATGTATTAATATTTTTATGTAAACTAAATAAAACAGTAAATGACGTAAAACAGTAAACTAAATGAAAACTGGAAGTGACGTTTTTCACTTATGCTCATTTAGTGTTTGTTATAGGAATTCCAAAAACCACCATGTGATTGTTCCAGTCGACAGACGCGAAAAAAAAACTGTTTTCCAAGATAAAATTGACATTAAAATATGTTAGAAATATGATTTGAAATGATTTAATTTTTAACCTTTTATTTGCGGAAGTCGGAAGTCAGGACTTTTTCTATCTTTGCATTGTCATTTCTTAAAATGTACACACATACGCATGGTAAAATATTGAGTATTTGATTAAAACGAAATTCTCTGAACTTGATCCACAAATAATGCAACACACAATGTATAATAATAATTGATTGCAGACAATTACAAGTAGAAAGCAGCATGTTGGTGCACCTCAAACATTGGGAGTTAATGAAAAAAGTCACGTTGTTTACTTGTAAACAAAATGGTGACCTCGATGTGCATTACTTAGAGAATCGTGATTATTGATCAACAAACGCTTTAAAAAACAATAATTAATGAAATAAACAACACAAAAGGTAACTTTTACTTTTATTTTATTTAAAATTTTACTTTATCATTGATTTATGCGTGGATATCGCTGTTGATAATGTCTTAAAATATCAAGAGGGAACTGGGACCCAAAATCGGCTCCAAAATGTCTCTAATTTTTCAGACACTCTAAATATTTGGACACCCCCAATTTTCAAGATATTTAATTTTCAAATTTTCTCTAAATTCCCGGACACTTGAAAATGAAATTATTAAAATCTGTCCGAATACATAGAAGGATTACGGTAATGAAAATCCATATTTATGATTTGTGAAAAATATGAAAAACAGTCAGTCCTGTAAAAACAAGAGTTAAAAAACGTGTAGAAAACCACAAGTTGTTTTTATGCCTGCCATATGACAGGGAAAAAAACTAAATTAATGCAAAATTTTATCTGTAAATTGAACAGATTAAATGGTCTTGTCAGAGAGTAATTCCTATGATGGTTAATTGGTTATTCATTCTATCTCTTAGCCTCTGTGTCTGATTGGCCAAAGACCCTTAAATGTTATAACCCCTAGCATTTTTCAGGGTACTCTGGTTTTCTCCATCAACCAAAAGACAAGCACCTCAATTTTAGTAATAGAATCTTGTTCAGTTGAAAACACCATTACCCCAACTCTATTTCACTTCAGCTCTATAATTATCATCAAATGTATGTTTTACCATGGTTACTATATTTCTTCATATTAAAAACTTTACAGGCCAAAGACAGATGTACAGGTATTGAGATAGATGGTAGAAGAATTCGTGTTGATTATTCCATTACAGAGAGAGCACACACTCCTACTCCTGGTATATACCTAGGGAAACCGACATCGTAAGTGTTGCTTCTACATGTATATATAACAACATTAGACTGTAATTGTGATAACAGGTTGATTTTTGTAATGCTGTCTTGATGAAATACAAGAGCGAGTATTTTTATGTAATACTCTGGGCAGAAATGCTGATGACATTCAGTGTTGAAAACATTATAATGCTTTCCTGCACTCAATGAAAAAAGTGATACTGTCATATACATGTATCTGATATCTGCCCCAGTGACCGTGTCACGGTTCCATGTCTAGTATATTTGACGTCATTCAGGTGGGCTATGTGTAGAGACATTTGTCCCCTGTGGTTTATCTACAAATGATACGAGTTTTGTGTTTAAAAGTTTTTGTTGGATAAGGTTTTCAAGTAATTCCAGGCAAGTTGTTCTGCTCCAATTAATGCTACTTTTTTCTGTGAGTTCATATATTTCGTATCATGATAATCGACAAGCATCAGTGTTTTCTCCAGAGTGCGTTTCTTGCATTTTTGACGCGATTTTGGTTTTGCTGTTGCGTTATTTTTGACATAACCATTTTTATGTAGATTGAAATCAGCTACTGTAAATTATAAAAGGTGACACGACTGAAAACAAAGTACTGAGCAGAAATTCCGTATTCTCGTACCACATGACTATGGTACCATATTACAGGAAGCTAAATATTGATATAGTAACCTGTCTATATTCTTAATCTTTGAAATGTTTGTATTGAACGCTTAATTCATAAAGTCATTATAAGCGCTCTTTGCATAGGGTTAAAAGAAAAGTTGAAACAATCTCGTTTGACAATGTTTTTGTCAAAGTCCTGCACGGAGCTCTGAACATGACCAAGCGGCATCTGGTAGTAACTGAATTGCCGACAACTCACAGTCAACTTAAAAAAGCTAATGTAAATCGAGATTTTAATAAAATTTGGTTAAACAGATATCCTTTGATGATTTATGAAAATAATAAAATCATACATGTACGTAGAACAGGCATAACGGAAGGTATTGATAATTATAATGAATGATAATGGTCTGTTGACCTGACATTCAGTAATTTCTGTTTTGGGATACTGTCTCGATTTTACTGTTTCAAATATTACAGATATAGGTAGCATTTGGAATAAGACACAGATTAGTACAGATCCTCTAACACAATATTCCCTTTATTATAAAATATCAAAAAAGTAATTTTCATTCTAAAATTTCATGACCCCTTCATTTTGAAAAATGACCCCCTCTTTTCATGTAAGGGGGTCATTGATGACCCCCTGTTTTAATAAGCTGGAGAAAACACTGAAGCATCAGAAATCACTGAAATTTTTTAAAAAAAAATTAATAATAATAATAATATATATATATTATATATATTAAGAAGAAAAATGTGTATGTCTCCAATATTTTAAACTGATGACAAACTAACATCTCTGCATGTATTGTTGGTCATTGTATTAGAAACTTGCCAAGTGTAAAGTGACCAAACTTTTTTTAATGATTTTATCCTTAACAGATTAATTTGTACAGTTCATTAATTATTCAAATATTTTTTGTACAGGAGGGGGTCAGGGTATGGAAGAAGAAGATCGCCTTCTCCATATTATAACAGAAGAAGTAGCAGATACTCTAGGTCTAGATCAAGATCCCGATCATATAGTCCTCGTAAGTAATTTTGAGAACAAAGCCATGGTTTTATTTTGAGAACTTTGCTTTCTTGCTTTCCTTCTGAAGTATAAAGCAGAATTTACAATTACAGTTAAATGTATATTAGGACAGAAACAAGGTATCATTGCTACATATAATACAGTGTGTTGCAGTTTTGTACATATTAAAGTTTCACATGTCATTCCTTTGATCTGGTGCATATTTCAATACATTAAATGGAAAAAGTATTTCTCTACTGACACAAATGTTGCAAAAGGGAATGAGAAAAGGGAGGTAATTCTTGTAGCCTCCGATTTACAAAGAATTTAAGAAATTTTTAGAGGAGGGGGGTTGGTGTAAAGGTTTAAATTTTAAGGGTGTTATTATTTATCATTTTAAGTCATGTTTTCTATCGTGAATAGACTTGCTGTCAATGCTACAGAAAACTGTCATCCTATTCTGAGAACTGTATTGGTCATAATAAAAAGAATTGAATGCAGCTAACAAAAATGTTGAGGTCATTGAATTGGTACTCCAATTTTTTTTTAAATAAAAAATGAAAGTAATCAATGACAGCATTTTTGAAACTACTGTCAAATTAGATTGTTCTTTTTAAATGAAATTGACCAACACTTTTAACTTTACATATGTCCCAGTAGTAACAGTTACGAACTGAATCAAAAGAAGAATATCATATGATCTCCAACCTAGTACTTGTGGATGTAAAAAGTACTTACCGTAATCCTTCTATGTATTCAGACAGATTTTAATAATTTCATTTTCAAGTGTCCGGGAATTTAGAGGAAATTTGAAAATTAAATATCTTGAAAATTGGGGATGTCAGAATATTTAGAATGTCCGAAAAATTAGAGACATTTTGGAGCTGATTTTGGGTCCCGGTTCCCTCTCGATATTTTAAGACATCAACAGCGATATCCACACATAAATCAATGATAAAGTAAAATTTTAAATAAAATAAAATAAAATTGTTTATTTCATTAATTATTGTTTTTTAAAGCGTTTGTTGATCAATAATCACGATTCTCTAAGTAATACACATCGAGGTCGCCATTTTGTTTACAAGTAAACAACGTGACTTTTTTCATTAACTCCCAATGTTTGAGGTGCACCAACATGCCGCTTTCTACTTGTAATTGTCTGCAATCAAATTATTATTATACATTGTGTGTTGCATTATTTGTGGATCAAGTTCAGAGAATTTCGTTTTAATCAAATACTCAATATTTTACCATGCGTATGTGTGTACATTTTAAGAAATGACAATGCAAAGATAGAAAAAGTCCTGACTTCCGACTTCCGCAAATAAAAGGTTAAAAATTAAATCATTTCAAATCATATTTCTAACATATTTTAATGTCAATTTTATCTTGGAAAACAGTTTTTTTCGCGTCTGTCGACTGGAACAATCACATGGTCGTTTTTGGAATTCCCATAACAAACACTAAATGAGAATAAGTGAAAAATGTCACTTCCTGTTTTTATCAGAATAAATGTCTTTGATGTTGAACTAGTGTACCGACAAGATTCTGTCTTACACGATTTTCTCGGCAGTGAACATTAATTGTAATCAACTTTCACTTTCATAGGAAATTAAAGCACTTATCAAAGGTATGATTTTATTTAGTTTACATAAAAACGTTAATACATTGCACATACCTGTTTCACGTTACGATGCAATGACGCCAATACACAATGAAATAAACGTGTGAAAGCAACAATTATAGTAAAATAATTGAAAACAACAAAGTTTCGTCTTGATTTTATCAAATCTTTATTTCAAGCGCTCTGCATAACATTCTGGAACTGAGTTTCAGCAAAAACGTGTCCGGATTTAGAGGTAAAAAATTGCCGTCTGAAATTAGAGGAAATTTAAAAATTATTAAAATTTAAAAATTAGGGTGTCCGAAAACATAGAGGGTATGAATACATCGAAGGATTACGGTACTTCCTCTATAAACTTGTTTTCTTATTTTGGCATATTTAGAAGTAAGACATTTTCCTTTTTGTTTTGTTTTTTTTTTTTTCACAGGTCGGTATTGATTGTTGTTGCTGAGATTGAGATTACTAAATCCTTAGTTTGTACCAGACTTACATGTAGTTCAGACTTTTATTGTCAAAATATAAAAAAGAATTGTATTTAAAAAATAATAGGGTGGTTAATAAGAAATCCAATATGAACAAAGTATTTACTTTAGGCCGAACTTAAAAAGTTCTTTGCTTGCTGTTTTCTGACCCATGCTATCCACATGTGGGTAGGTAGGTAGGAAAAATATTTTATTTTAATTTTTGGAAACTTGATCTATATTACTTTTGAAAAAGTTTAAATTGGTTTCATATGTCTTTTTCAAAACACATTTTACGATTCTTTTGCTTCTTTTGTTCTTCCTTGTGTCTTCTCCCACTACCTACTTCTCTCACCAGTTGCCTTGCCTGCCAGGGTTATTGCCCTTTAATACTGTTTCTTGTGTTGTATGAGAAGTGAAAAAAAAAGGGAGAAAGAAAGAAAGAAAAAAATTGGAATTGATGCCAATAAAATGTTTTGGGTAGGGGTATTTCAAGTGGGTCGGAAGTTCAACGGCAAACAAAGTTAATTTTATTTTAGGCTTTATGTGCATATTGTATTACTTTTTATATGTTTTTCATTATTAGGATATTTTTTCAAGTTAATACAATTGTTTTACATGTATATATTTTTGTTACTGGAGATTATTTCAAGATTTCATCTTTTGATCTTTTTGTTTTTCAAGATTTAAAATCACTATTCTTGTTCAGGACAGAATTTTATAATTATGAGACCTTAATACCAAGCTTTAGTGTCACAGCAAGCATGAAAGAAACCAAAAAAAAAAAAAAAAAAAAACAAAAAAAAAAAAATCAAAAAAACAAAAAAAAACAAACTTTATTTTTCTGAAATACTTGATAAGCTATGAGAAGAGAGATATAAATTTGTGCAACCTCACCAAGAGTTAATGCTAGTGGAGTAATCATTACATGTGGGTCACACACTTGTTTATGGTTGTTCACTTTTTTCCCAAATTTGGCCTTAACGGTTTAAAGTGCACACTTTTAGATCATAGTGACCTCTCACCACCTAGGTTCCAATCCTTCCTGAGGCAAACCCTAGTGTGAGAACTTTTATCAGTTCATTTGCTGAAGGTTGGTAGTTTTCTACCAGCCTTTCAGTTTCCTCCACTGTCCCAGAACTGACCGCTTCACATCAGTATAAGTAAAGGAATTTTGACTTGGGCGTAAAAAAGAACAACAAAAAAGAAAATAAACAAACAAACAAACAAAACAAAAACAAACTTAACTCCTTAATGGCTAGATGACCTAATTGCTAACACATACAAAGCATATTTTACTATCTTGAGTTGAATTCTGTTCAGACAGTTTAAAATGGGGGTAAGTTCGTCACCTTCCCTTGATGAAGGTTGGTTGTACCTCCATATGCTCCATTACCTGAACTAAATGTCCTCTATTTAAAATAAAAAAAGAAATCTGACTGGAGTCTTAAACCATTGATATACTTCATTATTCATTATTTTGTTTTACACCCATTTTAAATCTTGATTTATTATCTTCATTATTGTTATTTTATTGTGTAAAATTGTTTTGTTGAGCATGTTAGATATGCTCGAAATGGCATACATCTGAACAAATATTAATGAATTATATATAGTTTCTGAGAAAAATGGCTTTCTATAGTTTCTGAGAAAAATGGCTTTGAATGACATAATGTTTTTCAATCTGTTTGTAAGAAAAGCCATCCTATAGAATTTTCATTTACTTGGATTTCTTAGCAAAATTTCTGTTATCCTGACCCAATTTTAATGGTGCCTGAAATACTGATTTATTTTAATTGATAAGTCATAATTCCTTGTGGGTTACCTTCCTGAGGCAATACTCTCATTTCTTAATACAAGAATCAAATTTATAAAGTGTTATTTGGATCTTGAGAAGATACATATATTTTAAGACAAAGTAATGAACAATTGAATTTAATGTTTTTTTTATCATGCTCATTTTTTATGAGGTTTAATAAATGTTCTTTAAGAAGATCTAACTGATATTTTGTATTTGTGTCATTTGTAAAGGGTGATGAAGATAGAAAAATCGGGTTAAATGAAGACTCGTGTCACTGAATCAAGATTCAGAAGGTGCATGAGGCTCGGGAATAGAAAATAGAAAGCATGAAAAATTGAATTTAGAATCCTATATTATAAAGAGAATATATAAAAATGAAGCTTGAAAATTGTCAAAAAGAGAAAAACTGAAGTGGAAAATTATGAGAATGAAGTCTGAAATTAGTGCATTAAGTAGGCAAATAAAAGAGAAAAATGAAGTGGAGGAAAGAAAAAGTAAGGGCATGATTATTTTAAAAATTATTAGTGCCAACATGTATATATGTATGTCGAGGAAGCAGGTGATTTCACACGTATGGTAAAGGTATTTAGTGAAACATAACCGTAACTTGTTTATATTTCTGGACTGAGCAGATTTTCAAAATTTCAAGGCTTATTTTATTAGTTGAAATATTTGAAAAAAACTTTTTTTAAATTTCCATTTAGCCAATAATTCGTGTCATTTTTGTAAGCCTAGTAAATGAAAATAATTTAAATGTCTTCAAGCTTTCCTAACCATCATTCTTTTGATTCCTTGCTTAAGGCAATTTAGGGAAAAGGGAAATTTTTACATACTTTTTAGATGAAATGCTAGGCTAGAACTTTTCCAGATGGGATTTCCAGCATCTAGGAAAGCATTTTTTAATGGAAAGCATAACACAAAACGAATCATCAATGGTTGGTCATTATTTCCACTTAGCATAGGTATAAATTTCTTCAGAAACAAATTATTTATGGGCCTCGGTGGCTGAGTGGCCTAAAGTGCACTGCTTACGGATCACAGTGTCTCTCACTGCCTGGGTTCGACCCCACTCGGGACCCTAGTGTGAGAAAAGTTGGCAATTCGCCTGCCAAAGGTCAGTGGTTTTCTCCAGGCACTCCAATTTCCTCCACCATTCCAGAACTGACCGTCTCGAAATAAGTGAAAGATTCTTGACTGGGATGTAAAACACCATTACTCCATCCACTCCAGTCAAAAACAAATTAAGTGTTTTCTACATCTTGTGCTAGGTTAAATACATTTTTACTGTAAGATTGAACTGCTTTTCGGGAGAACAAAAAATACATGATTAAATTTGCTAAATCAGCTTACTTTATGCATTTCTTTATTCTGATGGGAGGTTTGTTTGTTTGTTTTTTTTTTTTTTTTTTTTTTTTTTTTTTCATTTTTTTGAAATGTCCAAAGGTGTCAAAGAAAGAAATAAATGAAGTTAGAATTGAGCTTTTTGAAGAAAACAAATGACCGATGAACAGGATCATTGATATAAATGATGAAGAAATAAGAATAATCTTTTGTCAGAGAATTTACACAGAAAAATAAATCAGAAAAATTTTGGCTGAAAGATGTGCAATCCACCTGTTTATTTATAATGATATACATGTATAGTGATGAACTGTGGAAGAAAATTGAAGAGGATATATCTATCTAATCAGTAAATGGGGTATGGCTTTTGCATGTTTTATTGTAAACAAGCACTCATGAGATCTTTGATAAAGACTTTAATTTGTTTCAAATTTCAACTTTAATTTGACTTTTGTATTCTTAGCTATTGGGAAAAAAAATCTTAAATGCTTAGTATTTTAGAGAATAAATTTAAAAATAAAAAAGCTGCGAGTCATTCAGACTGAACAGCTACTTTCATTTATAGTGTTAACTAAACGGTGAAAAACTTCAGGTTTTTTTTTTTGGTGATGTTCATCTAATCAGTAAGAGCATGCTAAAGGTTATGCGTTTCTCTGGGCACTCTGGTTTCCTCCACCATCCGATAACCAAACACCTTAAAAGATTCTTGACTGGGGAATAAAACACCATTACTCAATTCCAGATATAATATGATTATAAGTCATTATTGGTTAATTGGAATGCATTTTCAGTTTGTACAACTTAATCATTTTATCAAGGATTAGGCCTAACTTAAAAAATTCTTTGTTTGCTGTTTTCCGACCCATGCTATCCACATGTGGGTAGGTAGGTAGGAAAAAAATTTTATTTATTTTTTGAAAACAATCTTTTATACTTTTGGAAAGTTTAAATTGGTTTCTTATGTCTCTTTTAAAACACATTTACATTTTTTTTGCTAACTAAAGTCTTCTTTGATCCTCCTTGTGTTTTCTCCAATGGAGAAACACAGCTGAATTTCCTTACTACCGTATAAAGCCTGCTCACAGGTTATCTCCCTCGCCAGGGATATTGCTATTTAATACTGTTTCTTATGTTGTATGAGAAGTTAAACGACAAAAAAAAAGAAAAAAGATTGCAGTAGATGTCAATAAAATTTTTTGGGTAGGGGCATTCCAAGTGGGTTGGGCGGTCAATGGCAAACAAAGTTAATTTTATTTTAGGCCTTAAACACTCAAGTAAGATTAAGCTATCATTTCTACTTTATCTGAAGTAACAAAAAAGCATTTAATACATGTAGTAATGTGAGTAGTATTTTGTAGCCTTGCAAATTTAGCCATATTTAAACATGACCAAACAAAAAGTAAGGCAGAAGCAGATCCAGAATCTTATGAAAAGGGGTGTCCGCTAAAAGCCCTTAGAACAAAGCCCTATTTGGCCTTGGGGAAAGCTAACGAAAATGAAATTTTTTAATAATTCTTTGGATATTTAGACACATTTTCCTCTCTCTTAAAAATTTTAAGGGGGTAGGGGGTTGCAACAGCTAATAGCAAAGAAATAATTATAAATGTTCTAAACATGTCAGTTTAATAAACTGCAGGTAAGACAGAAATTCTTTATGAACAAAAGCACATTAAAGCAGGTTTTTATTCAATTTGTATATGTTGATATAAGGTACCATGTATATATAAATGAATGAATTACTAGAGAAGTTTTATATATAATCAAATATTACAGTTAGTATTCATTAAAAAAAAACATTGTAAAATTTGAATGTTGGGTTACAGGTTCATATTTCAGATTTTTAACAGGGATTTATCCTGATCAAAGAAATAAGTGTTGGAAAAGAAGACTGAATTGCATAGACTGGTAAAGGAAATATCAATGTAATTAGGGAGAATGGATGAAGACTGAATTGCATATACATGATTAAAAGCTGGATGAGTTCTGCTAGATCTACAAATGTAGATTTCTCCTCTGAATTAGAAAGACTTTAATAAGAAAAAATTGTCAAACAGTTTACAGCATAATTACATTATTGTTAGTTAAAAATTTTGCATTAAATTGTTTTAAATATACTTTGGAAGGTCTTTTTTCCAGTTTATCTAAAACTGTCGGGGCGGGGTATTGAAAAGTTCTCATGTCTCATGCTTGTTATTTGGTGTCTTATACTTTTTATTGGTTTGACACTTCTAGTCAGTAAACCTATAGCAATGATACTTGAATAAAGATGTTGCCAATCAAGTTGCTTTGATTGATTTAAAAGTGTTTTACATCCCAGTGAAGAATATTTTACTTATATTGAGATGTCACCAGCTATAGTTGAATTGGCAGAAATTTTTACTTTTGCAGTGCACTTAGGGCAGTGTGCAAGGAAGGTTCTTTGATGTGACACACTGTCGTGACACAGGGCATCAGTTTTAAAGGTCTCATTCGAACGACCCCATTTCTAAATTGCCCATTGCTTGGCAAAGAACAGTGGCTTCCAGTTTTCAAGTCTTGGTCAGACCCGGCCTGGGTATAGATCAGATGGAGGGTATTTTTGTTAAATTTTTTGCTGGTAAAATGGTGTATTCCAAAACCCATTTGTTAGCCCCCTGTTTAAAGTAACAAAAAAAAAAAAAAAAAAACCTGAAGTAGGGTTTTACTTTCTTTTTCAACCAAGCTGAATGTTATTTTTTTTTTTTCAATAGCTTGAAATCTTCAAAAGCGCCATCACAACCCTCATTTTTTTGACCACTGTTTAATCACAATCGGGTTAGAAAGTAGAAAAGCTAGGTAATCACATGGTCTAAAACAATGGCTCATTGTCTGATGGATAAAATCACCTCTAGGTTCTAATCTTGATCGTGCAGGTCCGACTGTCAGAATGTGTTTAGTTAGCTTGCAGGAGGTTGATTGTTTCTCTAAGCAATCTGTATTTCTTCCATCATTCTAGAACTGATGGTCATTATGGAAATGAAAGATTCTTCACTTGGGTGGAGAACACTTTTCTAGTCATCATTAAGGTACAAAGAATTGAAATTTCTTAAAATGTCTGTTATATTAATAACCTATTCGTTCTGAAGTTTATACTCTCTTTTGACGAGGAGCCACTGTGTTAGCTCAGTTGGTAGAGTGGTCGCTATGTAAGTGGAAGGTCGTGGGTTCAAACCTCGGCCGGGTCTAACCCATGAAAGTGGGTAGTGACTGTTCTTTTGCCAAGCACTCGGCATTACAAAATAAAAGTCACGGTTCTTTCAGATGGGAACTTTTATTAAACGAGGTCCCGTGTCATGGCAGGCATGGCACGATAAAGAACCCTGTTGTATAATGCCATCAGCGCAACGCACGGGCAAAATTTCTGCACTTTCGCCTATAGCTGGCGTCTCGATATAAGTGAAATATTCTTGACTGGGACGTTAAATACCATTACTCATCTCAACTCTTTTGGCGAGGACACTTGGTGTTCTGTAAAACAGGACATTATTAGGCTCTTTGCAATTTGTTACATGTTGTCTCATAATCGGGTCTAAATTTCTACAATAAAAACAAAAGTACAAATACATGTACAAGATTCGATTTTAATAATAACAATCATTTTAACTAATTCTTTCACACTCGTATGCAGCAGAACAGCAGTGTTTGTAACAATAATGTTAATACAGAATTCCTTCAAAATAATTTCAACATAAAGCCGATGGCCATCCTGTTAGAAGATTCCATTAACGTTGACAGTTTTCACTACCAACGACTCAATATGGTCATTCCAATCTTGATTATATCGCCTTTTACAGAATAAAAATGATCTGGTAAAGCTAAAGCCTATTTAAATATCTCGCAGTGCTAAAAGCGTATTTGGTATATGGGTACAGAGAGTACCCTATGAACAATAATTTGCTTGCAATAGCGTGTTTTAAATTTTGTCATTTCAAAACCCACGTCTGAATCGCAGAACCAATTTATTCCTCCTCTTCTCTGGAATTCCAGCCTTGTTGGGCTCACCCTTAACATTGTATGTTCTCTTCTAAAAACAAATGTCTTGCTTTAATACAAATGTTGCTGCAGGAGCTTTTTAGATTTGTTTTTGTTAATGTTGTCATGACGACTAACAATCCTTGCGGTTAAGTAATTTGCATTTCCTATATCTGTCATTTTATAATATACAAGTAATAGT
Organism: Tegillarca granosa; assembly: GCA_029721355.1. NCBI lineage: Eukaryota > Metazoa > Mollusca > Bivalvia > Arcoida > Arcidae > Tegillarca > Tegillarca granosa. The sequence goes on from CM056608.1 coordinate 21,661,612, forward strand.
AATAAATTTGGTACAAACTCTAAGGATATCCAAATTCATCGCAATAATTTATCAAATCAATATAACTGAAATTACTATATACACATGAATAAATGTTTGCAAAGGTCCATTCGTTCTACATCGAACATTTGGTTTTCCTAAGGGTTTTACCATAAATGTCCAAGCAACGAATTGAAATGAGATTTTGGCTTTTGTGCTAGCGCCATGGATAATTTTTTGTCGGTTTTGTATCAGGTACGAATCAATAGTCTTTGAATAGCAATCCTACAAATGAAAAATATCCATTTTAATTTCAAATTCATTTTTAAGTTGAAATAATAATCTTGATACATAAATTTAATAAATAATAACTTTAGAAGTTAGTGCACGCATACTGAATATAAATGTCGAAGATCAGAATTTCAAATCACACTTATTATTAAGAGTATTAGTTTTTTTTTAACAGTTTGTAATGTTAATTAGAGAAATTTCCTAACAAATTCTAGTATATTTGTTGCAACACAAACATGTTAAGGACAGTGTCATTTTGAAGACTTTACAGTGACTGACTAGATGAATATTTCCTACCAAATCAGAAATGACTGGGTTTTTTTTCGATGGTATTAGCGGCATATTCTAATGAGCACGTTTTTAGAACTCTTTCTTTTATAAGATACAGGTAACCTATGTATGCTTATTATTTCAGTTTAGTTTTTTTTTCGGCCTTCATTCAGAACGCTTCAATACGTCTACCACATTTCTGGTTACCAACGAGTGTCCCACATTTTCGGCTATCTAAGATGGGCGTTTCAAAACATCAGTTCACAGTTAACCTAAAATCGTCCTATCAATAAATCTGATTTTGGATAAAAATAATTCAAATTTTGGAAATAAATAATTTGAATTCTAGATATTTGCAAAATGTATATTTATCATTATGAATAATTAGTAAAACAGTGTCACAAATACAAGAGGTTTATCTTTACAAGAACGATTCTTGTTAATACATGTAATGACCCAATTTCAAATTGTTTGATTTGAAAATGTCCGGGATATGCCGGTCACGTGGAAAAGCTGACAAAATTGTATTGATGACACCTTAATCAATGTACATCCCGAAATATCTTAAAAAATAAATAATAATAATAGACTGAAAGGTCGCTCGTACAATGCAGAGGCAGCCATAGTAGCCGGTAGTTGCCTTTTTCTAAAAAAAATTGTGTTCAGCATATGTCGTTTTGCCTTTGCGGAAGTAGATTTACAGTACCGGGATTTTAAACCGGCATTTGCCCTGCCCTGTTGATGAATCAAGCATCTTTTTCGTTTTCATTCCCCTTTAAGTGTAATAAATATTAATTTTGTGAAATTATAATTTTTTGGTAAAGAAAAAAATAGATACCTGCAATACAAGCTGTTAAAAAGCAAGCCACAGTTCCTGATACCACTGCTCGTACAACAATCTTTGGCAACACGCCCCTTTTAGACGGCGCTAGAGCTCCTAATCCTCCCAATAAAATCCCCATGGACCCGATGTTTGAAAATCCACATAACGCATAAGTTGCTATTACAGTTGATTTTTCCTGAAATTATAAATAAACTACAGTTTGCATCATGCTATTCCTGAATTGTGGGATCGAACTGCTTTGAATTGAATTGGGTCCGTTTTTCTTCAATATTGCATATTTTGGATAATGCTAGCTGATCATTTTTGGGACAGACAATGCATATTTTATTTACCATTTGAACGCCCTTATCGGTAACCTTTTATCAACGCGGTAATAAAATGTCACACCTGTCTGAACTACAAAGAGATGTCAAGGTTTTAATAGGAATGTAGGTACCAGAACATTATAATATTGAAAACATGAACAAAGTTTTGATATATATATATATATATATATATATATATATATATATATATATATTTTATATCATTTATTTATATGTAACAAGAAGAACCGTAAACAACGGTGAAACATGTTTTACAAATAATAAATTCAGTTATGTTTTAGAAAACATTTTAACTATTTTTAAGTTTTCAATATATATATATATATATATATATATATATATATATATATATATATATATAGTTTTACAAAGGAAACATGTTTCTTCTAATTTGGTAAAATAATAACCAAATTTGAATATGCAGTTCGCTTGCCGAAGGTCATAGATTTTCTACGGTTATTCGGGTTTCTTCCATTTAAGAACTAACCGTTTCAATGTAAGTGAAAGAATCTTGATTTGGTCTTAAAACACCATAATTTAATTAAATCGCCATATAACCCTATTCAAAATAGCGTTTTTTGCACAGTTTTTATTTGGATTTTTTTTAAGCTTATATTTTCACACTTGCATTTAGTTAACACAAATAGGTCTCACCTGTGTGGGAAAATTTACATATATTGTTTTTATATAGGGTCTCTCCTATATGACTGTGCTAAGATGCAATTTATATAAAAATAAAAAAGTTGTAACATTAATGCCTTTAATCCATATGTGTGACAGCGAATTGTGCAAAACTTTCTTAATATCAAAATTACTTGAATAGGTTTGGTATTTTTCACTTGAGTCGTAACTTAAATCGATATCCGCATCCGGGATTACTTTAAAACATTTTCGTAAAAAAGGAACTGCTATGGGGATTTTACCTGTCAAAAATGGTGATGTTTACCTCGGAAGTGATGTTTTTGGTGACGAATTACGTCGTATGCACAAAATCAAATAAGAAAAAAAAAAAAGAAAAAATCCACCATTTGTCTTGATTTTCAACAGGCACATGTAAAATACTCGTAGCAGCACAATATTTCTTTATACAGAAATAGATTATTGTAATAGGGGATGCGCATAGCGAATTTTAGTAAAAACTAGACTCGATTAAGCAAAAACTCAAACTTTATTCCTTAAGTAAATAAGATTGAAAATTGACCAAAATTTACTGTCACAAACACAGTGATAAAAACAGTAATTCGTTTGATGATGACAAACGATAGGGAGGGAATCTTATTCCTCAAGATAAAATGATATTGAAAGAAGTTTAAAATACTTACCGACAAGATGCCACCATTTAATGTCTCATTGGTTTGTTTAAGTATTATATTCCCTTTATCCCAGAACCAGTCACCTGTTTCGTTGTAAAAGGTTGTGTAATTTGCTAACTTCACCTTGTTGGCTATGATTTCCGATAGTGAAAGATACGCCACAAACTCGTTGATGAACGTTTTGATTCCTATCAACTCTGCTACTTTTCTACAATCGACAGTTTCTGTACCCATAAAGAACGCAACCGGATACAGCACATAAGAACAAATGAACTGAAAAAACAATAATATAAAAGTGCTTACTGTGCAAATTCAAGTTTCGTTATACCGACCCCTTTGTAAAACTAGCACTGAACTCGTCCACTATAAGCATATTGCCATATTTATAAATTTTTGAATTTTCTGAAGTCATATTATAATTTTTTGAATATTTCATTCAGAAAATGACAATATACAAACACTAAAATTTTCCATTTTCAATCAAATTAACATCTTTGCGTTTGAAGACAAGTTCCAGTATCAAGTTCAACGATATAAACTTATTCATTCCCTGGAATGATTTATTTTTGCATTAAAATTTTTTAATATCTGTTGTTTCAAATTTACATTGATTGTTCAGTTTTTAACATTAGCACGCATATAATTGCAACAGACTACTAAAATCCAAATTGTTTAGCTTGGCGGGTTTTTCAATTAAATTACAGTATGTACATGAAATGTTATTTTTTCTACATGTACTTATATTTTACAGAATTAACCAGGAAATGAAGTATTAAATACTTTTATATTAATTTGTATAACTGCAAAGTTTACCAGGTATGTAACTCTTGCATGCATTAGTATACCAAAGAATTTACCTGGTATGCAAGTCCTTCTAAATGTATAAGCATAGTACAGACTTTGCCTGGAATGTAAATCCATTATGTACATGTATTAATATACTGCAAAATTTACCTGGAATGTGATTCTCGCATCATTAGTATAACAAAAAAAATTACCTTGAATGCATCCCATGTATGTAATGGTATACTACAACATTTACTTGAAATGTGATTCATGTATTAGTATGCCAAAGAATTAACCTTGAATGTCAAATCCTTCTAAATTTATTAGCATGCTTAAGAATTTACCTGAAATGTGAATCCATATATGTATGAGTGTACTATAAAATTTACCTGGAATGTTACTCCTTCTACTCCAGCTCGTTCGCCAAACCAAGTTAATGTTGCGTTGACCATTTTGAGTATAGACAAGAATGCTAAAACATTAACAGCAATTCCAGCGACCATTTTGATTGAAGATGTAGCACCTGCCGAAGCTGCTTCAACGATATTCCTGTCTTTTCTAAATAACGAAAATAATTTAACCATTGGACAATATAAACAACTAGATCATATTAAAAAGCAATATTTGCATAACGTGTATTAACAAGAGGTCCATGGGCGTTAACGCTCACCTAAGGATATGGCCAAAATCATTTGCAAAATACATACAATATTCTAATATACATGTATACATGCCTATACAAAAAGTTAATGGTTTTCAAGATAATTATCAATTTGAGTCTTCTTATGCATCTATGAGCTTGACCTTTAAATGTACGACCTTGAATTTTGTATCACAATGATTGACATATTAATTCCTACAATATTCCAGTATACACGCCATTACAAAAAGTTAAAAGTTTCCAAGATAATTAACAATTACAGTCTTTTTATGCACCTATGACCTTGGTCTTTGAACGTTTGACCTTGTGTCATATATAAAAATGATCGTCATGTCAATATCTACAATATTCTTATATATATGCCTATACAAACGGTTAAAAGCATTCAAGATAATTAACCATTTGAGTCTTCTTGTGCATCTATGACCTTAACCTTTGAACGTAAGACCTTGAATCATATATCAGAATAATCGCCAAATAAATTCCTGCAACATTCCATTATACATGCCTATACAATAAAATAATAGTTTCCAAGATAATTAACAATTTCAGTCTTTTTATGCACCTATGACCTTGACCTTTGAATGTATGACCTTGAGCCATATATCAAAATGATCGTCATGTCAATAACAATAATATTCTTATATATATGCATATACTAAAAGTTAATAGCTTCCAATATAATTAACAATTTAAGTCTTCTTGTGCATATTTGAATACAATAAAATATAGTTTCCAAGATAATTAACTATTTCAGTCTTTTTATGCACCTATGACCTTGACTTTTTAACGAATGACCTTGAACCATATATCAAAATGATCGCCATATCAATACCTACAATGTTCTAATATATATGCCATGCAAAAAGGTAATAGTTTTCAAGCTAATGCACAATTTTGTATTAGCAAAGAATATCATTTCAGGGGCAACAACTCCTACATGCATTATCATATAGGTAGGAAACTTTGTACCTTTTTAAATTTTGTCATGCGGAACATTTTAACAATGTATCTTTTAATATTTTGAAGAAAATAGACTAAAACTGCAAAATTACAAACAAGGTCATGACCTTGAACTTTGACCTTGACCCCATTTTAAAAGTCATTTTAAGAAAAAGTCAAAACTGAAAACCCATGTTATAAAGGGTTCAAAATATGTGTTCAAATAGTCAAGTTATAACAATTTGAAGCCATTTTACAAAATTTTTTTAATTAAATTTAAAGTCTAAAAAACGCGTAACCCTTCTTTCGACCAAATTTCACGAAATGAACAAACTATAGGCTTAAAACCAATCATCGGTTTTGGAGAAGATTTTTTAAGAATTTTGGACCCCTAGGTCACCTTTACCTAGTTTTAGCAGCCATGGCAACGCCTTGAACAAATCTGAATTGCACCGGCCCCTTTATGCTTCTGACCAAGTATCATTGAAATTTGTCTAGCAGTTTTGGAGGAGAAGTCGAAAATAGGTGTTAACGACGCGCACACACGCACATACACACGCCGCGCCGTGCCATAAGCTCACATGACCTTTCTATCAGGTGAGCTAAAACGATTGTAAATAAATAAAAGATTATCATTCTTTTTGTATTGCCTCTTACATTAAAAAGCAGATTTATATATTAAACCCTCGTTAGTTGAGCGCCTCAGGTAACCAAGTGATCGTAGGAGGCTTATAATCACAGTTCCTCATTACGCCCAGGTTTCAATCTTGCTCGAGACAAATTCTGATACGAGAACATTCGCTTGCCGAAAATAATGTTTTCTACAGGCATCCCGTTTTCCTCCATCAACCGAAAACACCGTCTTAACATGAGTGAAAGAATCTTAATTTGGGCGTAAAACAATTCATACAATTTTAACTTTTCATTAGTATGTGACAGTAAAAAGATCACATCAACATTATTCAACAAAACATAATACGATTATTGAAATTGCATACGATTTTTCCATGCGGTAAAAATCTTTACTGCTAGCTTTGGAGACTTCTGTTTCTGGACAAGCAAGTTTGGATATAGCCAAAGCCGCCGGAGCAGACATTACAGATGCCGATATCAAGTGATTGGCGGGAACCTGTAATAATGTAAAAATGATTTGTGTTGTAATATAGCAATATTTGTTTACAGAAATAAAACGATAAATTCCGAGGTGTTGGCGTGGCATGCAAACTTTGTTCTTTGAGGTCTCCCGAATCAATTTTTCATATTGCACATTCTGTCACGTGTTACTATCGTCTTAATCATGGCTGAAGAGGACATTGAGTTCCATAAATGGTATTGCACAGGGTTTTTTTATCAGTATATAAGAACTATTACATTATTTGTGTACATTGTATTTTGAGAAAAAAATGGTATATTTAGATGAAATACAAGTGGGAAGCAAATGAGATGTATTTTTCTATACAAAAAGTGTTATTGAACGGAAATTGTGAAATGTTGTCTCTCGTTTACTCGACATTAACACCAACTTGTAAGTGCAAATGTCCAGTCAACGAGGGACAATATCTCACAATATCACTTCAATAACCCTATATTACATCCGACATCAAGTGATTAACGGGAACCTGTTATAATGTAAAAACCTATAAATGTATTGCAACCGATGTCAAGTGATGGCGATGATACAACTATTATATAGTATTTATATATATCACGTAAAATATGGAAAAATCATGGTATAGGGTTACCTATGCCGTTTTAAAGTGATAAGTCAAATGATCATAATGAGTAATGAACAGGGGATTAATGCAGAGAGAGAGAGAGAGAGAGAGAGAGAGATCTATTCTTGAACTTCATGATCTTATCAATATCTACTAAATTTTTTATTACTTACCCCGAAACTCATAAAAGCTCCAAGAACACTCCCTGCAATAGTTGCAAAACCACCGGTCATTACAGCATGGAGTTCTGATTTTGTCATTTCAGACAAAAATGGTTTTATCAATAATGGCGCCTCTGTCTATCAACAATGAAACGAATATTAATTTACAATTAAAACCTACGAATCTATGAAAAATACAACGATGAGAAGTGGCTCGGTTTAAGGGATTTAAAACAAAATTGATTTACATATTTCTAGATGTCCACTTTTTTTTCATTAGCAGCCAAAAGTGTGCGAACTCAAATTCGCGACACCCTTGTAAATTTTGTTTCGTTGAAATTGAACAAGCATGCTTCAAAGCTAATAATTAACATATTATCGAGTTGGCCAAAGATTTTAGAATTTCCATTTATAATGGGCTAATAAAAATGAACTTAAGAAAATGATCGTAAAAACAACCAATTTCTTTTGATAAAAACATTTTTTTTTTAGAAAATTAATTTTATTAAATAATTTGTAACTTTAATGCAGCTTTATTTTCACTTAAGAAAAATCACAAAAATATATCGTTAAACTTAAACGAGGCATTAAATGTCGCGTCATCCATTGTATTAACCAATGGTGTATGTCTTCGATAGAATAGTAGCTGTTTACTTATTGAACAAATTCTGTAAACGATCTATAAACGTTTTGTAAACGTCGGGTATAAAAACGTTTAAAATATGATACGCTTAAAAAAAAAAAAAAAAAAAAAAAAAAAAAAAAACCTTTGAATGTCACAGGCAGTGAACACATATAAAACAAAATTATCAATATCTATATATCACTTCAGATTTTAATTTCAAGGACAGTGAACCTATATAAAACTTGTATGAAACAAGCTTTTTAAAACAGAATTAAAATATCCGTACGGAAGTCGAAACCCACAATGTAAATTGCGCAATATTTAAAGTTATTTCATTTGGTCTACTTTCATTTAGATTACCTGGCGATAAATTTTAAATTTAGCACACTAACCTATGTTTATTTTGACGTACTCAAATCGTTATGAATTAAATTCTATCTAGAAAAAAAGTATTTGAGTTGCAAACACTGAGTTGTTAAAGTTCTCATAAACGTCTGTTCGATCCCGGATAGAGACTTTTCCTTCTCGTAACCCATCACTGGTAGACTAGGGACACATGTAGATGACAGACATGTCTACGGCATTGAAAGCGAGTACACTCTAATGGTCACCAATAGAGCACGATAACACGATCAGAGAGATGATGAATTCTTGCACAAAATTATAGTACTTTAAAACATTGTGTTAAGATTTTTAATCAGAAGAAAAAATTATCTCGTCCGAAATAGTTGATAAATGCGGTACTATACCATTGTGAAACGTTTATATGCTATATATTATCATTATGGCACTGTTATATAAAATTTGTATAACATTGTTATATATACAATAAGAGTAACTTTCCGTTGTAACATTGTTATATACAACGCAACTAAACATTGCAACATATAATGGCCTACACAATTGTCACGTGCTACTTTTGAATGCATTATTTCATAAAAATTCAAAAGTAGCACACGACACGATTGTAGCATTACTATCATTGGCCATTGTACCAATCTACAATTGTCTATATCATTGTAATATTATTAAATACAAGTTTACGTAACATATATTTTGTGTTATATGTAATATAATGATACAATTAAAACTCTGTGTTATACAATATAACAAACCGATGTATCATTGTTATATACAATATAACATACCATTGCAAAGGCATTATACACAATATAACAGTGTTATATACAAGGTCACCTTTGATGGATATTTAGTTATATACATATACGATATTAATTATAAGTACATCACATGATAATTTGTACAATACTGATTGGTCATCTGCATGAGTTCTTTTCTTATAGTTTCTGACATTTCATGTCAACGGCAATAGTGCGCTTGGCAGCATGGCACTATTGTTTATTTCCAGACGCATAATATACTCCAGTGTGTGCCACCTTAGATCGGTTATCTCCCCCTTGAAAAATTCTCAAATACAGGGATGTATCTAAAACGTTATTATGCGGCTCAGACGCTATATTCCCCAGACAATCCCAAAGTAACACAGGTCTCTCGTGAAAACATAATAATGTACATGTATAACTAAAACTATTATATACATGTAGTTATATAAAATATATAAAATATAACATACCATTCCTACAAAAATGTTAGCAGCGGCGTTTAAAGATTCAGCTGCAGTTGTCCCCATACAAAATGCCAGAAATCTACCAATGACTCGTATCAGAGCTTGCATCACTCCAAGATAATACATCATGCTAATAAAGGAGTAGAAAAAGACCACAATAGACAATACCTGTCAAAAAATAGATAAATAAATAAAAAATAAATAGACCTGTTATATAAGAAAATATAAATGATATATAAGAATAAAGAGTATAAAATGTTTTATAGACAAATTCATTTAAACTAATATTTTTTATCACGATTGGTTACCATGGAGATTTCCGTCTAGTGAACTTTGTGGTTATCAATACAAGAACATCAAGAAGCAGACATAAATAAAACATAAACCAAAAGCTCCTTGAAGGACTTGTTTTTATTTTGTGGAACAAGTAGATAAATGGTGTTTTACACCCCCGTCAAGATTTTTTATTCATATCGAAGCGATCAGTTTTCGGATTGCAGAGAAAACCGGAGAGGTGGTGTGATTCAAAAGACTCTATTGGTAAGGTTTGGAATCATCATTATTGTCTAACATTTGTTATCTTAAGCTTTATTTGTTGTTTAATTGTTATTGACCCTTGGTTGTTCTAGTCATCTCTTGCATAGTATTTTTTATCAAGATAACCATTTATAGATATTTTCACATCATGGAATTCACAAAAAATATTATGATTCTTATTTCAATCCACTTTACATGCGTAGTATTTCCATGTTCCCATTTAATAAAGTGAAGAAATGTGACACAAGGAAAAAAATTATTATTATAAATCAAGATTTTGCACTTATTTCGAAGTGTTCGGTTTACCTGAAATGGCTGGAGAAGAAAAATTATAACCTATTGTGTTCTTGTGTAAATTTGTTTTTATTTAAAATTGTTTTTCAAATGTTTTCATTTCCGTCCTCAATTTCATTGGTATTTGACAAAAACAATTTTTTCTCAACTACAAACTTCTTTATTTTCAAAATGGAAAATATTTAAAAAGAACATTGTTTTTAATTTAAATGTTGATGCACCTATTTAACAAAACGATTTTATTTACTTACCTTAAAAGCGAAAAAATGTTCTTCAAAGACATCTCCGAATAAAAATTTGGCACCTTCGTCAGCATACGCCAGAAATTCCGCAACCCTATCACCTAACCATTTAAATGCTTGGTATCCATAATACCACCTCAGAATTATTATAGCAAAAACATATTGAAGAGCAAATCCCCAAAATACCGGATGCCATCGAACCTGCAATGCAAAATTCGTCAACATTTTTAAAGCATATTGAAGGGCAAATCCCCAAAATACCGGATGCCATCGAACCTGCAATCCAAAATTTGTCAACATTTTCAAGCATATTGAAGGGAAAGTCCCCAAAATACCGGATGTCATCTTTCCTGTAATGCAAAATTCGTCAACATTTTTAAAACATATTGAAGGGCAAATCCCCAAAATACCGGATGCCGTCGAACCTGCAATGCAAAATTTGTCTACATTTTTAAAACATATTCAAGTGCAAATCCCCAAAATACTGGATGCCGTCAAACCTGCAATGCAAAATTCGTCAACATTTTTAAAACATATTGAACGGAAAATCCCCAAAATACCGGATGCCGTCGAACCTGCAATGCAAAATTCGTCACGTTTTTAAAACATATTCAAGTGCAAATCCCCAAAATACTGGATGCCGTCGAACTGCAATGCAAAATTCGTCAACATTTTTAAAACATATTGAAGGGAAAACCCCCAAAATACCGGATGCCATCAAACCTGTTATGCAAAATTTGTCAACATCTTATAAAGTAATATATTCGTTTTTAACTTAGCAACATAAGATAGATTCAACTACAGTCCCCTACCTTTTACAAAATGTTTTTAATTCAACCATAGCCGGATTTTGAAGTATATACTTGGGCAAGGCAATTTATAAAATCATTTTATTCCATATAGCTAAGAGGTATCAATAATAATGGGATTTAGCCTTAAGATGGATGGAGTTGCAAGACTTTGTTTCGATATCAGGCATAGGACCTTAAAGTTTTAGGTGTTTCTTTTCGCTTTTCACTTAAGTATTAGGAGGACAGAGTATCTACTGTTTTACCCGGTGCTAGAATAATCGAAAAGAAGAGTGGTATGCTTGTTTGCGGCATACTGACTTTGTGAACTAGCACCTTAAAAATTACGCGCTAGTACACACACGACAAGTCATAAAACACATTCGCACATCTTACACATACACGAACTTGTTCTTGGATTAATTCATGGAGATTAATTATCTTCGCTATCCAATAGCTTAAAAGTGTTGATGCGACGTTAAACAATACTACAATCAACCAACCTTCCGATAGACATTCATTTCTTAGAGCGATATCTTTCCCTGGATATTTTTAGATCAATAAACCGAAAAAAAAAAAAACAAATTGCAGAAGCTGTAGCTCGCAAAGAAATTTAATAATAGATTTGTATTTAACGCCATAGGTGTGTTTATCATTGAAGATGTAATAAGATGAACTCACCTTGGCCGGATTTGTTGAAAAGATGTAGAATAATATAATATAAAGAGCTTGCCCAACAACAGCTATCAGGTTCTGCGGATAGTCAATAGCCACGTCAACTATCACATACACAACGATGAATATAGTCACGCCGATTATCAAGGCCCTAAAATAAAAATTGATATAATTGTTCACTAAAATATAATTAACACAGCTAGTATTTTGAAGCCACGGTAATCGGGTTGTTCAAGAGCTAGCCTTCCGACCAAGGGGCAATAAACGCCATGGATCTGATCCAAGTTGACTGTAAATGAAAAGGGATTTCAGACGTAGACCTCTACCAGTTTTATTGAAATGGTGCTATGTTTTATCCGCAACATTGAGGACAAGTGTATTCTTACTCAAAGGGTTGCAATAGGTGCAAACTAGAAAAAGTCATGTTTGTACATTGACAAGGCACAAGTACACTTGTTGCTGCATATTGCTACATAAATGTATATAAGATTAATTAACAAATAACTACTGAAAAACGTTTTATTTTGACAGTGTCATATTATATTTTCGTCGTATCTTATTTTCCGGTCACCGGAAACTATATTAAATCTTTACTTAGTTTTTAATTAATTAATCAATTAATTAATTTATTTATTGGAAAACATTGAACATTTTTTAAATGTAGTTCACATAACAACATTTTATCTTTAAAAGGAAAAAAAAAACACTTACCATTTTGCCATAGTTGACGCTTTTGAGCATCCATCGGAACCAGTCTTAGACCCGACAATTTTTTTGTAGGCATTCGTAATCTGCTCATCATATACATACCACAAGATATTTAGTACAATAAGTATAACAGCCAGTATAGTACAAATAAGCAACCTCCAAGATGGCTCGCCATCAAGTTCATAGTACATTGCATAACCGAAGTACAAGAAGTAAAGCAATGTCAGAAATATGTATATGCCAATCCAAACAGTGTTCTTGTTTTTCTTGTAAGCTCCGTAAACTGATTGTTGGATAAAATAAACTCCTCTTGAACATGAATTTCCGTACTCCAAATCTTCATTAGTAGCTTCCGGGTGTCCATTACTCTTTACATCCAACCGTACATCATCTAAATTTGCGTCTGGTTTTTCTGTCTAATAAGATATTAATCACGATTTAAGCACAATACGATGAAGAGGTTGATGCTTTTAGCCACAGTCAATATTCGATGGTAAATTCTGTGATTAAAGAGGAAACTGGAGTACCCGAAGAAAACTACTGACCCTTTTCTAAGATACCGGTAACTGAATCTTGGCGGTAAAGGACATCGGGCTTCTTAAGCCTGTCTTTTAGACCAATTAGCAAAATAGTTCGATTCCCAAGGCAGCACTTTTTAAGTTTAATTGTGTCGATTAAAAAAACTATTCCGAAACTTATAAATTGTAACTAAGAATTTAAAATATATTCTTTTCATGTTTTGTTACCGAATAATTAAATATTTATGATGATTGTAACATGTCACTTTTGTAAACAATGTAACTTTTCAGTTACAACATTTTTAAACAAATACTGAACACTTACCAATTCATGTGACTCAAAGCCCAAATTATCTTCCCCTGTCTGTTTCACGGATAATACAACCGCCATAATTCTGTAATAGACTAATAAATTAGTTAGTAAATAAATAAATAAATAAATAAATAAATAAACTTGCTACATATTTTTCTTGTTGTAAACATATCTTTTATTTATGTATTTGCCGTTTTTGAAGTTTTTTCTGTAGTTAACTTTGACATTTCTGTAGTAGAATAGAGGCTATATTTGTTGCTTCTGGTAATTCTGCTGTGAAAGAAGCTGCTGCGTTGTTGCTTAGGGGCTGTTTTTGTTGCTTCCGGTAATTCTGCTTTGAAAGGAGCTGCTACGTTGTTGCTTAGGGGCTGTTTTTCTTGCTTCCGGTAGTTCTGCTGTGAAGGAGCTGCTATGTTGTTGCTTAGGGGCTGTATTTGTTGCTTCCGGTTATTATGCTGTGCAAGGAGCTGCTACGTTGTTGCTTAGGGGCTGTTTTTGTTGCTTCCGGTAATTCTGCTGTGAAAGGAGCTGCTACGTTGTTGCTTGGGGGCTGTTTTTGTTGCTTCCGGTAATTCTGCTGTGAAAGGAGCTGCTACATTGTTGCTTAGGGGCTGTTTTTGTTGCTTCCGGTAATTCTGCTGTGAAAGGAGCTGCTACGTTGTTGCTTAGGGGCTGTTTTTGTTGCTTCCGGTAATTCTGCTGTGAAAGTAGCTGCTACGTTGTTGCTACTGGCGATTCGACTGTTTAGCTGTTGCCATCTTTGTTGCTTTGTCAATTCTATTAAAACAGTTGCTATCGTGAATGCATTTTGCATTTCAATTAATGACATTGTTTGCTGATATTTATGTATTTGACAATTCTGCAACGGAAACACGAAAATCAGTGTCGTTGCGATTGTAATTGACAATTCTGAAACAGAAAAAGATGCTTTTGATATTGTATTTGTCAATCCTGTAATGGTATAATGTGCTGTTGATATTGTACTTGGCAATTCTGTAACGACAGAATGTGCTGTTGATATTGTATTTGGCAATTCTGTAACGGTAGAATGTGCTGTTGATATTGTATTTGGTAATTCAGTATTGGTAGGATGGGCTATGATATTGCATTTGTCAATTCTGTAATTGAAGAAGGGGCTGTTTATATTGTATTTGGCAATTCTGTAACGGTAGAATGGGCTGTTGATATTGAATTTGGCAATTCGGTAAGGAAGAATTGGCTGTTGATATTGAATTTGACAATTATGTAATGGTAGAAGGGGGCGTTGATATTGTATTTGGTATCATGTTATGGTAGAAGGGGAAGTTGATATTTTATGTTGAAATCCTTTAATGGTAGAATGTGCTGTTGATATTGTATTTGGCAATTCGTTAAGGATAGATGGGCAGTTAATATTATTTTGGCAATTCTGTAATGACAGAAGGGGCTTTCGATATTGTGTTTGGCAAACCTGTAATGGTAGAAGGAGAAGTTGATATTGTATTTGACAATTCTTTATCGGTAATAGGGGATGTTGATATTTTATGTGGCAATTCACTAATAGTAAAATGTGCTGTTAGTATTGTATTTGACCATACTGATATGGTAGAATGTGTTGTTGATATTGTATTAAAGGGCTAATGATATTGCATATGGCAGTCCTGTAACAGTAGAAGGGGAAGTTGATATTGTAATTGGCAATTTTGTTATACTAGAAGGAATAATTATATTGCAAATGGCAGTCCTGTAACAGTAGAAGGGGAAGTTGATATCATAATTGACAATTTTGTTATACTAGAAGGGCTAATGATATTGCATATGGCAGTCCTGTAACAGTAGAAGGGGAAGTTGATATTGTCATTTATCATAAACATATTAATCAATATGCCAATAGTTTTACTAATGCAATAATAGTGTAGCAAAAATAGGCATATCTCTCATCAGGCAAAATATGGCAGATGGGGTGCGATAACCATATCCATATCACACCTCATCTGCCATATCACACCCCATGAAAAAATCCATATCAAGTAACCCGAGTAATCCACCACTTTGCAGCGGTACAAAAGAATTCATTGCTTAGAGGGAGACAACTCTTAATAATATTCCGACTGAATTCATTTTATCTTGTCGTCTGCTGGTCATGGACCCGGGTGAAAAAGTTGTTATAATGTTTTCTTTATATACTGGATATAAATCTTGTAGCCATGAGGTATGCAATTACAGTTCCCTGGACAATTATTAGATGATATAAAATTGTTACATATTTCAAGTAACATTAGGTGTACAGAGAATATAATACTGAGGTATAATATACTTATTAGCTTAAAAAGATTGTATGTATGTAATAAAAAGGTATGTTTATGATAAAAAGGTTATTACATGGCTTTTTTCATATCACACCTCATATCGGCCCTACATCCATATCCGCCCTTGGGCTAAAGCCCTCGGGCTGATATAGATGTATTGGGCCGATATGAGGTGTGATATGAAAAAGCCATGTAATAAACTCTATTGACAATTTTGTTATACTAGAAGGGCTAATGATATTTTATATGGCAGTCCTGTAACAGTAGAAGGGAAAGTTGATATCGTAATTGACAATTTTGTTACACTAGAAGGGCAAATGATATTGAATATGACAGTCCTGTAACAGTAGAAGGGAAAGTTGATATCGTAACTGACAATTTTATTATACTAAAAGGGCTAATAATATTGCATATGGCAGTCCTGTAACAGTAGAAGAGGAAGTTGATATTGTAATTGACAATTTTGTTATACTAGAAGGGCTAATGATATTGCATATGGCTGTCCTGTAACAGTAGAAGAGGAAGTTGATATTGTAATTGATAATTTTGTTATACTAGAAGGGCTAATAATATTGCATATGGCAGTCCTGTAACAGTAGAATAGGAAGTTGATATTGTAATTGACAATTTTGTTATACTAGAAGGGCTAATAATATTGCATATGGCAGTCCTGTAACAGAAGAAGGGGAAGATGATATTGTAATTGACAATTTTGTTATACTAGAAGGGCTAATAATATTGCATATGGCAGTCCTGTAACAGAAGAAGGGGAAGATGATATTGTAATTGACAATTTTGTTATACTAGAAGGGCTAATAATATTGCATATGGCAGTCCTGTAACAGAAGAAGGGGAAGATGATATCGTAATTGACAATTTTATTATACTAAAAGGGCTAATAATATTGCATATGGCAGTCCTGTAACAGTAGAAGAGGAAGTTGATATCGTAACTGACAATTTTGTTATACTAGAAGGGCTAATGATATTGCATATGGCAGTCCTGTAACAGTAGAAGGTGAAGTTAATATCGTAATTGACAATTTTATTATACTAGAAGGGCTTATAATATCGCATATGACAGTCCTGTAACAGTAGAAGGGAAAGTTGATATTGTAATTGACAATTTTGTTATACTAGAAGGGCTAATAATATTGCATATGGCAGTCCTGTAACAGTAGAAGGGAAAGTTGATATCGTAATTGACAATTTTGTTATACTACAAAGGCTAATAATATTGCATATGGCAGTCCTGTAACAGTAGAAGGGGAAGTTGATATTGTAATTGACAATTTTGTTATACTAGAAGGGCTAATAATATTGCATATGGCAGTCCTGTAACAGTAGAAGGGAAAGTTAATATCGTAATTGACAATTTTGTTACACTAGAAGGGCTAATAATATTGTATTTGGCAATCCTGTAATGGTAATTGTAATTGTTGTGTTGTATTCGGACAAGTCTGTATTGTTCGTATTTGTCATTGTTATGTTTATAGCATTGTTTATATAATTATAATGGCTATTTGTATTGTTATATCTGGCAATTCTGCAAAAGCAGTTGGTGCTTTTATTGTGTTTTGCAATTCTGTCATAATAGCAGGTGTTGTTGTTGTTGTTGTTGTTGTTTATGGCAATTCTGAATTGCAGCTTGTGTTGTTGTCCTTTAAACGGGCCATTGTGAAATTGCAGTCGGTTCATGTATTATTGTATTTAGCAATTGTGCAATGGAAGTAGATACTGTTGTCATGGCATTTAGCAATCTTGTTGTGGTTGAAGTTACAGTTAACTTTCTTAATATTATTCCCTGAGGTGAAAATCCATTTTAAAATATCAGAATGATTAAGCTCTAAGTCAATATTGCAGCTTTACAGCCTTTATCAACACAATTATAATTTAGATCTCCACTACATGATTCCATTCACTTGCACAAGAATTTCAGAAATCTGAAATTAATTTAAATTTTAATTTGATTCTTTACTAGAATGAAATAATTTTGTCGTTGAGAAATGGTGCAAGAACTGATTTTGGTTACCATTTTTAAAAGAGTGACTATTCCGAACCTATTCCAATTCATTGGTAAATTTCACATAAAAAGATTTTTTTTATTTTCAAAAGCACGCCATTACTTCCCCCTATTCTATGATTTTGATTTCCAAGGACACTTTTTTGTCTGGATTGTACTAAGGGAGATAACTATGTCTTATTACAAAGGGAGATAATTATGTCTTTAGCAATTGTTTTGTTTCAAAGCTTGTGTCGGCTAGATATATAAGTTTGTTGTCTATAAATAAAAGAATTTAAAACAAAAAACATTAAAAATAAGTCTTATTTCATTTTATGCTGACGAACTGGTGTATTTAAGAGGCTTCTCAATATTTGAGTTGGTGTCAATAAACAAAACAAAACGAACAAAAAACGTGTATTTATAAAGAACAAAAAATGAAGCAACGATCTTACTTACCCTAAAATGCTTCTCAAACGTGGATGGAAATCTTGATACTATTTTGTAAATATCTGGGTTTTTTTCCTTTGCTCACATGTACGTACACTTAAATCGGCATAATTATAAACACCTTCCTTGTACCTTGTTAAAAGGTGTAGGTCTTTATTGCTATTCTACGATTACAAAGAATACTTGAAACTGGTTTTTAACGTTTTATAAAGAGATTAAAAATAACTATTGAAAACTTTCTTGATCACTGCACACGGTAATATAAGTATTTGACATAAATTGCGTGCTTTTGGATTCAGTAAATTTAAATACACCGAAAAACTACCTGAGAATTGTGCAACTTGAGAATTTTAAATATATATGAGTGCGTGATGTAAATTTATGGATTTTTGTACGTTCATATGTATGGACTTGATGTCAATATACGGTGATAATATGCAAATGAAAATACCTCAGTGTAGAACCGATTTATTGTGCAAAGTGTTGCGTACATACGCGCAAAATTATATATATATATATATATATATATATATATATATATATATATATATATATATATATATATATATATATATATATATATATATACAATTGCTGTTATAATGTTGTTTAACGTCGCATCAGCAATTTTTCAGCTTTTTGCGTCGATAGTAAGGTAATTAATCTCTATGAATTAAACTTAGAACAATTTCATGTATGTGACATGCATATATGTAAAAAAAAAAAAGGCCTGTCGTGTACTAGTGCGCACTTAGGGCGCATTGTTTTTGTGAGGTTCTGGCACACCGAGTCAGTATGCCGCAGGCAAGCATGCTACTCCTCCAGACCATTATCCTGGCAACGCGTAAATTAGTCGATAATCTATCCTCCTTATGCCGAGCGTTAGGCAAAAATTTCAGTCTTATGTATGACCTAGCCGGTGTTCGAACCCACAAACTACCGCTCTCAAGGCGGAAGCTTTACCACTGAGCCCCTAAGGCAGACTCAGATATAGTAATACATCTTTAAATCGCATCGACATTTAATGAAAAACAACGACATCAAAAACAACTTTCTAAATTGCAGTAAGAGTTATGCAGATTATTGAAAAATATATCAGCACGAAAGATTTATTGTCACAATTTATGTAAATAAATAATAAATAATAATAATAATAATAGATAAATAAATAAATAATGATAAAAATAGACAGATAAACAAACAAATAATTTTTTTAATTAAAAAAAAATTAATTCATTTCTTGACAAAACTTTTGTTAAAATTACTTAAATAATTACCTTTTAAAAGCTCAGACACATTTCAATCCTTGGTATGTATAAGCTTTCTCATTCCATTATCTCTAACTCACAACAGAATACCAGTATACTGTATAAACATTAGAGTTTGTTTATTCGTGTTTGTTTCCTTGTTGGTTTTCAAGACATTTAACACAAATGATAAATTGTTTTAGATAATATTATACTAGTATATGTATACGAATGTAAAACAATTTTTCATTTATTGTAATTACAAAGAAGTGAAGTTAAGTTACTATTTGCAAATATTTTTTTTTCTACCATTGTTCAAATAAAGTTGACAGAAGTAATAGTGTTCTACGTGTCAATCAAATTATTCACTTAGTATTTAGACACTATAAATAAATATATAAATTAATTAATCAATCCAAAGAGCGCGCACACGTGTGTGTGTGTGTGTGTGTGTGTGTGTGTGTGTGTGTGTGTGTGCGTGTGTGTGTGTGTTCTTTTGTACAAAACAGCTATTGTACATTCAGTAGAAATACTATGCAATTTTTTTTCGTTTTGACGAGATGGGCAGTTATCTCAGGACTGGAATTACTTCTGTTTCACCGTTGCGTCGGCTAATGCTAAAAAATGTATTCATTTGTCAATTTCCTTTTCTATTTAAACACACACACACACACACACACACATGACTATAAGAGAATTTATATTATTGCCTTATATTAACCAAACCATACACATATTAAAATTTTATATTTTCACAACTGCTAACATCGTCCTAAGATTACATGTTCCTCCTTCACAAATGCATGGCTTCTTGGTATAATTCGAATCTATTATGATTGTTTCAGAAAAAAAATATTTCGTTATAATTTTAATTTGTTGTCACATTTCTAAAACACTTATGGATTGATTTTGATGAAAACTTTATATTATATTTTCTTTGGTTGGTGTAGGTGTGTTTTGCAATTTTGTTGCTATGTTAACTGGTTACATGACAAAATAAATTTTAAAAAATGATTTACTGAAATTGGGTGCTTAAAAAGTTTCTGTACTTGTTCATTTTTAGTGTATACAGTGTGTAAGACATTTGACCTACTTTCCAGCATTGAGTAATTTTTTAAATGGATTCTTTTACTGTTAGGTCTGTCGCAGTTTTAAATCTTTTTTTTTTTTTTTTTTTTTTTTTTTTTTTTTTTTTTTTTTCATTTTTGAAAAAAAAACTTGTAATCTTAAAAGTGAAATATATAAACACTTTAAAGGTACATGTACTTCTATCAGGAAAATTAAACATATTCTCATTCTTGTTTCAAGTGCTTGTCCAAAGTCAGAAGATTTTAAATTACTGATTTTTAGAATTCAACTTATCATGTGTATTTTTCATTGTTTCGTTTAATTTCTTTATTTCGCATTCTATTGGTTTTTTAAATAACTTTTTCAAAATAAAATAAAAAAATCTTAATTTACATTTTCCGCATTCGATTTTACTCTAAAATAAAAGTTTTGGGTTGTCAATTTTCGCTGACTACTATGTTTAAGACACGTTCTTATCTATAAATGGAGTAATAAATTACACCATTAGGTCAGATTGTGGTCATTTGATGACCCTCGTCTCGAAGTTAAGACCATGAAGATCGTCCAGATAGTTCTTGGGTTAATTTCTTATTTTGCCGTATGCCAAGCAGGTAAAACAATAGTTTTTTCATTCAAAAAGCTACAACAATAGTACTTATTTGCTTAGAAGTAAAAAAGGGCCTGGATGGTCAAGTGTCCAAAGCGCACGCTTACGGATCAATCAATGACAGCGTCTCTAACCGTCTAGTTCATAATTCACACTCTTGCAGATCCTAGTGTTAGAATGGTCGTCAGGTTGTTTGTCTGAGGTTTGGTGTTTTTTTTTTTTTTTTTCGGGTAACCCCGGTATCCTTCACCATCCAAGAACTGACTGCCTTGGAATAAATTTAAAAAAAAAATCCTGGACGTAAAACGCAATTACTTCCCTCTTCTCGTCAAGCTTTTTTGAACGCATTTAGATTATAATTGTTCTGGCAATAGATAAACAACAAAAATATTTTTAATTTCACCTTCATGTTTGGCTACACTTGTATTTGAACCGGCAATGACGCCCTTAAATACAATAACAATATATAGCATTTTGTGATTATATCCGATGACTGCCAAGAAGCCGCGGGTGGCTAAGTGTTTAAAGCGTTAGTCTTCAAACTCAAGGCGTTCCAAAGCTGTTGACTAGTACGATCTGAGGTCAGAAACATTTTCCTTAGAGTACTCTTACTGGTTGGCTCGGTGATATTATAATAAACTAAGTTGTCTTCGATGTTAATAAGTCTGCAAAATTTATGGGTAACTGTACTAGCACTCTTTAGTTCACCAATAAAAAATGTGCACGCTTTCAATGCAGATCAAAAAGACTTGCGCACTTACGGACCAAATAAACTGTAATTAAGATTTATTCTCGTGATTAAAAAATGGTTTCGTCACGAACAGCTGGAAATTTTGCTAATGTAATGTAAAATAATATTAAACTAACTGACTAACTAACTAACTAACTAACTAACTAACTAACTAACTAACCGAATTTCATAATTATCGGTGTCATTAAGTAATTATCTTGTTTTGTTGAATCATACGTATACAATTTAATTATTATTATCATTATTATTATTATTATTATTAATTTTTATTATTATAAATTTTTGTTATTATTATTATTAATTTTTATTATTATTAATTTTGTTTTTATTATTATTTTTTGTTATCATTATTATTATTATTATTAATTTTCATTATTTAATAAATTTTGTTATTATTATTATTTTTTGTTATCATTATTATTATTCATTATTATTATTATTATTATTAGTTAATTTTTTGTTTTTATTATTATTAATTTTTATTAATTATTGATTTTTGTAAATATTATTTTTTGTTATTATTATTATTATTATTATTATTATTATTATTATTATTATTATTATTATTATTATTATGGGGTTTTTGTTTTTGCTTTATATGTTCGTCTTTGTTATGGTAGTTTTTGTTTTATTTAACCAATAAGATTCCATATTTCAGAATAGTATTTTTAGGTTTTGGAATATTTTAGAAATCTCGGTTAGAGTTTTAACCTTACTTAGTATGATTTATAAAGTACAGTTGTACGATAAGAACTTACCTTAACTTATATCTAGTTACAAGTTCATAAATCAAGATAATGGAAGCGAATTTTTTTTTTCTATGACAATAATTTTTTTGACTTTCTTATAATTATTATGATTAAGAATATTTCTTCTGGATATTTTTCAAAAACAAAAACCAAAAAAAAAAAAAAAAAAAAAAAAAAAAAAAAAAACCCGATTCGTGAAATCGGTTACAACTGCATTGAAACAACTTACGGTTTCATAATTCAAATAAGCTAGATTTTACTTCAGTACAACATGTCACTTGCCCTTCAAATTTCGGTCAAACGTAGGTTACCACAGCTGATAAACTTTTATTATTATTATTGATAATGTGTTCGTTAAACGACACGCGTACGTCAAGGAAGGGCATTTCGGAATAGAAGAGGCAGTGCACTATTTGAGAAACGTATAAACGGTTTATTCGAATAAAAGAGTTCCAGTTGCGCACTCAAATGAAAATTGATTTTCACAGGAAAAAATTTAAAACTATTGAATAGGATAAATTTGAACATTTTTGTTTTCAGATTGAAATGTTTTGTTTGCATTGTGTTTATCTGGTACTTAAAAAAGATCTTATCAGATCCTAAATCATTAAAAAAAAATTCGTTTAAAAAAGATACTTAGGGATATATAGTTTCTTAAAAAAGATAAGATATATTACGTCAATAACAATACATTCAACCAACGAACCAATCAACTGTTCAAAGCCACTAATAACATTACAATCAACCATCGTTCCACAATAATGCCGAATCTAATGAACATTACAATCAACCAATCGTTCCACAATAATGCCGATCTAATAACATTACAACCAACCAACCATTCCACAATAATGCCGAACTAATAACATAACAACCAACCAACCAGCTCCACAATAATGCCGAACTAATAACATTACAACCAACCAACTGTTCCACAATAATGCCGAAATAATAACATCACAACCAACCGCAACCGTTTCACACCAATGCCGAACCAATAACATTTCAACCAACCAACCGTTCAGCATTTAATGCCACGTCAATAACAAAATAAACAACCTACCAACCGTTTCACAATAAATGTCACACTAATAACATTACAACTAACCAACCGTTCTACAATTATTGCCACGATTATAACAATCCAACCAACAAACCAACCGTTCCAATATGGCTTCGTTATTAACATTACAAACAGCCAACCAACCAACCAACCGTTCCACAATAAATACCACGCCAATAACAATACAAACAACCAACCAATCAACTAACCAACGGTTCCACAATAAATGCCACGTTAATAACAACACTACCAACAAACCGTTCCGCAACTAAATGATTGAGAATTCTTGTTGTTGCACAATGCATATGATTTTCACATGCATCTACGTACGACTCGACATATTGAAATCCTAACAACTAACAATGTTTCTCTTCTTATTGTACATTTTGAGCAATGGTACACCATACTTGCAATAATTGGCGTAATGATGTAAATACCTCATTAAATAATTACCCCGTAGGTGCTTTCATTTTTAGAAAGATCGTTGTAAAAACAGAAAAAAATGTGTGAAAATGTACACAAAGATTAATATATTTCACTTTTTTTAAAAATTAAGTTTGTAAAGTAAGAAAATGAAATTTGTTGCCATCTATGCTATTATAAATAAGTGGTCATTAAAATTACATGAAAATTCAGTCGATAAATTTTACATCTCATCATTGCACCTGTTCTTTTGATTGCAGGAATAGGCAAATATGAAAGACTTCAATTAGCCTTTACTGAACTGTTCAAAAATGAATCCATGGTGCAGCTTTGGCAGGAGCATGTAAAACAGTTCCAAACTCACCAACAGGTAATAAATATGAATCAACGACAACATATCTCCTTAACTGTGCTGACAAAATACGGTACGGGCAACAAAAATAATAAAAAAATAAATAATAATAAATAAATAAATTAATAAATTAATTAATAAAAAAGAAAATAAAATTTAGAAAAACCGTTAGAACAAAGTTCTTTTTCATTTGGGCCGTTTTACACCGTGGTACCGACATTAGCAATCATCTCTTGATTTATGTATATAACTGAAAATATTCGTTAGTTAGTTTTTCCGTTATTCGGGTTTTTAAGATGTTGAAATGCTATCCAACTTACAGTATCGAGTTTTAAATTCATTTTAAGTGATGATTGCACATCTTGATCTTTAATTTTACATTTCACAGATATCATTTTGTTAATGTTTACAAACTGAACTTTTGATACCATTGCATTTTCTTGTAATGCTGATTTATGTATATGTATATATATTTCACCGCGTTGAATTGTGACTTATTGGGGTTTTACGTCCAAATCAAGTTTCTTTTAACTTATATGACAAAATTCATTTCTGAAAATAATAGAACGAACCGAAGTACTGGAAGAAATCACGACCCTTAGAAATCGGATGCGGAATAGTGACTGAAGGTAACCCAAAAATTGACTTGGTCGTAACTTTTCCTTCAACTGTGTGCTCTTTGGCAAAGCAGACCTACTTTCGGTCTTTCTTTAAAACCTGCCTCTCCACCCATTTAACGACAGGCTTAACATAATAACTCTAATAGAAAAATGAATCCTAAACGCATAGGAAAGGTGGTTTTTAGGTAATTATGTCACTACCAACGGAAAATATATTAGCAAGATGTAAATCTATCTCAGAATTAACGAACATTTTCTAAATAATGTTTTTGTCATTTAGAAACGTGTTGCAAATTTCTATAATGGCTTCAACTGTCATACAGACGCACCAGCCAACAGACAGACACCAACATCTGGTATGTATGTAAGAATTTTATGTAAAAATTGCAACAACATTAGAAACAGTACCTTTCTTTCTAAAAGAGAAGACAAATGACCAAATTGCAATTAAAGCTCAGAACATTAGCAAAATAAATAAATAAATAAATAAACTTAAACAAATAATAAAAATAAATAAATAAATAAATAAATAAATAAATAAAATTTTAATTTTCAAAACAATTTAGATAACTGATGAGGAAACCGAGCATCGCTTTATATGTTCATAACTCTCTCTCTCTCTCCTCTCTCTCTCTCTCTGCCCTGTAATCGATTACTTGCATTACTGTGGAATATTGTACAGACGCTATTTTAACGAATTTTTTTTAAAATTTTTTCACATCATTTATTAAATTTATAGTGTACGAGTATGTTTTGATATTTCTCTACAGTACACCAACTGACCCCATGGGATGTTAGCGTTGTAGGGGCTCTTGGGGATTCATTAACAGTAAGTAGTTTACAGGAGAGTTGAGTTGAGTAATGGTGTTAAACGTCCCAGTCAAGAATATTCACTTATATCGAGACGTCGCCAGCTATAGGCGAAAGTGCAGAAATTTTGCCTATACGTTATGCTGATGGCATATACAGCAGGGTTCTTGGCGAAAAATCAGTCACTTCCCATTTTCAAGTCTTGGGTCTGACCCGGCCGGGGTTCGAACCCACGACACGACCTCCCACTTACGGAGCGAGCACTCTACCAACTGAGCTACCGCAGTGGTTTTACAGGAGAGATGTGTGTGTCCTAAATTAGCTGTTTTTGTCCTCAGCTTGCAATGGAATATTAAAATAAGTTAAATAAAGAAGAAATTTGTACAGACACGTTATGAAAATTACATATTGATGTTTTTATATAATTCACCTGATCTAATGATAAAATTTGTTCCCTTTGACTCTAGCTGACTTGTTATCAAATTACCTGTTCAGAAGCAATCTTTGGCGTTCAAAACGAAAAAAATATATTTAAAAAGAAAATAAAAATATACTTAGAAAATATAATAATAAATAAATAAATAAATAAATAAATAAATAAATAAATAAATAAATTAATAATAATAATAATAATAATAATTATTATTATTATTATTATTATTATTATTATTATTATTATTATTATTATTATTATTTCTGGATTGTTTTAAATTGGTTAATTTCTTTTTCCATAGGCAGGTAACGGAATAAGTTCTACAAACTGGGTTGGTGTACTGGTTGAATTCAGAGGAAAGTCTTGGAGGTATAACGTCGTTAAAATCAAATAAAATATCGTAAAATAATACATGTAAAGGGCCATGCGTAAAATCTTTGTCCTTTGGGGGCTCACTATTTGTTTTATATGTATGATCCCGATTCTGGAACTTGTTAATTTCATTTGCTTACAACTTTCAAGTATATGCAATTTTTTTTTTTTTTTTTTTTTTTTTTTTTTTTTTTTTTTTTTCGCTTTTGTCAGTTTTGAATCAAGTTAGAAATGTCTTACACATAAGATACCTTTCAGTAAGCCTTAGGCTTGTATGGCGTCGTTTTAATCTCTCTGCTGCCGTGTTTGTGCCAGCTAGATCAGACTATGATACTAGAAATGACCATAACTGGCGACGTGTATTATACGTCATTTGCGTATGCTTTGTACAAGTGTGCACTCATATATATTTAGAGCGACTTAAATTTGCTAGCTAGACGAGATTGCGGTGGCCGAGTTTGCTGCCAGATTATATGACAGATCCGTTTTTTGACACCAGCAAAAAGCAACAGCAATGTGAAATGATGTCATTTGCTGAGGTTATACCGGGTTCAAAAATGGGATTCAAACCAAATGCAATTTTATCTAGAGTCTGACGTACTACCAACTGAGCTACATGCTTTAATTTTATCAAATGACCACAAAACCATTTAATTCTACTGTCATATTATAAATTTTTGAATTTTCTGAATGAAATATTCAAAAATTTATAATATGAAGTTGATATATTATAAATTTTTGAATATTTCATTCAGAAAATTCAAAAAATTATAATATGACACTACGGCAGAAGTACTTCTTTTCAAGTTGTACAATTCTGTCTAAACTTGAGATTATAGAAGAACTGTGGACAATAGATCAGATTTTTGGATATCATTTCATTTCATAAACCAATTATCATGTTAAAAATAGTTCTTTGTAACAAACCAATACAGCAGAAACAAGAAACAATGCCAGTAAATAATAAAACAGTCACACACAGAGAGCGAGAGAGAGAGAGAGAGAGAGAGAGAGAGAGAGAGAGAGAGAGAGAGAGAGAGAGAGAGAGAGAGAGAGGAGAGAGAGAGAGAGAGAGAGAGAGAGATGCACGCATGTATCTGGACTATTGATTGTAGAACTTTCAATTTCGGATTTTAACCCTACTAAATGTCCCCATAAAATCCCCCTTAGTTTGCAACCAGATCGTTCATAAAGGATCATATGTAGATATCAAAAATATTGAATGCGTATATATAGAGACGCTGTTGTGTATACTTTGAAACGTCACTCGAAAAATAGTTTCTAGATCCAGCGAAATGACGGGGCTTTTTAAAAAAGCAAAATCTCCATACCGGAAACATTATGCATTTCATTGATAGTTCACAATGTTACAAACACAATGTCATAGACATTACCGCAAGTGCGAAATTACACTCATTAAAATTAAAATGAATGTTGTTTTTGTTCTAAATTATTTATTTATTTATTTATTTATTTATTTTGTAGTATTGGTGGGGATGGATCATTAGACACAGGAATTATTACATTACCAAGTATGTTAAAAATTATATATTTTATTAAAATTTAAAATTATTATTATGCTATAACAAAAGACATGTACTATCACAAGTTATTAAAAAATTCATGGAATATGGAATAACTGCAATCATTTCTACTTATTAGAATTAAAAAAAACCTCAAAAATGCGGGTACATGTGCAAAATTTCAGGATAGTCCTAATTCTAAATCGGAACTTTTTTTCTTTCCGTCAGGTGCTTGGGACTACTGTAATGTGGAACCTTTTTTTCATCGCTTTCGAACATTAGAATTCAAAATATAACGTAGCAAAGCTTATGTTTTTATTTATATATTTATTTCATGATTTGTTTATTTATTTATTTATTTTATTTTATTTTAAATATTATTTATCTATTTAAATGATTTCTTGCTTTTATCATTGACAGATATTCTTAAAAGTTTAACCCTAACCTGAAGGGATATTCGATCAACTATGGAGAGAGAAATTATCCAGACTCGTGGTTCAACGTAGCCGATCCTGGTCACACTTCCTTGTAAGTCTCTCTCTCTCTCTCTCTCTCTCCTCTCTCCTCTCTCTCCTCTCTCTCCTCTCTCTCTCTCTCTCTGTATGTGTTGAGAGAGAGAGAGAGAGAGAGAGAGAGAGAGAGAGAGAGAGAGAGAGAGAGAGAGAGAGAGAGCATGTTTGAATTAATACCCTTTCGCAACAATAAGAGACTGTTGTTGCATTGCATGTGGAATGGCCTAACTTCTTAATAATTTTTATTTTGTTAAAATTTCGTTTTCCTGGAATCGATTATAAAAGTCTTATTTCATGGTTTTGTTTGTTGTTTTTCTTCTACTAATCAGGTGAAATCCAAGTTTTCAATGATATAGTGAGAAAATTATGTGGAGTAGAGTGGAATGATGGTGTTTTTGGTATCGGAAGCCGGAGTCCTTGGGAAAAGGCAAGCAAACTGGCATACGTTATCAAACTAGGATTTGCCATGGCGGGATTTGAACCTTGACTTTAAGAAACAACATGATCCCGACGTAAATCCGTAAGAACACGGTTTAGACCATTGAAAATTGAGAACTATCAGATCATTTCCTGAATTATAAATGTATGTATATGTTTCATTTGTTCTAGTGATATGCCAGACCAAGCAAGAATGTTAGTTGACAGAATGAGGCAGGATACATCTATCAATTTCTACAGTGATTGGAAAGTCATCACAATGTTTATTGGTGGTAACGATTTATGTGACTATTGCAACGATAAGGTATTTAAAAACGAGAGAGAGAGAGAGAGAGAGAGAGAGAGAGAGAGAGAGAGAGAGAGAGAGAGAGTCGTTGATGATTTTTTAACATGACAATATAAGGAACATGAAGCTCAAAACGCAATGAACATTACAAGTTTAAATTCTTTGCGAGTTATTAGCAGTCCAAGATAAATTTGCGATGCATGGAAAATACACATACGCGCACACACGCACACACACACAACATGTCGACGATTTTCCGAACAGTTTCCTCATCGTGCTTTTGCCATGTCCTATTTGACTGCTAATTTCTTTGACCTGATTTGCTATCGCTAGTTACATATTTCTTTTGTTTTTATGTATATAGGCTAAATACAGCCCGGTAAATTACGGAAACAACATCAGAACGGCACTAGATATTCTACATTCTCAAGTCCCTAGAGCTTTTGTGAATGTCGTGGAAATTTTTGACATTACACCTGTTGCAGCACTTAGTCATGGTTTCTTCTGTGGATTTGTGACTAGGTAACATATACATGTATTAACTCTATCACAAATATTACTATGTATATAGTAAAAGCAACCATACCCAAGTGTAAGTCACAGTCCAAAAAAAAAAAAGAAAGAAAAAATAAATAAATAAATAAAAAAAAAAAAAAAAAAAAAAAAAAAAAAAAAAAAAAAGAGCTTCCATATTTAACCGAAAGAACTAAATAAGACGTTATGTTTGTGGCTCTGTTAATGAGTTTTTTTCCTCAAAAGATGTACATTTCAGTTTCTTTACAAATTATTTGTTATTGGAACAAAAAGACATTCAGTTGTATGCTTTTGTGTTGTATAGGATAAATACTAAAAGAATTGTATTTTAGCTATGCCTGCGCATGCGGAAAAGATCAGAACGAATTGCAAGGATTAAAAGATGCTTCTATTGGTTACCAGGCAGAACTTCAAATGCTTATAGGCAGTGGGCGATATGATACTCGGGACGACTTTACAGTTGTATTACAACCTTTCTTCAGAGATACTGTGCCTCCTAACGAGGTAAGTATGTCAATTTCGGAAAATAAATAGGGCTTGTTATTGGTTTAGCATTGTCATTTGGGCGATATTGCATTTGCGTTGTCACTAAGTTTTTAGTTTCAAATTTACTCTAATTCTTGTCTTCACAATTGAACATTAAGAAGATTTAATAATCGAAAGTCATTGATTTTAGAGTAATCTTTAGGGAGTTAAAATGTTGCTCTCGTCTGAAGACGCTCAAAATTGCTATTGTGAAGTTAAAATCATAAGAACAAATCAATCTTCATTTAATTTCAATGCATGAAATTACTACGGGCGTTTTGTATTTGCTTGAAAATGGCCGGCAATGTTACGATTTAGTTTTCTTATAAACCTTCATTATGTTTCATTTGCTCTCTCTCTCTCTCTCTCTCTCTCTCTCTCTCTCTCTCTCTCTCTCATATGGTTCGCTACCTCTTCTCCAGACCTGTTTATATATTTTTTTTTATTATTTCATCTTCTTTTTTATTATGCATCTTTTTATATTTCATCCATTTTTGTTTTATTTTGTACTATATAGCTTGGTATCTCTTCATTTTTTTATTTCATTTATTTTGTGATTATGGTATTCCATTTATATGTTTGTATTATATTCGATATCACTTCTCTGAACTTGTCTCATTTTATTTGTTAATTTATGTCTTTTTTGTGTGTTATATTGTTTTTTTATATATATTTTATTATATAAGTTGGCGTCCTGTAGCGAAACTTGTCGTAATTTTTAATTCATTTTGGTGTTATTTTTGTTTTGATGTATATTTTATTATACAGCCAGCATATCTTCTTTAGATTTGTCTTTTTTCTTTCTTTCTTTCTTCTTCTTCTTCTTCTTCTTTTTCTTTTTTTTTTGTTTTGTTTTTTTTTTGGTTTTTTCGGTTGTTTTTTTTTAAGTATACATTTTTTTTTTCGTTTTTCGTTTTTTTTTTTTTTTGTTTTTTTTTTGTGTGTGTTTCATTGTTTCCTTTAATACGTTTTTATTACATAGGTTGGTACATCTTCGCCTGATTTGTCTTACTTTTCACACGATTGTTTCCACTTTAGTGAAAAAGGTCAAGCTGCCGCCGCACATTCGCTTTGGAACAACATGGTAAGTTGAAATCTAATAGTGTGTGTGTGTGTGTGTGTGTGTGTGTGTGTGTGTGTGTGTTACCTATGTTTAGCTGTTTCAGGTTTGTTTTAGAGAAAGTTAATCTTATTAACTGTTTGTTTGCCATCATAAAAGCTAAACAAATGAATTGTTTATAAAACAGTTAAGAATGTATGATAAAAACGCACATATTATTCAGGAAAATGTCTTTTAATAAAAAAAAAATCCGATATGCGATATAACCATTTCCCCTCTTAAGGTTCGGTTCAAATACTTCCTCGTGACCTTTGCGTTGTCCTAATCACTGCTTGACCAAAACACACAAAACAAGAATATAATTTATTAAAAAGGATATCAAGCATAATTATTATTAAAGCTGCGTTAAGTTTTCTTAGGAAAAATTAAAGTGGTGCTGATTTACTTAATGATGTTTCTAATGAACAGTGTTACATTTGGTTCAACGAAAAAGACTCAAATAAATACATGAATCATGGTTACGACATAAAAACCGACCCATAAACACAACTAACGGTGAGATACGATAAATTAAACACAGAATTTCATTAAATGTGTCATTTGTGACTTTGTAAGGGTTGGATTCAGAAAATTAAAAAAATTAATGCAGCCTTTAGTATTTATGATTTAAAAAAAATACAATGTGAAATTGAATGCCTGAAATTCACGCTCGAATCAACATACCTTTCACTTATATCCAGACAAATATTTTTGGATGACGAAAGAGTACATGGAGAAACTCTACGACCTTAGGCAAATCTGTTTACAATTCTTTTTACTTGAAGATCTCCACGATGGAACATAGCCACTAAAATACATAGTGATTTATAATCCAGCGTTCTGGACCTTTATGCCCCTGAAATCCCTTATAAAACAAAGACTCCCAAACCCAATTGTACGATTTAAGAGTTTTACACTTTACAAATCACTTTACAACGATACAATACAGGGAAATAAGTAATTATAAGTAATTATATGTGTAGATGTAGAAAATACAAGCTTCCTTTCTTTTTTCATTTATCTTTCTTTCATTTTCTTTCTTTCTTTCTTTCTTTCTTTTTTTTTTGTTTTGTTTTGTTTTTTGTTTTTTACTTCTCCATGGATATATTACAAGTAAGTAGATAACGGTCCGATAACACGATCGAGTTAAGGCCCCTGATCCACTAGAGGGCTACTAAAGGTAAAATTTTTATTTAGTTTTTATTTTTGTTTTGTTTGTTTTTTTTTTATTATAGTTAGAACCTCCTTCAAGCAAAGATACAGCCTGGTATATAGACACACCATACATGTGTCCAACAACTGTTGTAAGTAATTAAGATGTAAAGAAAAACGCAACATAATTTTTCTGACACAATGAGAAGTGAGAACTGAGAAAAGACAAATATTACACAGACTATCAGGCTGATTTAGGGGCGAAAAACGCAAACATATAACAGTCAATTAGATTGACAGGGAGAGAGTTGAGTTGAGAAATGGTGTTTAACGTCCAAGTCAAAAATATTTCACTTATATAGAGACGTTGCCAGCTATAGGCGAAAATTCAGAAATTTTGCCTGCTGGCATTATACAGCGGGGTTCTTTATCGTGCCACGCCTACCATGACACGGGACCTCGTTTAATTTAAGTTCCCATCCGAAAGAACAGTGACTTTCATTCGTCACAAGACCAACCCCCTCCTTTAAGGATCTTTAAGGATCCTTAAAGATCCTTAAATATGTCCTTAAAGATCCTTAAAGGGGCCTTAAAGCCTCCTTAAAGCCATTCCATCTTTAAGGACCTTTAAGGGACTTTAAAGGACTCTTTAAGCAGAGACATATATTACAGGGATTGGCAACTCGGCCCACTCTATTGATCTTCACGCGGCGGCTATTCATATGCAAATTAGCTACCTACACCGGTGAAGTCATAAGGGAGTCTGCGCGTCGCCAGGGAAGCCAATTCACTTAAGGTACATCCGGGATTGGATTGACCTGTGAGGTGTCGGTGGATTATTGTTTTCAGATTGCAATAATATATTTGTACTGACATCCCGTTTATTTAGAATTAAATGATGAGAATTTTAGGGTTTTTTTTTTTTTTTTTGGCCAGTAAGTCGGTTAAAGACATCGAAATTTTACATGGAAAGGTATGCAGAGATCATTATGTTTCGTCTCAGTATCAATACAAGATGTCGGAATCATCGGACTTTCTTTCCTGAGACGATGATATAGATTTGGACTTTTACTGGAAGATTATACCGATTTTGAAACCGGTTATGAAGACGTTAACGATCCTTATTTTAATTGCAGTAATGACGGATTGGACGTAGCCAAAAAAAAGTCCATCAAAACGTAAAGTTGATGATGAAAACAGATCCCTTGTGTAAAAAAAGCAAACATAGACGACTCGTGTTCCAACCGTTTTTTTTTACTTGTGGTTTTTTCTATTGTAATAAAACAATTAAAAATTTTCACAGCAAAAAGTCTGCAGAATTTATGAATATGAAATATGACTATAAAACTGTCGTAAACTACGAGTCCATAAACTTTACCCGAGGGAATGTTCAATTTTTTTCAATTATTCACAACTACGGTCCGCCATTTTCCCTACCGAAATTATCAATTTTAAAAACGTTATTTTTCTTACTTGTGGTTTTATATTTTAATAAAACAAATACATTTGCATAGCAAAAAGTCTGTAGAATTTAAAAATATGTTATATGACTATGAAACTGTCGAAAAGTACGAGTCCATAAACTTTACCCGAGGGAATGTTCAATTTTTTCAATTTTTCACAACTACGGCCCGCCATTTTCCATACCGAAATTATCA
>CM056608.1:21696248-21910944 GCA_029721355.1 Tegillarca granosa
TCTCTCTCTCTCTCTCTCTCTCCTTCTCTCTCTCTCTCTGAAACACAAGTGGATACTCTTCTTTCCTCTCTAAAATATTCAGTATCAGCTGACCCCCCTCTCTCTCTCTCTCTCTCTCCTCTCTCTCTCTCTCTCTTCTCTCTCAGCATATTCAGTTCCTTATATCTCGTTCTTTAAAATATTTAGTTTCCGCTGATGCCCCTTATCTGTCTCTCCCTCAATATATTCAGTCTCTCTCTCTCTCTCTCTCTCTCTCTCTCTCTCTCTCTCTCTCTCTCTCTCTCTCTCTCTCTCTCTCTTTGTACATTGAATTCTTGACCTGCCCGTAAATAATTTTTTTTGAAAAAAACAGCTCTCCCTTTCTATATATTCAATTTCTGACTATTATCTCTTTCTGTATTTAATTTGCAACTTGACGGTGAAAAATAGGTAATCCCCCCCCCCACACACACACACACACACTGGAAATTTCTGAATGATATTACTAGTATCTTAGTATATTATGTGTACTGCAGATTCCAGAAAAAAAATTTACTGTTAATTTTTTTTTGGGTTGATAAATAGACTCGGAAGAACATATTTATTTATTTATTTATTTATTTATTTATTTATTTATTTATTTATTTTATTTTATTTTATTTTATTTTATTTTTTATTTATTTATTTATTTCTTTATTTATTTATTTATTTATTATTTATTCATTTATTTATTTTTGACATTATGGCCAATTATTTAATTAAAAAGCTGTTTGTACAGTTAACATACTGCTTCTTCTGTATCAATTACATCTCTAATTATTACATATAAATAATAATAATTTTCAAGTAAAAGGAGTAAGAAAGAACAGATATGATGTCATCAACATTAATTAATTAAGTGATTAATACACTTGATCATCAAACACCATCTTGCTGATTGATGTTAGATATACTAGTATATTACTGGTAAATTTTGGAATGCATTCCTATCAACACATATTTTATCTAATGCAATTAAAATTCTATATATAGATAAAAATGTTGACAGCAGCAAATTATATATGAAATTTTTATAAATATAAATAAATAAAATTAATTTGATCCCTTTGTTGTAAGAGATATTTTAAAAGAAATATAAAAAAAATTTCATAAATAAATAAAAATAATAATGTCCACTTGCTTTTTTTCAGTCACGTGATCTCATTTGCATATTGTTAGAGACATATTTTATAATTATCAGCTTCAGAATCATCTCTTCCATAGCTACATAGGTAAGGTGATGGACTCCTAACTTGAGGGACCAGGGTTCGATTCCCAGTGAGAGCGGATAACAGATGAAAATTTTAATTATAAAATTTCTTGTAATTTCTATTTAATTAATTCAAATCCAAGTAGACTACAGAATGTAAAAATAAATGAAAATAAAATTAAAGAAATAAAATTAAAAACTTGAGATGAAAAATAATAAAAAGAAAATTAATTTATTATCACTTTATTTTTTCAAAATTAATAAATGCAATAGTTTTTTTAAAATGAAATTTTAAAAAGATAATGATAAAAATATATTTCATTGCTTTTTTTAAAAAAAAGGAAAAATATAAATTTTTCCTTAAAGATCCTTAAAGCCTCCTTAAAGATCCTTAAAATTTCAGTTCCATTAAGGATCTTTAAGGAGTCCTTAAAGACTCCTTAAAGGCATATTTAAGGATCCTTAAAGCCCCCTTAAAGGTCCTTAAAGGGACATTTAAGGCAGCTTTAAGGAGGCTTTAAGGATCCTTAAAGATGCCTTTTCATCATGTGCGTAATGCCGAGTCCTTGGCGAAAGAACGCTGAGTCACAACCCACGACCTCCCACTTAAGGAGTGACGCGGCACTACCAACTTAGCTACTGTAGTGGCTACAGGCTAAGAGGAAACAAATTTAATATAGTCTATCTTTAACCTAAAAGACAGAGTGACAGATTTGACACTTTCTTTGAGAAATCGACCATAATATTGAGTCAAGTTACTTTGACATTTACATAAGTATTCAACTACAGAAATGAGAAAATGAGTTTTAATTATATAGCCCAGTAGCACATGAAATAGTGCACAGATGATTTAAACATAAAAAGAACTAATTATGAAAATTGTGGATAATTATTTTCTAGTCATGTGACTTTCGAATAAAAAAAAGAGAATGATGATGCACACTTACTAGCAAGACAGATTTTAAAACTTCCGGATAATTGTCTAGTCATGTGACTTCCGGCTCATGATGCACACTGATTAGAACGACAGATTATAAAACTTGTCTAGTCATGTGACTTTCGGATCATGATGCACACTGATTGGACGACAAATTATAAAACTACAGGATAATTAAAAAAACTGCTATCCAATAGGGTCTGTTTCTCTAGTCTTTTGACCTGCACTGATTTTGCGATTTTTTGGAAATAATCGAGTTAAATGACATATCACATTCTTTTACAAAAAATAAACATCAAGAGTTGTGATGACTGGAGTTGAGTTATGGTGTTTAACGTCTTAGTCAAGGATGTTTCACTTATATCGCGACGTCGCCAGCTAAAGGCAAAAGTGCAGAAATTTTGCCTGTGCGTTGCTCTGATGGCATGTACAGCAGGGTCCTTTATCGTGCTACGCCTACCGTGACACGGAACCTTTTTATTTTAAGTTCCCACCCAAAAGAACCGTGTCTTTTACTTCGTAATGCCGATTGCTTGGTGAAAGAACAGTCACTACCCACTTACAAGTCTTTTGTTAGACACGATCGGGGTTCGAACCCACGACCTCCCACTTACGGAGCGAGCTCTTTACCGACTCTATACATAATGAAATAGAATGCTTAATTTATACAGATCCTGATCTGCAAGATGGTTGGTCCAAGTCGAGGATTTCAATGCATTCCAGTTCGGCTGAAACTTGCGACCATCCCTAATTTAGTTGACTCTGGTATGCAATTGTCATATACCATGTCTGAATTTAATCATAAAATACATTCAAAAAATGGCATATGACAATATTTTGACATATACCATTTTTGAGTTTAGTTTATGATTAAATTAGAAAATGGTATATGACACAATTATTAGTTTTAGTTTCTGAGTTCGCGCTTACCCACATGTCATGTTAAGATTATCTTAAAGCAAATGTTAAAACTTCTGCACTCGACAACTGGAAAAAGGGAAAGGAAATAAACATTATTTTTTATATCACAAAACAGTGGAAATAATGAGTTTTTTTTATCTTTGTTCCAGGGAGACAAACCTCATCCTTACTTTGCTACATACAAAAATAGCGGATACCAATAAAAACCTAAGCTTAAAGAATTCACTGGCCATGGGTGATTATGAACGGAAAAGAAATAAAGCAAATAATTGTTGTTGTTTTTTTCGAAAAATGTTTAGTTGTTTCAATTTTAGCTTCATTTTAATATTTTTGTTTGTTTGTTTGTTTCAATTTCCTGTCGTAATTTTAGAAATGATGTCCTTAATTGTAACACGTGACCTTAAATGCGTCATATGATGCTCGAAGTGTTTCATAGAAAATGACCATGCCGGAAAAACGATATTGATATGTGAAAATTTAGGCCAAGCACTCGCACATACCAATTTAAGCATTCACAACCTTGTTCTTATATCAATTCCTAGAAATATATATGCTTACTCTTGTCGCCAATGGCTAAAGAAATGGTCTTGCGATATTTGCCAACATTGAAACCGATCAACCGCTTCTCCCGAAAAACCAGGCCCCAGTTTCACAATCATTCACTCAACTGAGTGAACACTCAACTCAAATATTCCCACTTTTCTCTCATCAATATTTAAAAGAATCGAAGTTTTATGAGCTAATGGGTGAGTTTGTTAAGAAAAGCTACATCAAACAATTTAAATAAAACATTAGATATTCAATGGAACTGTGTAATATCTTTAAAAAAATGACATTGAAATATTTCCTAATTTGAGTTGAGTGTACACTCAGCTGCGTAAATGATTGTGAAACTAGGGCCAGATCAACATCAACGATTTGAATTATTATGTCATGAAATGTTAATTTATCCTTGACCTTTACTTTCTTTTAAGGTCATAGTAACATGTGATCTAAAATGAATAAATGTTACTCTTCTTACTTTAGGGAACTTGAGTCGTAATTTATAGCATCATATCTTTGATCTTAACCTTGACTTTCATTTAAGGTCGTAGTAACGTGACCTGAAATAAATAATTTAACTTTTAATCATGATTACTTTGAGGAACTTGAGACGTAATGGCATCTTAAGACTCTTCGAGATAGAAAACAAAACTGGCTGAACTTTACCCAAATTCATTATGAATGTGACCTCAAGTAATGGCACCTTAAAAATGTCGTAAAAAATTAAAATGCACAGCAGCTTGAACCTTCGTACATATAGAGAGTACATAAAGAACTATTAAGTTTGCTAAGCAAGATGTCGTTAACCCAAATATAAGTCAACGTGATCTGAAAAAGTAATACCTGTTATATCCGAAAGCCATAGAAGTTCGAAACGTCATATTAGAATCACATTTTGACGATCTTCAAAAATGAATAATAAATAATAATAAAAAAAAAATAATAAAATAATAAATATAAAAAAAGAATATAAAAAATTATAAAAAACGCATATACAGGAAGAAATTTCTCATTAATAATCGTTATATTTCCTGATTTACAATTTTCATTTAATATACGTGGTATTTGTGCCTGGATCCCTGGAGTTTGACGGGTATTAAACATTTTTTCATTAACGGAAGCTCAGTTGCAAAATTGCTTGCTTTCTATGTTGGAGGTAGGGATTTGAACCCCGGTCGTGTCTGACCAAAACTTGGAAATAGATAGTGACTGTTTTGCCGCCAAGCAGTTGTATTTAGAGCTGAAAGCCACGGGGTCCTTTGGATGAGACCTTAAAAAGTGATGCCTCGTATCACGACAGGTGTGGCACGCTATAACCCCCACTTGCACATTCTGCTTCTTCATCTAAAGCTGATGAAGTCTCGATATAAGTGAGATATTCTTGACTATAACTTAAAGCCCCATTCAACCAATAAACAACTCAGGCCAAACCCACAAAATTTCACTTATTACGCGGATATTGACTTCCTCTGAAATTAGAACATTTTTGCCTTGTAACAGTTTGATAAAAATGTGTCTAATTCGGTTAAAGGTCAAATGATTAATTCGAAAATAGAACTTTGCAAACGAAATAAATTGATAAATTCGGCACCAGACAGATTTCGCGTCATTTTGTTTTTTCAACTATATCCCTGCAGAATGTTAGTTTCAGTGATTCTAACTTGTGTGCTCCTGACGGTTGAAACTCAAAGTAGGTAGTCATATTAATATATGCACAGCATAATAATAATAATAATAATAATAATAATAATAATAATAATAATAATAATAAATATTAACGTACAAAGCTACAAACGGTTCATTCCCACTTAGCTAACATTTTGTAATTTTGGACCTATGGGTAAGGTTTTAAATGTTGGCCAAGTGGGAATTGCGATCAGTTTTAGAATTAGGCAAGGCATGAGGTTTTAATTACAGGTGTGAGGGTAAAGTCTGTTTCAGGAAAGTAAGAAGTTAGTGATGTTTTATATAATGTATGACATATCACTTGCTAATATTTCATGTAAACTCGACTTACAATTAAATTTTACTTTGTGCACATCAAGATAATGTTTACCAGAATTTGAAAAAAATACAACCCCAGAACTGACCCTCTTTTTATCTTGACTGGGTGTAAAACAACATTACTCCACTTTTAAAATGTTGGCTAAGTGGGAAGACACTCTATCTATGTGTATGTTGAGAATGCTGTCAGACTTCACATAATTATATATGTTTTATCAGGATCACTGTGTTTCAGACAGGCAACATTTCAGACAGTGAATTATGATTAACTAAATAAATAAATAAATAAATAGGTAGATAGATAGATAGATAGATAGATAGATAGATAGATAGATAGATAGATAAATAAATTAATTAATTAAAACTTGTTTTAAGTGCTACAGTATTTAAGTAATTTTTCACTCGCTTGAGCCTGGTTGTAACTCGAAATGGATATGCCTATCTGCGATTATCATGGATTATCCGACCAAAGAGTAAAAAGTTGCCGCTATCGAAATTTTACATGTTGAAAAAACCAAGCAAGTAATAGATTTTTTTGCGTGCGACGTCATACGTCACCAAGATTTTACTTCCTTAGAAACCGCGGCGATTTTTGAGATGCAAAAGCCCTATAGCAGCAACAGATTTCTTTCTACAGATATATTCTATGGTGATCGCGAATGCGTTGAACGATTTTCAGCTACGACTAGACTTATGTCAGTGAATAACATCAAACTTATCTAAAGTTTACTGGATTTTTCTTCACCATTCAAAACTGACCACGTTTGACATGTACAACATTGCTTAACATGATATTGTTCAATTTAAGCACCACACCATTTATCAGTCCTGACGAGTTTTTTTTTGGAAAAGTGTAGACAGCAATTCAAATTTGGAACATGAATAATAATAAAAAAAAAAATGAAAACATGCTTTATTTACAACAACAACAACAATAATAAAAACAACAACAACAGCAGCAACAAAATATTAATAAATAAAAAATAATGTATAAAAAAAAAACAAAAAACAAAAAAACAAAAAAAAACAAAAAACAAAAAAAGAAAAGAAAGAGGAAAAAAATAAAAAACTAAATCTATCAAGATTTTTTCATAGGTTTTAAAGGAAAATTTATTCTGTAAAATTCTTTAAAATATTCAGTGCATATAAATCGTAAGTGAACAACGAAACGATTTTCAAATCAAACTTTTACAAAATTTAAATAAAGATTGGGGGCGTTTTTATCTTTTAGAAATAGGGCATCTTTATAGGAAAATAGTTCACTGTGTAACATTAACTCTATCTTGTGTGTAAATTTAGTTCGTAAACTAGAACTTTTATCAATTTTCAAATAGAAAATATACTGTCTATAATAAAATTATAGAAACAGCTATTTTCAAAACGCTTACATTCAACTTCGAAACACTCCTGCCATTTGAATAATTTAAAAATGTATGACTTTATCATTATTTTAGTGTTTTAGCAACATATTATTCAGAATTCAAATATGGGGGAGGGTACTAAAGCTTCTTAAAAAAATTGTATATTTTCTGCCATTTTTAAAACCGAATACACAGAAAAAGAGTCTGATGAACTATTTTATTTTGTAACCTTTTTAAAAAATCGCACATTGTTCACCATTTTCAAAGCCAGATACACAGAAAAGGAGACTGATGACCTTGTTTAGCTTTGTTCTAAATTTGTCATAGTTTGTTGAATTCATCATGATGAAATTTAGACATTTTTAAAACTCTAGTCACCTAAAGCTAAACATGTTCAAATCCAGATATATAGAAAAAGGAGTCTGATGACCTATTTTATTTTTGAGCAATGTCCTAAATTCGATATAGTTCGTTCTACAAAATTTGAAAAACTCATTATGATGAAATTTAGACATTTTTAAACTCTAGCCAACTTACAAATATTCAACAATTCTGCTTCGCTTCTTTTTTAGGTCAGTCGACATTTTACGAACGTTATAAACAATTTTTTAATGAGATTTTACCGAACAACAGCACTTTACTGAAACTATGGGAAGAACATTTACAGGGCTGGAAGAACATGGACAAGGTATATTAATATCTTAATTTGTAAAGGTTCCATTTATAGTTAGTGTTATTATAAACATTGAACTTTGACCTTTGCACTTTTTACATTGAACTTTATATCAAAATGATTGTCATAAAAATATGTACAATATTCCAATATACATGCCTATACAAAACGTTATTAGTTTTCAAGATAATAAGCAATTTATGTTCTCTTATGCAGTTATGACCTTGACCTTTGAACTTATGACCTTGAACCATATATCAAAATCACTAGTTTTCAAGATAATTCACAATTTTATTATTTATGGGCAAATGATAATATTTCAGGGGCAACAACTTCTGCATGGATAATCATATAGCTACGAAATTTGGTACCTTGATAAATGTTTCACGCTGAACATTTTTGCAATGTATTTTTTAATCTATCTCTTATGCATTTCAAGATAATAGCCTACAATTGCCAAAATCACAAGCTAGGTCATGATCTTGATCTTTGACCTAGACCCAATGCTGAAGTTGATTTAAAGCCGAAATTGAAAGCCCTCATGTCAAACAGTTCAAACAGACAAGTTACGATAATTTGAAGCCTTTTTATATTTTTTTAAAAATTAAATGCAAAAACACGTAACACATTTTTCGACCTACATGTAATTTTACAAAAAGAAAACAGCACCTAAGATTTCAGAGCAGAAGTTTTTTAATTTTGGTAGCCATGACAACGCCGTAAACAAATCTGAATTGCACCGCCTAATAAATGATTATGACCAAGTATCACTAAAATCTGTTCAGCAGTTTTAGAAGAGAAGTCAAAGTATGGTATTAACCACACACACACGCACGCACGTACATACACACGCTGCGCTTCGCCATAGGCTAGCCCAATCCATGGAATGTGAGAATAAAAAAAAAATTAAATTAAAAAGTCCACAAGAAAGCAATAAGGACAGTTATTTAACCTTTGTTTGTTGGTTTTTATATTATTTTTTGCAATTGTTTAAGTAATTTTTATGTCTCAAAGTCCTTTTTTGGTGCAATCCTTGTCTTTATTTTCGTTAATTAAGTAATCACAACAATCTTTATTGATTTATTATTTATCTAACTGGTGCTTGTTTACACATACGCAGCTTGTAAAAACAATACGCTTTTTCTTGTTTTTATTTTGATCTTAAAGTTGCATTAAGTTTTTCAATTTTCTGTTTTTTGTTTTTTTTTTTTGTTTTTTTTTGTTTTGTTTTTTTTTGATTTTCTAAAAATATAATTTTTTAAAAATAGACAACTTCTTATCACGATCCGTGAGATTCATTTTCTAAAATTTCATTCCTTTTAGCTGAGCTTGGAGCATGCGCACGGATGTACGGAAAAACACATGAATCGAAGTTGAAACATGACAAATTGCATAAATTGTCCTTAATAAGTATTTAAGTCCCAAATGACAAATTAAA
Organism: Tegillarca granosa; assembly: GCA_029721355.1. Lineage (NCBI taxonomy): Eukaryota > Metazoa > Mollusca > Bivalvia > Arcoida > Arcidae > Tegillarca > Tegillarca granosa. The sequence goes on from CM056608.1 coordinate 21,705,354, forward strand.
CAAATTTCTGTGTTTATTTCACCGTTTTTAAAGTTGTGTTTAATAACCTGGGTTTTGATGACGTAACCATGTTTTAATATTAGATCCCAAATGCTGCATCTCTCTGGGTAATTACTGTAATTTCTGTATTTATCCGAGCTTTTGTCGTTGAACCAAATGTAACATTGTTCATTAGGAACATCATTAATTAGATTAGCACCGTTTTAATTCTTTCTTTGGAAAACTTAATGCAACTTTAATTCCAGATGTTCATCGTAGACGTTCGCGATTTCATCTGGAATTATTTAAGTGGACTATGTTGTTATATTATAATTTACTAGACGACATTTTATTTGCGAAAAGAAGGTGATGTGTTGAAATGAATATAAGCTTTAAGTTGTTTTTCTTTGTTTGAATTTTAGAAAAGATCAATGTATAATATACCAAAATTTAATTGCCATAACACCGTACCGCACGCCGGACAACATGCTACATCAGGTAATAATACAACAAACTTTTATAAACTTTGTCAAAACACCGTACCGCACGCCGGACAACATGCTAATTTAAGTAATTATACAACAAATCTACAGAGATATAAGGCTACATCAGGTAATTAATTATACAACAAATTTACATAATATACTAGCGGAAAAAAAGTAACTGTAAAAGTAAAAGCATGACTGAAATGTGAGATTATAAAATAATTTGAAAATGCAAAGCAATCAATAATTTCGTATTTGTTAATTTGATATCTCTTTAGAAATTCATGTCATTGAAAAGGTTACAGATACTGTTATTTCATACGCAGGGGACTAGAAACATAGCAGATAGTTAAAGTCAGTTCACAAGATCAGTATCGTGTGTGACCACCATTAGCACAGGACTGACAGCGACGCCTCATAGAGTTGATTAAATCCCTAAAGCGTGCTTGAGGGATGTTGTTCCATATCTGGTCTAACGCTTTGGCCAACCCATGCAATGTAACAGGCTGATTGGGCAGATGATGTAATCGGCGTTCCATTTCATCCCATACGTGTTCAATTGGAGAAAGGTGGGGTGAAACGGCTGGCAACGGTAACACATTGACGTTATGCTGTGCCAGAAAATCCATTGCTACCCGTGCGACGTGTGGTCTTGCATTATCATGCTGAAAAATGACGTTACGTTGCTGTCCTTGAATGAATGGGATGACATGGGTCTGTAGGATTTTATCACGGTACCGTACACAGGTCTAATTCCCGTCGAAGACTACCAGAGGAGTTCTGTCATTCGCTGTGATGCCATCCCAAACCTTACACTGCCCCCACCGATCGAACGTCGTTCCACCACACACGCGTCATGGAAACGTTCTCCAATCCGCCGATACACTCTGGAGCGTCCGTCACTGCTGTCCAAGTGAAATCTGGACTCATCGGTGAACATAATTTGTGCCCAGTCTTGTCGATTAAAGCGTAAATGTGTTCTGCACCATGCAAGACGAGCTGTGCGTTGACGTCGTTGTAGAATTGGACGGATTGCCGGACGTCGTGGGCGAATATGTCTTTCCCGTAAACGATTCCGTACTGTTCTTGGGCTGATTGGGCGTAGTCCAGGAATGCTTCGGGCAGTAGTACTGGCAGTTTGGAAACGGTTCCGGAGGTGCACAAGACGGATAAGGTTGTCTTGCTGACGTGTCGTTACGTCTGGACGTCCTGAACGAGGACGGTCTCTAGTGGTGCCAAACTGTTGGTATCGTCTCCATAAAGCATAAACAGTGTTTCTGTGGACACCAAAATGTCTAGTGACAACGCTTTGGGTCATACCAGCTTCAAGCATACCAATTGCGCGGAGACGATCATTATGGAAGCTTTCAACCGAATAAACTTGCTTTTCTGGTGTCCAAACAAACAAACAAACAACAGTAAATTATTCCTAAAATATTGTCACACTGAAACGCTGGGCGACAATTGCGTGAAAACCGACCCGTGCGCATGAAGCGTAAAAATCACGGGCAATTGATGCAATGACCGAGCGATATGATAGAGGTATATACACTTACCATTTGTGCAAATTTTAAGATTACTTTTTTTAGTATATATAGGGTTAAATCATTGATTAACTCCACCTCTCTCTCTCTCTCTCTCTCTCTCTCTCTATATATATATATATATATAGATAGATAGATAGATAGATAGATAGATAGATAGATAGATAATAGATAGATATAATAATGATAATAATAATTATGATGAAAGTAAAATATCATCATCATCATCATCACCTAATAAAATAATTCCAAGTTTATATGTTTCCAGTGATAAAGCACCAAAACAAAGTGTTTCTAGCTAGATACATTACTGCTGCCATTATTTTCACCAATTTTTTTCATTTGTAGTACATAATCTTCATCCGGCTGATATTAAAATCATTGGTGCAATGGGAGACTCTTTAACTGTGAGTATCAATCCAGTGTAAATGTAATCGGCACATGGAAATCATTTGCTAATGGAACTAGTATCGCAAATATAAGTCATCCCGTAATTATAATCCTTGTTGCTTAATTTTACTCGCTATCATTACAACCACTACGGTAGCTCAATTGATAGGATGCTCGCTTCGTATGTGGGATGTAGAGGGTTTGAACCCCGGCCGGGTTTGATCTATTGATCTGAATTGGTAGAGACTGTTCTTTCACCAAGCACTCGGCATTTTGAAATAAAAGTCACGGGGTTCTTCCTATTAGACCTTAAAAACCGACGCCCGATGTTACGGAAGGCTTGGCAAGTTAAAGAACACCCCCCCCCCGCATTGCCCCTAGCGCTCTGCAAAAGTAAAAATTTCCGCAACTTCACCTAGAACTGATGACGTCTCAATATAACTGAAATATTCGTTACTTGGACGTTAAACCCTATTAAGTCAAACCAAAAAGTCCCTGCAACATTATAGTTTAAACCCTCTATTTTCCCTTGTATGTTACAGGTTCTTGGTTACTGTATGGGCTCCAGTAACAGTTCACATATCATATCACCCTCTTTCCCACTGGTCTAAAGCGCGCACTTACGAATCACATCGCTTCTCACCGCCAGGGTTCGAATCCCACTCCGACAGATCCTAGCGTGGGAAAGTTTGTCAATTCGCTTCTCCGGGCACACAAGTTACTTCCACCATCGCAGAACAGTCCGCCTCGAAATAAGTGAAAGAATCTTGAATGGGGCGTAAAACCCCGTTACTCCACTCCATTCCTTTCCCATTTGGACAGATTATAGTGTGAGGACCTCTTCAAGTTCGCTTTACGAAAGTCGTCGACTTTCAAGGCTTTCTCCGAATTCCTTTACCATCCAAGAACCGAAGACATGGACATAAGCCGAAACAAAATCGGCGTTTTGAAAACTCAGGCACCTAGTCCGCTGTTCCTGTAGGAAGTAAAAGATGGGAAAATATATACAGATTCATCCGTCAGAAACATTTTTATCTCGTTTGTATTAGTGGTTATTGGTAGTTTTTAATTTAAGGAAACACTAGGTGTAAAGTAACAATTATAACGATTTGTTTTCTTTTTATAGGCTGGTAATGGAATTTTGGCGTCTAACATAATTGGTGATCTGGTGGAATATCGTGGGCATTCTTGGTGGTAGGTTTGGTTGGGTGTTTTCATTATGTTTTCCTGACCGCGAAAACGGTTTCTTAAATAATAAAATTTTATGCACTTGCGAAGAACAGCCGGGGATTTTATTTTACCCATCGTCCAAATTAAATATGATGGCTTGCTCCGCTATATTCTTCTGAATTTTTCAAGTTTAAGTATTAATCTACGTTTATTTGATACAATGACGTTATCACATATAAAGTTAAAAATTATTAATTAAAGTAATTCACTATTTTGTATTTACCATCACAAACTGTAACTAGCTACGTGTACAAACAGCAGCCAACGGTACGAGAAGGTTGACGCTGGTTCGGAGCTTTTATATGTAATCTCGTCATGTGACCAGCAAAAATTTGTGACTTCCGAGTACAGAAACAATCTACGTCATTAAAACACGTAATATGACGTAAGATGACCTCGTCATGTGATCTACGTCATTATAATTCACGTAAATGGCGTGTAAGATAACAATTCATATTTTGACAGAACCGGTGGCATCAAATGGCGGGAAACGTTTTCTTTCCGAGTATAGAATTTTACTTGTAACTTTTCAAGCTCCGAACAGCGGCCAACATTCGTACCTCGCAACATACGGAGCTAGGAGGTTGACGCTGTTTCGGAGCTTGGTAACTTTCATACCTGGCCCTAGTTTCACAATCATTTATACACCTCAAGTATACACCGAACTGAAAAATTCCCATTAATATTTTAAAAAGTTTAAGTTTTTTATGAAACAATGTTTTGTTTTGTTTAACAAACATATACTAAACAATTTTAATAACGAACGTAGTGAGTCGCGGCGAAGCCGCGACGAAACGAAGTTCATTCTATAGATAACGCGTATGTGATATATGGAAATCATGTGTTCAACCAGTAGACCATCCATTCATTTCTTTTGAATACCGGAAGTTCATGGAATATTCTCCCCATAGGACAATACGGAAGTAGAATAAAATCTCCTATTATCTCCTAATTTTACGCGTTAAACAAAATCAAAATCTTTATTTCGTCAATAAGACTGTTAGTTGTGGAAACAATAAACAAAATAAGTCGAAAGTTCTACATAAATGTATTTACAGCATATACTTTCCTCGTAATTTGAAAAATAATTCGATCTCCAGTAGAGCGTTATCAAGTATCCTTGGTAACAAGATCATTAAGCCGAGCAAACCCGTCGTTATTAAAGGAAGAACTTTCGACTTAACATGAAAAAGAAAAGGGTGATAATCTAATAAACACGAGTGACATGCGCAAACCTCTTATTTTTCCCTTCAGTAAAACGGTTATGTCCGAATGTTTACATAATGTAAATGTCCGATATTTAATGTCCCAATGTCTTGCCCATCAGTAATACCAGATACAATCTTCTGTCACTACGTTCGTCAATAGGCAGTGCCTATTTTCATATTATACATTATACATATTTAAATTAAACTGTGTCATGTCTTAAAACTTGACAATCAAAATATTCCCTAATTTGAGTTGTGTGTACACACATTTTAGTGCATGATTGAAACTGGACACTGTAACGTATTGCTAATATAAGAATTCGCTTCAAATTACTATAATATTTTATATACTTCATTGTATACAAGTCACAAGAAGTGCTTCTATTTAATAGAATTCTCCATGCAACCTCATAGCGTGTGTGCGGTTTCTGTTGACAATGGAATCACATAACGTGACGATTACGCATTATTACGACGTTTTTGGGAAAATTTCTGACGTAAACGTTATCCATTTCATTCCGCACAAATGTTAAGAGGTATTGATAACGTGGTTCCATTGTCAATTTTCATTGATTTTTTTTAAAAAAACTTTTTATTTTGCAGTATCGGAGGAGATGGTGATTTATCATCTGTTCTAACATTGCCAAGTAAGTGACAAAAAATATCTAAATATGAATATGTAAGACCCTTGTTGGTGTAAGCCTTTAATCACAATCCCAAGTCTCTAAGTCATTCAATCGTATAATACAATGGCTTCTCTTGTCGTGAGATTGAGCAAGAAGCAAGATCATTGATTGATCATTGATTGATTGATTTAGTTGGGTTTAGGTCCAAGTCAAGAATATTTCACTTATATCAAGACGTCAACAGCTATAGATGAAGTAGCAGAAATTTTGAACTTAGCGCATACAACAACACAGCCTGAAGAGTTCTTTAGCGCGCCACGCCTGGCGTGACACGCGGCATCAGTTTTTAAGGTCTTCTAAAGACTCCGTGACATTCGTTTCTTAATGCCAAGTGCTTGGCTAAAGAAAAGTCCGAGGTTTAGCTATTTATAGGTCATGTTACCGCTAAATAGGTATTTTAACATCTTCAGTTGACGGCGTATGTTAGGGTGAAGTTTTACAATTCTTCTATTTATATAGTCAGTTCTGGAATGGTTTGAAACATCGGATTACGCGATGAAAAGAAAGAAACATTCTCATTAATATCTAGTCGAACGGAATCCGATGATGGACTCTGAAGACCATTGACCACCAAAATCTCTTCTTGAACAAACATTAGCTTACATTTGTTAATTTACTTATTCTAGATGTAACCATACATAATACACGGTAACAGTAGTATCTCCAACCATTATTGCGATAATCCACACATGTTCGTTTAAAGAGTATTATTTTCAATAATTATCTAGCGCAATTCGTTCCGGACACAACTAATAAGGTATATTGTAATAAAATTCAGGCGTGATTTCAAGTTCCCAATCTTCAATGACATACCTGTACTTGTAAAATTTGGTCCGGTTCATTTCTTTGATTTTTAAATTGATTCACAAAATATAAGGACCATCGCCACTTCACTGAAAACTCGTATTTTATTGTTAATATTTTTTAAAATTAAAATGACCTTTGTTTACTTCTTTCTTTATATATATTTATAATTTTCCTTACATAGATATTATCAAACAATTTGGTTCCTACCTCTATGGATACTCCTTGGGAACCGGTGGTGTTGATAGCCCTGGTGCTCGTCTGAATGTAGCTCATCCCGGAGATACGTCACAGTAAGTTTTTTGATATTATTTTTATTTTATTTATTTATTTATTTATTTATACATTTAATTGTTAATTCTTTGACACAAATTATGTGAAATGACGCTCAATCTTGAGAATTCTCACGGTAATTTGTTTGTAAATGTACCTCTTTAGAACATGTTATTGTTGAATATAGTTTAACGTCACATCAGCAACGTTACAGCTTTTCGCGAAGAGAGCAAGGTTTTTAATCTGTAAGGATTATAATAAGAACAAGGCCGTGTGTGTATGAGACTGAGATGTTCAATTGAGTTTTGTGTATTATGGTCTGCCTTGTTCGAACTTACAAGCCGGACGCTGTACCACTGAGTCAACGACGCGGTCACCTTTAGCACAGATGGTGCTTATAGTAAGGGTGTTGGTCTAATTGTCGCCTAATCCGAGATAAGTTACTTAACGCTGTTTATCCTAAAAAACGACTGATAGTATTCTCTCTCTCTCTCTCTCTCTCTCTCTCTCTCTCTCTCTCTCTCTCTCTCTCTCTCTCTCTCTCTCTCTCTCTCTCTCTCATATGTTAATAACACAGCTGCGCGTTAAATCTCGTTAAATTCCCATCAGGGGATACCTGACAGTAAGTTATATTATAATTATTTTTTTATTCGTTGTTAATCTATTGGTCCAAAATCCCGATGTCCAGGTATACCTCATAATTACATATGTAGATATTTCTGTATTCACGGATAACTCTAAAGGCATGTGCTTTTATAATTAATAATGGGCGTCTCGATGACCCTTACGCTGGGGATATACACCACAGTACGTTTTGTATAGTCATGGATACTCGTTGTTGACACGTGATTTTGAAAAGATGGCGATCTCTTAAAACCGCTCAAACGGGGGATACCTCACAGTAAGTTGTTTGTACATATATGGTTACTCCTTAGTGCCATATGGTGTTTGAAGTATAAGCAAAGGTCCCTAACCCGCTCACCAAGGAAAAACCTTACATGAAGTTGTTTGTACATATATGGTTACTCCTTAGTTCCATATGGTGTTTGAAGTATAAGCAAAAGTCCCTAACCCGCTCACCCAGGGAAAACTTACATTAAGTTGCTTGTACATATATGGTTACTTCCTGTCATATGATATTATAAATAATGGTGATCGTCTTAATACCGCTCAATCCCGGGTAATACACTTAAAGGAAAGTGCTTTGACACTTCTTGTAGAAATCTGCTGTCAAAAGCAATGGTTTTTATCTTAGTATCGCTCAACCTCATATATATGGGAACTCATTCATGTCAGGAGGTGTTAAATGAAACTGTATTTGTCTCAGTTCCACTAATTATAACTTACGTCTAAATGTGTTTGTATTGCCCCGGAATTTTCGTGCTTTTCATAAAAGCTTATATGTCATTGCATTTGTTATGATCTTTAAAGATAACACACTTTTATTTATTTTATTTATTTATTTATTTTATTTATTTATTTATTTATTTATTTATTTATTTATTTATGTAGATTTTGTTTCTTTTATTTATTTATTTACCGTATTTTCAGCAACAAGCCACAACAGGCTAGAACAATAATGAAAAGAATACTGTCTTTGAAAATCAAGGCTTATATTTATAATTATTTTTCAGTAACATGCCACAACAGGCCAGAACAATAATTGACAGGATGCGATCAGACAATCATGTTAGATACAATGATGACTGGAAGCTTATTACGCTATTTGTCGGTGGTAATGACTTGTGTGATGCTTGTAACGATCTAGTAAGTTTAAACATATTAAATCATTGGTTAAAAAAGTGTCTTCCTTTTTTGTAATAATTTTAATATTGATTGCAGACGCTTTTCGTTGGCTACGCTTTTCTTTGGCTTTTTGGGGTCTTTCCATTGCTGTTTGTTGTGACTTCCTGGTTGATGTTTGTTCTTGCATGTTACTTGCGGCTAGGCTTGTTTGTTGCTTTTCGGGGTTTTTTAAATTTATTTATTTTTGTTTATTTTTTGTTGCTTTAGTTGATATTTGTTGCATCTTGTTCCTTTTTATAGGTAACACCGAATGTATCTTTGATTTTGTAGAATAAATACAGTGCTGCGAACTATGTAACACAGATCAGAATGGCTTTAGACATTTTACACAGTGAAGTGCCAAAAGCCTTTATCAATGTTGTCAACATATTCGATATCGCTCCTATAGCGAGCATGAATGGAGGAATAATGTGCACCTTAGTACATTCGTAAGTAATAAAAAATTAAATGAGTCCAAATGAAGTAAAATAGACAAAGAAAGGTTATGAAAAATGACCTCAATAGAATGAGGTAAAATATTAGTCAATTCTAGCTTTGCAACGAAGTCTTGGCAATGTCTCGATTCTGTGTGATATAAGACTCCTAGATTAAATTACGAATTGGTAAAGTCAAGAAATTCGAAATATAATAGAATGAATTACGGCAAATGCAACCCCGGAATCTTATCAGCTTCAATGGTTACCGGAATAACTTTATAAATATTTTTATAGCGCACGTTGCTTTGTTTATTCACCATAAATGCCTGATTTGTCCTTAATCGACTTTGAGAAAAAAAAAGGTCCAATGGTTACTTTAATGTCAAAAGCAAACCATTTTGAGCTGGAAGTTTTGATAAAGATGTATATAGGTTCTTAAATATGTTCTTAGATTTATTTGTGGATGTGGAAGAAATTCTGCCAACGGTCCAATGCTTGCTTCACTGACTAAAGCATACCAGTTTGAACTAGAGGCTTTGATTAAGAGTGGACGTTACGACACTAGGGACGATTTTACTGTAGTACTGCAGCCATTCTTCAAACACACTGAACCTCCAACACTCGTAAGTTTGAATTTTAAAACAAAACTTTAACTCCAATATATAAAACAAATACCTGTTGAATTTTGAAAAATTTGGAAAATTCCTCATCAATAACACAAGGGGCCCAAAAGTTTCATAGATAAAAAAATAATAAACCAACTAGTTGAAATTTATGAATCTAAAGTTCTAAAATTATATGAATCTATATCCAGCTAATGGATGCTTTGCATGAGAAAACAAACAAACGTCTTCATACCTACCTATCCTTCTTCGAAACATGTTTTTGGAAGAGATTCAGTATTTCGAAAAGACGTGTCACTCTTATCAGTCGTTCATGAGTAATTAATAATTAACGACACCTTAAAACATTTTAATAGAAAATGATTTTATCCCATTGCTCTAAAGCTTAAGGCATTTTCATCAGTTTGTGTTTATTCTGAATAGAAAACTTGTTTATATTTCTTGCAAATTGTCATTTAAGGAAGAATATTAACTAAAGATACTGTACGAAAGAGAATTGACATTAACAAAAAGGTTAACCTCAGTTTCGCGTTTTTCAGTCAAACCTTCTTCATTAATAGTATATTTGGAAATATTTATTTTATCTGCGATATAGAACACGGATTAATAGAACAATACATAGGATGAAACAAATTGTTGATGTAATTCCGTGTAAAAGTTATTACCTAAAGACAATCTGATCGATTCGGTAGTCGGAGTTTAGGACAGCTATGTCAATGACATCCTCAATTAACATAAAATGCAGACGTGTTGTTCAAATTCCAATGAGATTAAGAGTTTTGCAATTAATTTTAGATTAATTAACGTATGTTTCGTTTATTATTGCGTTGTTTCATGTCTAACACGTATATCCTTGATAATGCAGGCTTACTTATTCATTTTATTTTTGTTAATACGCGTGTAGTTCATTTCTGTTGAACCAAATCTAAGACGATTAAATTAGGTGTTCCTATGAAACAGTTGATAATAAGACTAAATTGATAAATACGAAACTGAGGCTTCGCTTCAAGAATGCCAATTCTCAAATACCGCCTTCGCCGATTTTTTTAACATTTTATTATTATTCTTTTTAGAGATATCTTTTTGCCTTTAACATTCTTGCTGGTTTGAGGCTCTAACGTTGTACAACCTTAAGCATATGGCTACATTTAAGTATATTGTAGAAAGCAACTTCCTTTGCTAGCTGATATTATGGAACAAGTGCAGTGGATCTCGGCGTCTTCTTTCTTTTATAAATAGTTTTTAAATCTGTCATTTATATGTTACAGGATGCTTCTGGTGAAATAGACCTTAGCTACTTTTCTCCTGACTGTTTCCATTTTAGTGCTAAAGGACACTTTGCTGCAGCTCTATCTCTGTGGAATAACATGGTAATTATACTAACCACAAAACTTCTTAACACACGTCTTGTTAAAACTTGGTGGCTATTTTTTTATCTGTACGTCTCGTCTTTTGACTAGCATTAATTTGCGGTTTTCAGATACAATAACAATAGACGTAATTAAAAATCGCATAAACTGATGTCATCAAGCAAATATTTATTTCACGTAGCCGAACATTTTTATCCTGATGTCAAAATCCGGGAAAACTTTCATATGCTGGTACAAAGTTAAAGTGACAAACAAGATTTACAGCTTTTATTATCATCCTAATATCTTCTAGCTAAAATTTAATTTTTTCATACTGATTATACCCGGCAGCAAATTTAGTTTGAATGGTATAAAGGAATGATAATTCACTGGAGAAAATTGTCATATTTTTCAGATTTGACCACTAAAATTTACCAAATTTGCACTAATTCAAACATTATTATAACATCTTTACAATGTGGACCCTTGTTGCAATGGTGTCGTGTAAAAACGTTTCGATTTAAAAACGTTAACTTTCCTACATTTGTAAAAAAAAAAGTTTCTAAACTTTATAAAATTTCATTTAAATTGAACATACTTTAGGTAGAAGTTCTCTTAAAAGCCAAATATCCCACCCTACTCCAACAGCTCCATTTGACCTTGTGGTCTTGATCATTGACTTCCATGATTTAAATCTGAAAGTTACGGTTATTATTTTAGGAAAACATCCAGAAAAATACCTATATCCTTAGTAGTTTATTTTAGTAAACATAACCAATGACAAATATTTTATACGTATATATAATTAGATGGAGCCAGAAGGATACAAACAGGAATACTGGCATTTGAACGAACCATTTAGATGTCCCAGTACCCATGATGTAAGTCACAGAAATAATCAATACTTTTATTTTGGAGACAAGTGATCGAGCCGAGTAATTGTGTTTAACGTCCTAGTCAAGAATATTCCATTGATATCGAGACGTCGCCATCTACAGGCGAATGGTGCAGAAATTTTGCCTTTGCATTGCGCTGATGTATTATACAGCAGGGTTCTCTATCGTGCCACGCCTACCGTGATACGGGACCTCGTTTATTTTAAGTTCTTATTCCGAAAGAACCGTGACATTCATTTCGTAATGCCGAGTGATTGGCAAAAGAACAGTCACTACCCACTTTCAAGTCTTGGGTCAGACCCAGTCGGGATTTGAACCCACGTCCTCTCACCGACAGAGCGAGCACTCTACCAACTGAACTATGACTATGTAATCGAGCAGTTTAGGTTGTGGACTCCCGGTTCGAATCAGAGCTCAACTGCTTGCACGGTAAATCCTTGAGCAAGACAAAATAAATATAACATTCTTTTTGTTCGTTAGAGGTTAATCTTTTAATTAATTGATACAAGATACGATGGAATTCTTTTACTTTCAGTTGCATAACAACCGGGATAAATACGGCGACTTTGATGACTCGGAAAGGAATCAAATATAAAGAATTGATGCTGCAGTAATTTATTTGATTGGCTTCATATCTTGCCATCTCCTTATCCCCAATCTTATTGGAGAAAATACAAGAATCATTTTCTTACGCGATTTATCATTTTCTAATTTTTGTCATTTTTCTTTCTTTTTTCAGAAAATTACACACAACTATATTGCTTCATACAAGAACTGAGGATAATACGTGATTGTTTGTGATGATACGTAATTGTACGTGATAAAACATGATTAGTAATTGCTCTAACAGCTGTAAGAAATAAATAAGATACATATATACATTGTCTGTTTTTTTGTGTATAGGTTGTTTTTTCTTGATTTGTTTTGCAATTTGTGACTTATGAGTGGAATGAATCAACAGTTTTAATGACCTAGTTGAAATTAGGCCATTTTTATTGAGGTGTTCAGTTCAAGAATATTCAAGGCGAGATACCCAACTTCAACATGACAAGTTGGAATTTCTCACACAAGGTTTTTCTGAATATATTTCAATTTTAGACGAAATGTGCTGTAACCCGGCTTACGACTATTTGGTCACAGATACACCAAATTCAAGCAATGGACTTGTTCCGCAATGCCAGAAAATATAGAATTTAACATCATCAGAAATTCAAACAAATAAAAAATCTTTTAATGTTACCCATGTCGAAACGTCTAAAAAATAACACTCAAAAACACAAATAAACAAGCCGAAATTCATATCAATTACACTAGCTCTTTACATTAAAAACATCACAAAGTAAAACAACACATTGTTAAAAAAAATTTAAAAGCACAAAAATTAAAGCACTAAGCTAGATAAACCAAGAACACAATAAAAAATACTGGTGATAAAAAATTAATAATAATAAAATAAAACACACAGCTCACATCGGTGATCATAAAATTGATTTTGGAATCTCAAAATACGAAATTAAATACTTTACATTTGATTTACGGTAGAATCATTGCTGCAACGAGGGCAGATTGATACGCTGTATGCCCTGTATCGACGGAGGTTAGCATCGATTTACTTTTATTTGCATAAGAAAGTTTAAGCACCCAGGAATATCCAGTTTGATATGATAGAAACTCTACGGAAAAATGCTCCTCCATACGCTACAGTTAAAAATTAAGTGAAATTTAAATACGGCAAGCAGAGCCTTGGGGATGACCCCAGTCCTTGAAGAGCGTCATTGTTTCAACCCCAGAAATGGTCAGTGAAGTTCATTACATTGACTGAAAGGCGACTAACAGAAGATATTTAGCAAGTATAGAGAGAATTTCACAAAAAGAGTACATTCCATTCTGGCAGAGGATCTAGCAATGCAAAAGCTTTCAGTCCTTTGGGTACCAAGACTTCTTTCAGTTGATCATAAGCAAAAAAAAGCACACACTATGTCGCATGCTAATCTAAACCTTTCAGAGGCAGATCCTGCTTTCTTCAGAGATTTGTTACTATGGATGAATCAAGAGTCCACCTTTTCACCCCAGAGGGCAAACAACAGTCTAAACAATAAAAACACTCTGGTTTAACTACGCTAAAGAAAGCAAAGACAGTTCAATCAGCTGGAAAGGTTATAGTCTCGGCTTCCTTGGATGCTAATCGTAAATTATCTGCAAAAGGAACAAACAATTAATGACACATACTATGTATTACTTCCGAGACAGTTACGGGTAAAAATTAAATTAAATGCCACAGAAAACTAAGTTAAGATGTGTTGTTCCACCAGAACAATGCCTCTGTTCTCTCGCATTCCTATGGCTGCAATTAACGATTGTGCCTATATAATGGATTAGTATCCGCCTAATTTGTCTTATCTCGCTCCATCAGACTTTTATCTATCTTCAAAACTTTAAACGGTCATGTCCGGTACTCACTCTCAGTTACATGATGACGTCATTCGTTCATTAGAGGATTTCTTAACGGTCAAAAGAAGGACTAGCTCAAAAGTGACACTTAAACATCACTGGCAAAAGTATATAGATAATAAAGGGAATTTTATTGAAAAACCATGCAATACTTCAGTTAGTTTTTATACTTTACATATGAGGCCCAAAACATATCAATCAGCCCTAGTTAATACCGTATTGCGGGAAATTTTAGCGGGGTGCTATTTTTGGCGTATTTTGGCGGTTACCTCAAAATCACCAAAATTAAAATCGACAAAAATTAAAGAAAATTTAGTGATTCATGTTTCACCATAGGCTGAGTTCCGTAAGTACCCAACCATGAATTCAAGTAGTGAGTAGTTTTACACGATTAGTACTCATCTAAAGTTTGTAAATGTTTAATTGTTTTTAGAGCTACACGCACATTTCTAACTTCTAACAATGAGTATTTTAAAGTTTTTTAAACCAAAACAAATTTTACCAAATGAGGATAGTTGCTTTACATTACGAGAAACAAAAACACTTCCATTTAATGTTCTCCACAGATCAAATTGTACAACGTGCAACTTAAGATCGTTCCAAATATCACATGAACTAAACAATAGATTTTAGCAATGTTAAATCAGCGTAAGAATACATGTCATATATTCTCGCTCGGATAAAGTATCCATAATGCATCAATAATTAATGAGACACATTCGAGAGCAGCTATAATTTTCTTCTTTACAATTTGATTTTTTAATTTGAAAAAAGGTATATTTCATAAGACAAAAAAAGGTAGTGTTTGAGGTTTTACTTTTTTTTCTTGGTGGGATTCGGCTATTTGCAAATATTTCTGTAGAACAGACCTTGCCAGTGGTTTGTAACTATTACGATAAACATTGCCATGGACTGTTATGTAAAGCCCGTTTAGAGCAAAGTTCATGTTCTCTACAAATTTCAATTGATAATAAGACAAAACCAGCAGAACGTTGAAATAATTGTTCTGTAACCGTCTTAGCACTGCAATATTTCTGATTCTATTTCCTTTGGATAAAATTTACAATCACACCTGAGAATAAAGAAACACGAAAACATTCTTAATTCTATATTTTGTTGTAGAGTGTATCCCTTACCACTAATCTCATTCATGTATGTTTCACAGTCATATACGATAGTTATAAATCTTCCGTAAATTTTCAGCACTTCCTCAACAATTGACACTACATCCTTGTATTTCCCATTCAAATAACACAAAGTCGCTAGCATTAACATCCGAGTACATTTATCAACGTTCATACAATTCTTCTTGATGTAACGTTTAAGACCTTTGGGCCTCTTGTAACGTGTTTTGTTTGATATACTTTCTAATGTTTCTTTGTGTAAATACTGTAACTGAACAACCGTAAAGCCATTGCACCACATTTGTTTTATTATTTTATCGATGGTATTGTCCGGTATAATTTTTGATACCTTTTCAAACTCCTCCATGTGATCATTTATCTCACTTTTGATTGCGGACGTAAGTAACATAAGAGAGAACTCGGAGTCAAAGAGTAGTTCTTTTTCTCTTAAATCTATTTTTCTAGGTATTCCTCTTTGAATTTTCCAAACAAAACCGGACGGGTTGTTACTTTTCAACTATAACACAAATGTAAAATTTAGTTATATTCCTGAAAATGATGTAACACAATCTCATGTTCCCCAGATAAATTTGGTTAACAATACATAATTTTGTAAAATAAACCTTATTGAACAATAAAACTTTTGCGAGATTCCGCTTCAAGTTCGTACGTGTTTCCGCTTATTGATATTTGATTAATCGGCGTTTCCGATACAACCGTACTGTACTCCGGAGATCTGAGAAGTCATGGTATAGAATTTGGAAATGAAATATAAAGAAAATAATTCTACCCTGAGGGATTAGTTTGAGACCTCTGGTTAGATAATAAATCAGGTATTACAACGGGTAGAACTTCTTTCAATTAAGAACATAAATATATTTTCTATGAAAAACGTAACTGACAGTTACAAACACACAGCTAAAATCCGTTAATCAAATAATTGAAAGGACGAGAGAATTAACGTAATAAGGATTAATTTTAGCAATACTTCAGTTAGTTTTTATACTTTACATATGAGGCCCAAAACATATCAATCAGCCCTAGTTAATACCGTATTGCGGGAAATTTTAGCGGGGTGCTATTTTTGGCGTATTTTGGCGGTTACCTCAAAATCACCAAAATTAAAATCGACAAAAATTAAAGAAAATTTAGTGATTCATGTTTCACCATAGGCTGAGTTCCGTAAGTACCCAACCATGAATTCAAGTAGTGAGTAGTTTTACACGATTAGTACTCATCTAAAGTTTGTAAATGTTTAATTGTTTTTAGAGCTACACGCACATTTCTAACTTCTAACAATGAGTATTTTAAAGTTTTTTAAACCAAAACAAATTTTACCAAATGAGGATAGTTGCTTTACATTACGAGAAACAAAAACACTTCCATTTAATGTTCTCCACAGATCAAATTGTACAACGTGCAACTTAAGATCGTTCCAAATATCACATGAACTAAACAATAGATTTTAGCAATGTTAAATCAGCGTAAGAATACATGTCATATATTCTCGCTCGGATAAAGTATCCATAATGCATCAATAATTAATGAGACACATTCGAGAGCAGCTATAATTTTCTTCTTTACAATTTGATTTTTTAATTTGAAAAAAGGTATATTTCATAAGACAAAAAAAGGTAGTGTTTGAGGTTTTACTTTTTTTTCTTGGTGGGATTCGGCTATTTGCAAATATTTCTGTAGAACAGACCTTGCCAGTGGTTTGTAACTATTACGATAAACATTGCCATGGACTGTTATGTAAAGCCCGTTTAGAGCAAAGTTCATGTTCTCTACAAATTTCAATTGATAATAAGACAAAACCAGCAGAACGTTGAAATAATTGTTCTGTAACCGTCTTAGCACTGCAATATTTCTGATTCTATTTCCTTTGGATAAAATTTACAATCACACCTGAGAATAAAGAAACACGAAAACATTCTTAATTCTATATTTTGTTGTAGAGTGTATCCCTTACCACTAATCTCATTCATGTATGTTTCACAGTCATATACGATAGTTATAAATCTTCCGTAAATTTTCAGCACTTCCTCAACAATTGACACTACATCCTTGTATTTCCCATTCAAATAACACAAAGTCGCTAGCATTAACATCCGAGTACATTTATCAACGTTCATACAATTCTTCTTGATGTAACGTTTAAGACCTTTGGGCCTCTTGTAACGTGTTTTGTTTGATATACTTTCTAATGTTTCTTTGTGTAAATACTGTAACTGAACAACCGTAAAGCCATTGCACCACATTTGTTTTATTATTTTATCGATAAAAAAAGGTATTATCAGTTAAAATTTTTAATGTCCTTTTCAAACTCCTCCATGTGATCATTTATCTCACTTTTGATTGCGGACGTAAGTAACATAAGAGAGAACTCGGAGTCAAAGAGTAGTTTTTTTTCTCTTAAATCTATTTTTCTAGGTATTCCTCTTTGAATTTTCCAAACAAAACTGGACGGGTTGTTACTTTTCAACTATAACACAAATATAAAATTTACAGTTATATTCCTGAAAATGATGTAACACAATCTCATGTTCCCCAGATAAATTTGGTTAACAATACATAATTTTGTAAAATAAAACTTATTGAACAATAAAACTTTTGCGAGATTCCGCTTCATGTTCGTACGTGTTTCCGCTTATTGATATTTGATTAATCGGCGTTTCCGATACAACCGTACTGTACTCCGGAGATCCGAGAAGTCATGGTTATAGAATTTAGAAATGAAATATAAAGAAAATAATTCTACCCTGAGGGATTAGTTTGAGACCTCTGGTTAGATAATAAATCAGGTATTACAACGGGTAGAACTTCTTTCAATTAAGAACATAAATATATTTTCTATGAAAAACGTAACTGACAGCTACAAACACACAGCTAAAATCCGTTAATCAAATAATTGAAAGGACGAGAAATTAACGTAATAAGGATTAATCTTAGCCTTAAGGAAATAAGTAATTCCTGGTTCAAGATTATGTAAAATAGATAAAATGAAATAAAACCAGGTAAAATAATGAGGAATATTATGATACAATAATATAAAAGTAACAAATTTGATAACAATGGGATAAAAATTAAAACTGTTCAAATGACGCCAAAATATGCATGGTTACAATCTTCTAAAACAAGTCCAAAACCAATCAAAGATATTTTCCTTACACCAGGAGATGTTTGCCTCCTCAATACAGTAGAACAAGCTTGTCTTTAAAAAATAGGAACTCAACAAGTCTTTTACTTGAACATTTGAGTTTATCACGTGTTTCAGATACATCTTCAATAAACCGTAACAAAGCAACTGAGTGTAATTGAATGAGTGAAAAAGCTTTTTCTCTGCTAATGACAACAAAATTCTCCATTCCATGAAGTTATTCTCAGAATGTGGATTGCCGATTGGTACCAAAGACACACTTCCTGAATCATATCTTTGACAAGTACATGTGACGGCCATCCATTACTTCTTGTTCTGTGTCTCCATTCAATTGCAGGCCATTCGCTGCATGGTAAACAAAGCATTAATTTTTCCGTGACCGTTTCGTTGAAATTGTAGTTAATGGTTGTCAACCACAAACTTTTGTTGTCCATGGCGCATCATTGGTTATTCCAGAATCAAATTTGGTCTTCGATGATGAAATAAACTTTTTTATTTAGATTTTTAATCCTGTACTTTACACTAAGATTTGCATATCTATATATCATATTTTTACCATATTAACCGAGTCATATTTATTGATGGTTTGGGTATGACGTCACAGGTGAAGATGGCGACTTATGATACCTTGGATACGGTGACAGCAACTCCTTAGAAACTATAGAATTATATAGGGTCTTGTACATTCAAATATTAAACAAGAGGCCCATGGGCCTTAACGCTCACCTGAGGAAATGTCCAAAAACTTACAAAGAACTTTCATAAACTTACTTAAGTTTGGAAAATCCTGCAATAATTAATCAGAAATGTCTAGTCACATTTCATTTTTAAATAGCTCATATGCATGATTTAACTATAGTACAATGAATAATGTCCAAATCATTAACCATATAGTTATGCAGCCATGACTTTGATCTTTGAACATATGAACTTGAACCTTATATCAAAATATTTGTAATATCAACACCTACAATATTCTAATAATCATGCTTGTACAAAATGTTAATGGTTTTCAAGATACTTTACAATTTCAGTACACTTATGCAGCTATGACCTTGACCTTTGAACATATGACCTTGAACCATATATCACAATAACTGTCATATCAATACCTTCAATATTCTATATACATGCCTATACAAAAAGCTTACAGTTTTCAAGATAATTCACAGTTTCAGTACACTTATGCAGCTATGACCTTGACCTTTGAACATATGACCTTGAACCATATATCAAAATGATCGTCATTTAAATATTTACAATATTCTAATATACATGCTTATACAAAAAGTTCATAGTTTTCAAGATAATTCACAGTTTCAGTACACGTATGCAGCTATGACCTTGACCTTTCAACATATGACCTTGAACCACATATCACAATGACTGTCATATCAATACTACAATATTCTTCTATACATGCCTATACAAAAAGCCTATAGTTTTCAAGCGAATGCACAATTTTAGTATTCATAAGCCAAAAATAACATTTCAGGGGCAACAACTCCTACATGGATTATCATATAGTTACGAAACTTGGTACCTGTTTAAATTTTGTCATGGGGAACATTTTAACAATGGTTTGAATTCATATATCTCTTAATATTTGCAAAAAATTGTCTAAAAGTGCAAAAATCACTAATTAGGTCATGACTTTGATTTGTGACCTTGACCCTATTTTAAAGGTCATTTCATGAAAAAGTCAAAACTGAAAACCCCATGTCATTATCTGTTAACCCATTTTTTGACCAACTTTCACGAAATGAACAAACTATAGGCTTAAGACCCTAGAGAATCCAAATATCACATAAGATTTTTTTCTCCCATCATCGGTTTCAGAGAAGAAGATTTTTAAAGATTTTTGAACCCCTAGGTCGCCTTGACCTAGTATTGGTAGCCATGGCAACACCATGACCAAATCTGAATTGCACCAGCCCATATATGCTTCTGACCAAGTTTTATTAAAATCTGTCAAGCAGTTTTGGAGGAGAAGTCGAAAACAGGTGTTAACGACGCACGCACACACGCACGCACATACACACGCTGCGCTATGCCATAAGCTCACATGACCTTTCGGTCAGGTGAGCTAAAAACTTGTTAAAACGAAGTTTTAATATGGTCTTGTGACTTTGGGCTTTCGACAAAGGTTTTTTATTACTTTAATTAATGATGATAGATTGAAAAACGAAAGAATAAGTATTGATTTCAGTTTATTTTAATTATGCCGGTATATATATGGAACGATCCACGCTGATTTTACAAATTACAAATTACAAGCAAATGAAACATGTAGAAAACGTAATCTACGTGTATAATAATAATAATAATAATAATAATAATAATAAAAACTGTAATTTACCTCAAACTGTATTTTTCTGTCGCATCATAACTACATTTTCTGATTTTCTATAACTTGAATTGACGGGATTTTGAATAACAGTTTCATAAAACGATTTTGAAAAATTGAAATTTCATAATAATAATAATAATAATAATAATAATAATAATAATAATAATAATAATAATAATAATAATAATAACGGTAATTTAGAAATCCTCAATTAGAACTTTTTAATAAGTAAAATCACGATATCAAGAATCTATGTAACAACTGGACAAAAAATATAATTCTCGTGAGAAAGTTTTATCATTTTGATATTTCTTTACACTAAATGCATTTACATAATCATTTAACTTCCGAGTATTTAAAAGATTATTAATAATCTAAGTTGGTGAACATTCTGTTTATTAGACACATCCCATAACCTGTAACCATCATGTAGGATCTTACCTTGCAATTTGCTATTAAATTGATTGACAGGTATCCATACAGCGATAAACCTGTAAATGTTGTTTTTGGATGTTGACGAAATGTGTGGGAAAAGCGCAGCAGACCTGTAAATTATATTATGTAATATTATTGAATTAATTTCAGATTGATTTAAAATAATTGAAATCATTAGCGAAGGCGGAATAGAATTAATTTTCCTTGAATTTATTTTATTGAATTGATTTAAATATACAAGATTTTCTTATTTGACAATATAATTATTAATTCATTTAATTATCTAATAAATTTAATTTCCATTATTATTATTTACCTGAAATGCCCGGATGTCCGGAATGATTTAATACTAACATTTACGGGTGTAGCTAGCTAGACATGAGGATCTTACGGCCTTCCAGAGCACCAAGCCAGTTTTCAAAGTTTTTTTACCTGTTTTTTTTTTATTTATTTATTTATTTATTTTTTTTTTTTGTAAGTTACATTAATGTTATATATTTCGGAATTTTTTTAAGTTTGTTAAAAATGGATTTCAGGCGAAGTTATCAATATGTATGAACTTGTATCAACCTCGCATATAATAAAAACACAAATAAATAATCTTTAAAGCAAAAATACCGAAATCCTGACACCAAGCCCCTGTGTGTTTGACGACATAATGTGCGCCGCTGTCTTGTTGGTTTTTTTATTCTGTTATTCTTGACAAATCTAGAAAAAGATCGCAGACATTTGATATCAGATATATTAAATTTAAAATGGCTCGCAATGACTAATAATGTTATGTTCATGTAAAAACACGGAATACTAGTATATTATCCATTCGTTTCCAATTTACGGTTTAGTTTTTTCAATCAAACATTTTACTGGCGTTCATCAGTCATTGTCGTAGAGACTCTTATCATGGCAGGTGATGATTTTAGCGTCCTTAGAGATTTACAAGCACACCTTAGAACAGCACAAGTTCCTTTTGAAAAATTGTCAACTTTGGCTCAACAAGGAGATGATAAGGTAAACTAAACTCAGGTTATAGGTAACAAGAATTTTATATCGAAATCAACATGCACTGCATTGTCAACATTCAAGTAATCTGTCATTGGTAACAAATCAGAGAATCATTCATGGACTCCCACTAGTGCAGTGATTCAGACATGCAGATATTTATGGCACGCCAATTAATGCAAAAATTAGAAAACCTTAGGGTAGCTTAGCTATCTATAGAATAGCTGACTTTTATCTTTATGATGGCTTTTTTAACTCCCGATATTTAAAGGTGGGGGTGGGGGGGGGGGGGGTAAATCAACTATCTATGAGTTTCCCCGGCTATCAAATAGATAGCTAGTGCGATCCGATAGATACCTGAAACATAACCCCAAATATTTCTTAATATTTTGAGTTACAAAATTATATTTCATTAAAACCTGAGGTTATAATAAATTAATAACTTCAAACATATTTTTGCGACAGCAAAGTTTGGAATAGCTTAAGCTATCTATAGGATCTCAGACCAATAGATAGCTAAGCTATCTTAGGGTTTGCTGATTTTTTGCATAAATTGGCCTGTCATACAGAATGTTTTAACTCTCAATAGCTGATGCAAAATGGGGTTTTAAGTTTTTAATTCATTAAAACCTCAACTTTTAATGAAAAACTATTTAGTAACTCAAAATATTAGGAGATATAGGAGTTTTATTCAAAACAAATCAGCTTGCTCATAATCCCTCATAAATTCCTATTATGATTAATATGAGAAAGAGTATGCTTTAACATCCCTGGTTAGAGTTAAAGATTTGTTATAAGCATATATAGCCATTCTTCTGACAGATTTGTTAGTTACCAATAACTTTGATTAACATAAAAATTATGATTTATAATTAGCATTGGATTCTAAGTGATGAGGATCAGAAGGTGAGAATAATGTGTTTACTCTGATAGATGGCACTGCAACGTAATTGTTAGCATGTCCTCGTTCTCATTCATGTTACGTATATATTGCGTCCATATTACGTTCTTCGTTTGATATATTGTAAAGGTTCATTTTTCAATTATTAAAAAAAAATTTATCTCTGGCAAAAAATTGTTAATGTGTGACTGTAATAAAACATTCACTTGTTGTACTATGTATTAGTTCTGGCACAGATTCCTTTTTTTAAATTAAATCATGCTTTAGAATTTAGAATTTAGAAAGATAATCAGAAATGTAATTGTTAAGATTGTAATTTCACTAATACTGTTAGTACTGTTTTGGTTGTCTCAAGATATATATATATATATATATATATATATATATATATACATATATATATATATATATATATATATATATATATATATATATATATATATATATATATATATATATGGGGATTGAGAAGAAAAATTTATGATATATATATATATATTTATATATTACTTAGCACATTATTTCAAATTCAAATGTATTACAATTATCAGTTTTAAATATCTTTTTCTCTTTTTCTTTCTTTCTTGTTTTAACTTTGATTTCTCTCTAAAAATCTCTCATTATTTTGGTTAACTATAGTTCCTTAATATTTTTTCTTTATTCTTTTCCTTGTATTTGGAAAAATTAATAAAAAAAAATTAATCTTTACATATATTGCCACATATTCAACCTATTTTAGTACTTCATTTTCCCGGAATATTAGGAAAATCTAAAGGCAGATATGTGTAATTTTTTTTGACCCGGATAGATGTAATGCTTTTTAGTTTTGCTTTAAAAATGTCAAGTAGCTATTAAATAGTTTTTCACTACTACCAGTAGTATGTGTCTTGGACACAAAAATTATTACACTTTATTACCATTATTAAGTAGAATTTTTGTCGAGCCTGCCATTGCCATAACATGAGACTTAGGTGTTACTTTTCCGGTGCCGTCATAGGTGGCGGCGGTGTGTCAAAATGTGAAAGTTTATGTTAAATTGATTTTTTACTCGATCAAAACCAACCTGGTGAGACATTTAAAGCCGTAAAATTCTTGTTCATCTTCTGTTTCAGTCACTGCATTTTTGACAGTGAACTTTGCTTACCAGTGATTGTAAAAGAAAATCCAATTACCTCAATGAATTTGGTATTTTTTACTTACTTGCTTATAATCAAAACTGAAAATTGCTAAGCACATCTGCGATTAACATGGAATATTTCTGTATTAATAAAATTGTTCCTGCTATGGGATTTTATGTTGTAAATTAGCTATGTTTACAATGGGAGGGATGTTTTTGGTGACATGTAACATCATATGTGCAAAGGAATTCACCATTTGCCTTGTTTTTCAACATGTAAAATTTCTGTAGAGGTAACTTTTTACTGTGTGCAGAAATATTCCAAGATAATCGAGGCTGTACATAGAAATTACTTACAACTAGACTTAAGTAAGTGATAAAATATCAAATTTTATTCAGGGTAATTGAATTTTCTAAGAATATTGAGCAGAATTCACTGTCACAACCACAGTGACCCAAACAATAAGAGAATATATAGAATTACAGAGAATTCTTATTTCAGGATTATCTTATGATATCCTAAAATAATCAATTTTAAAGATTTGTTATTATTTTGTGGTCCCTAGATTTTTCAAAATTTAAATTATTGAATTAAAATATTTTCAATGGATCAAAAGTTTTTTTTTAATATTTTTTTTTCAGTAACAATATATGAAATGGTTGAATATTGTGTTTGTTATTTGATTAGCTTGCTTTGGCAATTTAAGGTAGTTGGTTAATGATTTGGCATTTGAAGTTGAAATATTTGCTTTTAAAATTAAATTTTAAAAATGTTTTATTTTTTTTTATCATTATGTTAGTTGTATGTACTGCATATGATGTGATTGATGTTGATTTAAGGCCAAATGTTACGGTTTAAATGGGTGTCTAAATGCACTTGTCATTGCATAAAGATGTTTATTTTTTGGTCTAATTTAGCACACACACATACACACAAACACACACACACACACACAAACACATATAGAGAGAGCAGGCAAATTAAGTTCTCAAACTTATGGATTCATTGGAGCAGACACACGAAGGGCAATCAAATTGAAATTTATAACTAATAAATTCATTGGAGATTCAGACACATGGAAGGCTGGCAAATTGAATTCTCAAACTAATGAATTCATTGGAGATTCAGACACGTGGAGGGTTGGCAATTAAATTCTCAAACTAATAAATTCACTGGAGATTCAGACACATTGAGGGCAGGCAAATCGAATATTCAAACTAATGAATTCACTGGAGATTCAGACACATGGAAGGCTGGCAAATCAAATTCTCAAACTAATGAATTCATTGGAGATTCAGACACGTGGAGGGTTGGCAATTTGAATTTTCAGACTAAGTATTCATTAGAGATTCAGACACATGGAAGGCTGGCAAATTGAGTTCTCAAACTAATGAATTCATTGGAGATTCAGACACATGGAGGGCTGGCAAATTGAATTCTCAAACTAATGAATTCATTGGAGATTCATACACATGGAAGGCTGGCAAATCGAATTCTCAAACTAATGAATTCACTGGAGATTCAGACACATGGAAGGCTGGCAAATTGAATTCTCAAACTAATGAATTCATTGGAGATTCAGACACATGGAGGGTTGGCAATTTGAATTTTCAAACTAATGAATTCATTGGAGATTCAGACACATGGAAGGCTGGCAAATTAAATTCTCAAACTAATGAATTCAGTGGAGATTCAGACACATGAAGGGCAGGCAAATTGAATTCTCAAACTAATGAATTCATTGGAGATTCAGACACATGGAGGGTTGGCAATTTGAATTTTCAGACTAACGTATTCATTAGAGATTCAGACACATCATCATGAAGGCTGGCAAATTGAATTCTCAAACTTATGAATTCATTGGAGATTCAGACACATGAAGGGCAGGCAAATTGAATTCTCAGAATAATGAATTTATTGGAGATTCAGACACATGGAGGGTTGGCAATTTGAATTCTCAAACTAATGATTTCATTGGAGATTTAGTACAGTAACTCCAATACTCCAAGGCACTACTGCGGTAACTCAGTTGGTAGAGTGCATGCTGTAAGTGGGAGATTGTGGGTTCAAACCCCAATCAGGTATGACCAAGGACTTGAAAGTTGGTATTGACTGTTCTTTCGCCAAGCACTCAGCATTATGAATGGGAACCCTGTTGTATAATGCCATCAGCACAATGCACAGGCAAAATTTCTGCACTTTCATCTATAGCTGACAATGTCTTGATATAATTGAATTATTCTTGACTGGGACATTAAACACCATTACTCACTCACTCGTGAACTCCAATACTTCAGGGGAGACAACCCTGATAGTACAAATATA
Organism: Tegillarca granosa; assembly: GCA_029721355.1. NCBI lineage: Eukaryota > Metazoa > Mollusca > Bivalvia > Arcoida > Arcidae > Tegillarca > Tegillarca granosa. The sequence continues at coordinate 21,731,906 of CM056608.1, forward strand.
AATTGTAGCAGAAATTATAATGTCTTTAGTACAGATCATATTGATACAACTGAAATTTTGGAAATTTTTAAATGAAGTTTATACTTACTTTTATTTTCATTTATTTCTGGAAACTAAAAATAAAAGGTCAATGTAAAATGTGTACAATAATTGACATTTAAGTTATGTTCTTGATTTAAACATTCACACATTTTGCATCACATTCTGATTATGAGTTATCCCCCTTAGTCCTGCATGGCTATCACTGATAAATATTGCACACCAAATATATATCAAATCACTCCATTTGTTTGGTTTTTTTATTGTATCAGGAAGGTACCTGCATGTGTATCATAAGGACATTATCGTGAAAATCTTTACAGATTTATAAACCTATCACAAAGTGCATGTTTTTTATAGAATCATGAAATTAAAAAAAAAAAAAACTGATCAAGGATAATATTGGCATAATAAAATGTGGCTTCATTCTCTTATTACATTTTTTAAATTACAAAAGTATTACAAATAATATAAATTTATTTGCTGTTTTATATTAAAAAAAAATTACAAAGTTAAACCTGTAAATTATAGCTATTTTTAGAGGAACCTGACATCGAAATATTCACACATTTTGCATCACATTCTGATTATGAGTTATCCCCCTTAGTCCTGCATGGCTATCACTGATTAATATTGTACACCAAATATATATCAAATCACTCCATTTGTTCCATTGTATCAGGAAGGTACCTGCATGTGTATCGAAGGGACATTATTGTGAAAATCTTTACAAATTTATTAACCTACCACAGAAGTGCATGTTTTTTTTCAGAATCATGAAATTAAAAAAAAACTGATCAAGAAATATTGGCATAATAAAATGTGCGTTTAATTCTCTTATTACATTTTTTTTTTACAAGTATTACAAATACATGTAATATAATTTATTTGCTGTTTTATATTAAAAAATTACAAAGTTAAACCTGTGAATTATAGCTATTTATATAGGAACCTGACATAAAAATTATTCAAGGTAATTAAGGTTTTTTTTATTATTTTTTTTTAAATTAAAAAAAAATATTTCAATTTGTTAATTCATGGAATAATTAGTCTGTCTGTTTATATAGATACTAACTCTTTATAGTTAATATAACCAACAATTTTTGTATGATCATCATCATTAATATTATTTATTATTATGACATCATCATTTATTATATTATATTATTATTATTATTATTACTTGTGTATTGTTATCTTAAGCTTGTTGAAGACTTTTTAACAGAGAATATAAAGATTGATGGATCTGGTCCAGATGTTTATCATTAATATTATTATATATTATTGACATCATCATCATTATATTATTATATATTATATTATTATTATTATTATTATTATTATTATTATTATTCTTACTTGCGTATTGTTATTTTAAGCTTGTTGAAGACTTTTTAACAGAGAATATAAAGATTGATGGATCTGGCCCCGATGTTTTACAAAGTCAACTCTATATAGGTACGTAAATCTCTTGTGGTCCCTGCCATTTTATTTCATAGCATAGCCTTGCATATCCCCACATTAACTTGAAGCCCAAAAGGTTTTTTTTTTTTTTTTCATTCTTTCTCTCTTTTTTTGTTTATTACCCAGTATTTTTATTATTTTTTTATTTTTGTTTTTATTTTGTGCAGATTTTTTATTTAGTTTTTTTTTTTTTTTTTTTTTTTTTTTTTTTTTTTTTTTTTTTTTTTTTTTTTTTTAAAGCCTTCCCTACAATAATTTGACTGAGCAAATGTTGGTGTTAGACTTAATACTATTACTTAAACTGTGCATTGTTGACCTGATATGGTGTAATAATATGTGGGGGAAAACTTAAAGCAAAACATTTTTGTTTATAGTGAGGTGGTCATTTTAGCAGATTTTACTGTATATGATTTTGTAGTTTAATGCTATATATATATACCGGTATACTGTGTGTGTTTGATGTATCTGATTTTATATTTTTGATGTTTCAGCTTGTTTTTGGGGTATTAAAGAAATTGTACAACAACTTTTAAACAGACAAGTCAGTAAGTATTATTGCCATGACAACTAATTAACCTGCAAAGGCAGCTGTTATCTACAAGAACGTTTTATATATAAGGATCTTGGTCTAATGCCATGGCTTACAGATCATGGTACCTCTTGCTGCTTAGGTTAAAATCTGTCAGAGTTGATTTGAGTAGAGTAATGGTGTTTAACCTCCCAGTCAAGAATATTTCACTTATATCGAGACGTCCACAGCTATAGGCAAAAGTGCAGAAATTTTGCCTGTGCATTGCTCTGATTGCATTATACAGCAAGGTTCTTTATCATGCCATGCCTACCGTGACACAGGACCTTGTTTAAGTTCCCATCCGAAAGAACCATGACTTTCATTTCATAATGCTGAGTGCTTGCGGAAGAACAGTCAATACCCACTTTCATGTCTTTGGTCAGATCTGGTTGGGGTATGAAGTATGAACCCACGAGCTCCCACTTACAGAGCCAGCATTCTACCAACAAGCTACTGCAGTGGTTTTATCTGTCAGTTCAAAGTGAGAAAATTTGTCAGTTCACTAGCTGAAAATCAGTGGTTTTCACCTGTTTCCTCAACCATCAACAAATCATCTGAATTAACGTGAGAGAAACTTGACATGACATCTGTATCGTGGCTTATTTCTGACATCGACATAATTTTAATCAACATAACATTAACTCAACTTGTCAACTAAATATCTTGACAAGTCGAGATAATATCATGAAAAGTTGTGATACCAAAAAAAGTTGAGATAAATAATACAACATGCCGTGATACTTATGTTGACCAGTCATGATAATTATCTCGATACCGCGACTTATTCTTATCACGGCATGTCATGTTATTTATCTCAATTTTTTGTTTCTGTGTAAATATATCACGGTTGGTTTATATTTAAACTCACTCTAATTTTAGGACAGGTTATTATAATTTTTTCGAATTGTTAACATGGCGAAAATACAGTGCTCGCAAAATTATAGTGATTTACAGTATGTCACAAAGTCCTGGAAAACCGTCATTCCTTGCAGGAAAAATATATCTATGTAAAAGTAGTTCTTAGTTATAATTAAAAATTAATTATTATGTAATTAATTTCTTTTCCTGATTTCAGATCCAAATTGTCAGAACAAGGGTACATTATGGACTCCTCTTCATGCTGCTACATTTCAAGAACATGGTCCAGTAAGTGTTACTGCTTGATACTATTAGCAACAAGTGAACCAGAAAATAGGGTTTATTTGAACCTTAGTTCACTTATATCAAAATGTCTATAGATAATTTAATTTCTAAATTCTGTTACATCACACTGCAATACAAACACAACATAAATGCACATGCTTGTTTTTCATGTTATACTCCAAAAAACTATGCAACCATAGCAACGTTAAAAGTGAATGGCGTGTCACATATGACTCTTTCCATTTCATTGTGTTTGTTGATGATAGTTCCAACGCGGAGGAAATTTTTTTCAATTATAAAAAAAATCAAGAAAAATAAAACAAAAAATTATTTTTGTTTCAGTTTAAGTGTTTACTTTGTTTCAGTTTAAGAAATTACTTGTTTAAATTATTAACTTACTTATTTAACAAGTTTATGATTCATAACATGAAAAACAGTGTGCACACTTTTCCATTAAGTGCTACACGCATAATGAAGTATGCACACCGTTTTTATGTTATGACTCAATAAACTTGTTAAAAACACAAGTTATTCTGTAATTATATTTGGAGTAAATTTGGAGAGCACAGTCTTAAGAGTTTTATCAATAATTATGTAAAACACAAAATGGAAATTGATATTTAATACAAGTGTGCACATGATTTGCAAGTTCCTGGAAAGCGAGGTGTTTGCTGTCTTGGAAAAAGGTCTTGGAAAGAGCTAACAGAGAGAGATTGTATTGAGTGGAAGCTCTTAAATTTCAACCCTCATTATCATAAGAAATGGAGTGAAATCTGCCATGCATGCAGCTAGCCAGTCATCTGGAAGGGAGCCTACTAGTGTAGACAATGCTTCTGAACCTGCACATTAATCAAAAGAAACTGATGATGATGATGATGATGATGATGATGATTGTGGTGGTGATGATGATGATAATGATGATGATGATTGTGGTGGTGGTGGTGGTGGTGGTGGTGGTGATGATGATGATAATGATGATGATTTTAGGTTTATTTAGAAGTCCTGTCAGTCTGTGTGCTCTTTAAAACTGATATATTTTTTCCTACTATTTTTTTGTCAACTAGTACTTTCAATTTTGAAATTTTTAAACATGATGATCTTAGTCTTTGTACTACAGATTTATGCAAGAAAAGTTTAAAGAGACCAATCTCACTGTATTAAATATTTATTTTTAGACATTATAAGAAATACATTCAAATAAAAGGTAGGACTTCCTTTTGTAACACCCACCAATTTAACTCTATGTTAATAATATTAATAATATATATATATATATATATATATATATATATATATACTATATTCTTCCTTTTTTTCTTCAGAAAAATGTGCAAAATGTCTTGATTTTATCAACTTTAGGCCATTTCAGTTGAAATTAAAATATTAGCGGAGGGTACAAAAGGAAGTCCTTCCAAATAAAATTTCAATTAGGATTATTCAATGTATTCATTGACCTTATATCCTGTTTAGGGTCTAAGTGACCAATTGGACTATGGCATGCACTAACAGATCACAATGTCTCTCACCGTCTGAGTTTGTATGTTAATGGGACCGATCTAGGTTTTGGAAAATTTGTCAGTTCACCTGCCAAAGGTTGGTGGTTTTCTCTGGCACTCCACCTTTTCCACTCTATCCTAGAAAGATTGTACCACCTTGATGTAAGTAAAAAAATATTATACCTGACATAATTACTCCTTTCCACTACTTTTTGTGTCGCCTGGAAAGGTGACATATAGGGGTTACTTTTGGTGGCAACAGCAGCAGCAGCCCCTGTTAGCTTGTCGGGAGCATAACTTTGTCATCTTTAGTTCAATCAACACCAAAATTGGTTTGCATGTTTCTTTCAATGAGGCAAAGTGCAGAGTTAAAGAGCCATAACTCTGCATTGGATATTTTTTGGGGTTATTCCCGTTTATATTATTTTTGCTTGTAAGAGGCATAACTCCTTCATTGTTTTAGTAATCTTCACCAAATTTTGACATGATAAACATCTTTTAATACTTAACATATATAACACAGGTTTTTGTATACCGGTATGGTCATTTTTGTCCCCCGCCGCAACGCGGAGCGGGGACATAGAAATGCTGGGCGTCTGTCCGTGTGTCCGTGTCTCCGTGCGTCCGTGTTTCCATCCATCACACTTTTTTGTAAGCGTTCTCATGTCTACAAATTTTGACGGATTTTCATTAAATTTATACCAAATGTTTATACTACTATTACCTTGGTCAAGTTCGAAAATCAGCATTGGTCGAAACTTTTTGTTGGAGTTATGGGACTTTGTGACCTGTAATCACTCTCATGCCTACAAATTTTGAAGGATTTTCATTAAATTTATACCAAATGTTTATACCACTAATACTTTGGTCAATTTCGAAAATCAGCATTGGTCTATACTTTTTGTTGGAGTTATGGGACTTTGACCACAATAATGACTCTGTTTTATCCAAAAATTGACCTTGTAAGCACTCTCATGCCTACAAATTTTGACGGATTTATCACACTTTTTTGTAAGTGCTCTCATGCCTACAAATTTTGATGGATTTTCATTAAATTTATACCAAATGATTATACCACTATTACCTTGGTCAAGTTCGAAAATCAGCATTGGTCGTTACTTTTTGTTGGAGTTATGGGACTTTGTGACCTTGTAAGCACTCTCATGCCTACAAATTTTGACGGATTTACATGAAATTTATACCAAACGTTTATACCACTAATACCTTGATCAAGTTCCTAAATCAGCCTTGGTCGATACTTTTTGTTGGAGTTATGGGACTTTGACCACAATAATTACTTCATTATATCAAAAATTGACCTTGAAAGTGCTTTCATGCCTACAATCAGGCAACTCATTTTCATGGGAACAATCTTGACCAGATATTGACAACAGATGACGAGGCATCATCTTGTGTTTTTCCTGTCCCCTATTCTGACCATTTTCTTACATGTATATCTCTGCAATAAGGTATGTGATTTTATACAGTATGTAAACCAGAGTATGAAACTTGAATATGATTTTTAAACAAAAACTGTACAGTGATATTGTCTCATACATTTTAGATAAACTTATATATGTTAATAGGTATTTGTTTGATTTTAGATTGTAGTATTTTGGATATATTTGCGACAGGAAAAATAGAAAAAAAAAAATGGTGGTGGGGGTAAAAAAATGTTCCTCCCAACCTCCCCACACACTTAATTCTGGAACAGCCCTGAATGTTTGAAAATATTGCAATTTCATATACAGTATACTAGTATACTGCTTGACCGGCGGGGGACCCAGGAATTCTATTCTTGTTAAAAGAGTTATTGCCCTCACATAAAATTCTGTTTGAAATGTTTGCCCATTTCTCTAATTGCTTGTCAGGAGGATGACTTTGTCATCTTAAATTCAATTGATACCAAATTTGGTATGCATGTTTCTTGCATTGAAACTATTTTTGTTTAACAACAGTGTATATAAATTCTCAAACAAAGAACTAATTAACAGTTTTTCTGTTGACTCCAATCTTTTGCCAGGCGACACATCCGACTCGCAGAGTTCTAGTTGATTATATGTAATATATATATATATATATATATATATATATATATATATATATATATATATATATATATATATATAAACTGTGTATGATGTATGTTATTTGATATTTTTGACATTTCAGCTTGTTTTTAGGGAATTAAAGAAATTATAAATTTTCTTTGTTTTTTATTTTGAAATGATATTTATATATTTAAAGGTTGTTATGCTGTTATTAGAGAATGGTGCTCAGCCGGAGTTACCTGATTCAGAAGGAAGGTAAGATACCCATATTCAATCATATAATCATTTTATCTGTGCAACCGTAGTGCCAGCTTCATAAGTGAGAGGTTGTAGGTAAGAATCCTGCTTAGCTCTGTCCCAGAATTCTGTTAGCTGATAAAACATAACCTGGTTATCCCTTTATACATATACTACTCTTCAGCTCCATTGGTTGGTGTCTCCTGAAGTTGAGGGATTGGAAAAACCTAAAGTTAGTCAATATGACTTAAAACTTTTAGCAACAAACTGTTATTATTATGTCATAAGACCTCTATAGCTAAGTGGTCTGAGGTGTCAGGTCGTAATCCTGGTCAGGTCTTGACAACAATTTAAAGAAAGTGTGTTTGTATACATAATAATCCTCTTATACCTCCATTTTTGTTGAGCCTGGCATTGCCATAAGGCGAGACTTAGGTGTTACTTTTCCGGTGTTGTCATAGGTGGTGGCAGTGACAACGGCAGTGTGTCAAAATGTGAAAGTTTATGTCAAAGCAATGTATTTTCTACTCAATCAAAAACTAAACAGGTGAGACAATTAATTTTGGGGAATTGATCTTGTTATTTACTTGAGGTCCGGTTAGCCAATTGGTATAACACACACACACACACATTTTAGTAGAGCCTCATATCTACTGAAATAATTTTAGCTGTGACCTTAAACAACCCCTATCCTCTTAGCTGGGACCTTAACCGACCCCTATCCATTTACTTTTTTCAGAGTGGTAAAAGTGTTGACGTAAGTTCCTTAATTTCTGGCTCAGAGAGAATAAAGGTTTCTGAATACCTAGAACTGAAATTCTTTTCTTTTTTTCTTTTTTTTTTTAATTATTTCTATTTATTATTATTATGATTTTCCTTATTTCAGAACTCCCAAAGATTTTGCCTCAGCTTCAGAAAAGGTTTGGCCACATTTTGCTATTATACCTGGCATAGTAAGAACATCTAAATCAGAGCTCGTTAGCAAAGGTGTAATAAAAAAGGTAAGTGGCAGTGATTGTATTACCTTCAATCTTTAAATGTATGTTTAGGGATCTGTATTGGTCCAGTGGTTGAAGTGTTAACCATCAAAACAAAGATTTATTATTGTGGGTTCAAATCCAGTCATCAAAAAGTCAGAAAATTTCTTTTTTTTCCATTGAAGTAGCCCATCACGTAAAGTGGTTGCCATAGTAACAGTATATCTTTCACATTTTTGGCAAGTTAAATAGCATTTGTAAGGTCATCTTAAGTATGTATAAGAATTGTTAATCATAAAGGCATGCACAACACATGAGTGGAGTGGAGTGGAGTAATTGTGTTTTACGCCCCAGTCAAAAATCTTTCATTTATTTCGAGGTGGTCAGTTCATGGGATGGTGGAGGAAACCAAAGTGCCCGGAAAAAACCATTGACCTTTGGCAAGCGAACTGACAAACAATGCACATGAAGTTTTGTTAAGATTTATCTTTGAGATCAGTAAGAAAAAAAAATCTTGTTGTGAATAGTTGAAAAATTGTTAATGATACATAAAACAACATTGGACTAACTAATCATCTAACCAATTAAACTTTTTTTTTAAACCTTTTTACTGCAAGTATTTTATCAATAAGCCCCTAATTAAGAACCGAGTGGTCTAAAAGGTATGCATAAGAATTACAGTGACTGTCAATGCCTAGGTTGAAATCCCACTAAGGCAGATCCTAGCGATATGTTTGTCATTTGGCTTGCCGAAGGTTTGCATTTATCTATGGGAACTCCAGTTTCCTCAACCATCCCAGAAATAACTGCCTTTATTAAGTGAAAGAATCTTAAATGAAGTATTAAATAGCCTTACTCCACTCAACTCTAAGTAAGATCCATAAAGTGGGATATGTGTAATAATAATTTTTTCATACCCCTGACTAGATTTTTTTCACTAATTTCAAGGATGACAGCTCTAGAATGAGATTTATACACAGAAGGTTAAACAGGCCAACACTCACATTTGCTTGGCTATAAAGGCCACTTAAAGTCAAAAATTGCAAAATAATAATAATAATAATAAATAAAATTACCCCCCCCCCCCGAAAAAAAAAAAAAAAATCAACCTTTAAGTCCAAAATTGCTATAGAAGAGAGAGAGAGAGAGAGAGAGAGAGAGAGAGAGAGAGAGAGAGAGAGGGGGGGCGAGAAAAAAAGAGGGGGGGGAGAGAGAGAGGCAGAGAGAGAGAGAGAGAGACTATTACAAGAATTAGAGAGAGAAAGAGAGAGAGTATAACAACAGAGAGAGAGAGAGAGAGAGAGAGAGAGTTTTACAAGAATGAGAGAGAGGGGGGGGAGAGAGATGTAATAAGCTTAATACTACTTGTTGTAGACTGGAATATTTTTCCTTAATTAATTTAAATGAATTGTTTTATGTTTGTTTTAGTTACCAGGTGTTCAACAAGATCCAGTAAGAAGACCTAATCAGGGTATCAAAATGGTAATAATAATAATAAATGACGATGATGATGATGATGATAATAATAATGATAATAATAATAAAAATAATAAATAATAATGATGATAATAATAATTATAAAAAAAATAATAATAATAATATATTTAATTTAAGTGTCACATGTGAATAATCTCAAAAACTGTAAAAAACATTAGAAAGAAAGCAGGTTAAAATATCAACACCCAGCCAAACTGGCTTATGAGACTCTGTTACGAAATAAAATGGTAGGTTACATTATTGTATATGTAAATATATAATGGTTAATGACTTTTCCCTTATAACTGCAAATAGAGACATTCCTATACAAAGAATTTTTAAAAAATCAGTTGTATGGTTTTTCATGAGTTAGTTTAAACAATATTTATTTCAATAAATATATACATGAACAATAACATTTCATCAAATAGACAAAAAGGGGATTCCGGAACAAGAGTGAAACTCTTATATTAACCAGTCTCCCTGGATACAATACATTACAAAACATATAAGGAGCTAACTTAACTAATAAAGTCAAGAATAAGTAATTAATTAATATGTAAATAAATAGTGACTAAATAAATAAATGAATAAATAAATAAATAAATACACAAATAATAAGTAAATAAATAGGTATGCGAATATAGGTATATAAGAAACAAAAACAGAAAAAGAAGATGACTAAAAAGTGTAAATATGTAATTAATGTAAATAGATAAATAAATAAATAGGTGTGTGAAAATAGGAATATAATAAACAAAAACCGAAAAAGAAACTTTTCATGAGTTAAAATATGAAAATTAATTTCTGGACCAATTTTGTGACTATTTATTTAATTGATTATTAGTTGATCTGATTATCTTGATTTAAATATGATTTTTTTTAATTCCTGTTTATATAAAATCAAAACATAAATTTTGTATACATGTATTATTAACTTCAACTAAATAAATAGTTGATTGGCTTTAAATTTCATTTACCTTAATTCAAAATTCCCTTATACCGGTATCTGCCATGCATGTCACTTTTTTGAATAATTTTCAGAATTTTTTAAAATGGCTTTAAATTGTTATATCTTGATAACTTGATTTTTACCTTCTTTTTAAATTCCTTTTTGTACCAAACTGGGTAGGGCTTTTTTTGGTTATTTTTTTTTTAAATTTTGTCAATTTGTTTTAAATTGTTAAATATTGACAAAGGAAGCATATAATGTAATTGTGCTTGCAGTTTTGATATTTCAGTTGAAGGAATTTTAAAATGAGGCCAAGATTATAACCTAGTTAATTTTTAAATTGCATAAATTAATTTTAAACATCTCAGTCCAGGTTCATTTACATTTATACATTGACCTCATAAAATGGACATGTATGGTATTTGGATTAAAGAGGTTTTTCTGTAATTTTTTTAATTTCCATAAATTCATTTTGCCCTAACCTGAGAATCATCTCATTAAAAATCATTTGACATATATATTCACAATGACCTCATTGTAATGATTGGGTTTTAATGCAATTTTTAAACGAAATAAATTATATTTTTCCTTTTCATGTCAAGATCATTGCACCCATAAACTGTGACCTCATCATAATGAATTTGGCACAGTAATGTTTAAATAAATACCTATTGCTAATGCTCAGGTGTTGAATTTTATGTTTAACTATAAAAATTTGAATTTAAAAATACCCTCATTTTTACAGCATTATCAACAATAAATTATAAGGGTTGAACTGGTATATCATGTGTTAAAATCAGCTATATTTTGTTACCAAATTACCTGATTTTATGCTAATAATATCCATATTCAACCTCAGATTTAGAATGGATATTTATTTTTTATGTTCATTTCATCAATTAAGCGTCAATTACCATTTCTGAAACATCTGAAGTAAATACTGTTTTCACAGCAAATTAAATCCATTGGCCTGATATTTTTCACCAATTTTTTGATGTTTTAATTTTTTTATTATGTAAAGCATATGGAAATATCACTTTCACCTGATTTTTTATTCTTTTCATAGCAAATCAAAATCTAAACTTTAATAACTTTTTCTTTCATTTTTTTATAACATTTTAGTATGCAAAGCATATGAAGATCCCGTTCCCAGTATGATGAACTTTGACCCCAAATAAGAGATTAATCCATAATTAATGCTACATGCTTGCACAGATGAGAACTAAATTAAGAAAATTAAGAGAAAATTAAATTTGATCCTTTTTGCTGATTTTAACTGCCGGTATTAATTAGCAATTGAAATTTTTTTGACTTTTCTTCTGTTATATAAAAAGTCATAAAATATTAGGTTACACAAGATTTTCCTTCTTGAAATAAAAAAGGGATATTATTTTCTGAAAATTGATACAATCAGTCAATTTGAATTACTTTCATCACCTGCTCTTAACAAGATATATGTGAATAGTCACAGAAGTGTTTGGTGTAACAAGATTATCAATCAGTAATTTCGATTACTTTTTTCTTTTAAATGTTTTTTTTTTGTTAAAAAAATTGTACATTGCCTAAATTACAAGTCTTCAATTAAATGTAATTCTAGATTAAAATTTGAATGAAAATTGGCAATATGATTCTACTGATGAGATAGTGAGAGAAAAAAAAAAGGGGGGGGGGGGGGTAAATGATGTTTTTACGAAGTCAAGTTTTTTTTTCATTTATAATGAATGGTTATATCTGAAATGATGGAGAAAATTTGAGTACCCAGAGAAAATCCTGACCTTTGGCAAGTGAACTGACAATCTTTCACACATTATAATCTGTCTCGAGTGGAATTTAAACTTTGGCAGTGAGATATGCTGTCATTCATAAGCACTTGCTTTAGACACAGGGCACAAATCCAAATTGTTCTCTGCCTCTGAAGAAGAATTAATAATATCTGAAACCAGTTGGGCTATATTTTTTTACAGTTCACTTTATAAACCTGTTCACAGGTCATCTGGCTTGCAAGAGTTATTGCCCTTTAATACTGTTTCTTGTGTAGTATAAGAAAGTAAAAAAAATTAATGGAATTGATGGCAATAAAAATTTTTTTGAGTAGGGGCATTTCACTTGGGGCCAAATTCAAGCACAAAAAAATTCAGGGGCACCACAAAAGATTTTCTTTAAAAATGTTTACGATAGATAATACAATTATTATTGTAGGAATTTAAAGGGAATAGTGGTAATGCATTTATTGTGTCAACATGTTTCAACAGCTAGGCTGCCGTCATCAGGATTGATTTTAAAAATCAGTATTACCACTATTTATCCTAAGTTCGATAATTCATTTATTTAAAACAAATGTTCTAAATAAATAAGTGATGAAAACTTCCAAAATTTATATCATAAAAGAGCAATGGGCCTGTCACTTTGTATCACCACAGTTTTAACAAAGTCCAGAATATATTTCTATTATGGGGTCCTTGGTAGCCTAAGTTGTGACAAGCTAACGAATCATAGTGCCTTTAACTGCCTAGCTTTTATTTGTGCTGGGCAAATCTTAGTGTGAGAAAGTTTGTCAATTCACTTGCTGAAGCTAAGGTCAGTGGTTTTCTTTGGTTACTCCAGTTTCCTCCACCATTCCAGAACTGACCACATTGATATAAGTTACAGAATATTAACTCCATGGGGCATATAACACTATAAATTTAATCTAAGTCACTCAATTTTTTTCCCATCATGATTTATTACCAAAACTCATAGTAACTCTATGGCCTAAAATCCTAACTAGGTTATAAACCAGAGTTCAGTTTTTTTCAGATCTTAAATGTCAGAAAGTTTGTAAATTCACTTGCAGAAAATCTGTTTGTTTCTCTCTCTCTCTCTCTCTCTCTCTCTCTCTCTCTCTCTCTCTCTCTCTCTCTCTCTCTCTCTCTCTTTCTTTTCTGACTTGCTCAATATAAGTAAAAGAATCTTAACTGGGATGTTAGCCACTCAAAGAATTTTAAACAACTTTATAATTAAATGTTTCTGCATTTTAGACCTTGAACAGTCATCTAGTAATTTAAATATTTCATCAATATTTGAATATTTCTGTAATTTCTTTATTTTAGGCCTCATACAGTCGTCCAGAATCAGCTTATGCTTACAACAGTGACCCATTTATACATGCTGCAGTTACAGGTGATGTGTTAGCGGATCAAGATGAAGTCAGCCAGCCTACCAACCAACCACAGTTTACATTATGGAGATGATACACAGTAAACAAAATTGTAGGAAATTCCAACTCTATCTATGTTTTTACCATTTTGTCTTGGAATTATTCAGTCCACCATTTAGTCACAACTGATTATTATGCCAACATAACTGTTGGAAATTCAAACTCGACCTATATATTCACATTTTTGTTATGATCTTCCTGGCTCATTCCTAGGTTAGATTTCTTTTTGTGGACAACAGATATGTCTAAAAAAAATGGAGTCACAGGTTGTAATGTTAATTCAAGTTTACCAATATCAACCACTTTCTGAAAATGATAAATATATGTTCAACTTCTTGAAGGAAGTTTAGTCTTCACCAATGCATTTACCATTTTATTGTAATTTTTTTTTTATTAGATAACATGTCAGTTAAATGTTCTTCCAAATACAAAAAGGAAAGTGGTCATTTTTGTATTTAACCTAAAAATAATGGTAAAGTCATTTTTTCTGTTTAGCTAAAAAAAAAACAACTTATAAACATGTTAAAAAATATTATTTCTTTATGAAATATTTAATGTACATTGACATGTACAGTAGAACTTCGATAACTCAAACTTCGATATCTCGAATACCACGGATAACTCGAAGTCTTTATTTTGTCCCGACCGGTTTTCTATATAAACTATATTAGGAAAACTTCGATAACTCAAACTTCTATAATTCCAATACCCCCGATAACTCGAAGTAAAAATTTGGTCTGTTGTTTAAAAATCTATTAAAATTAACTTCAAAAACTCGAATTTTTTCTAACAGTGTATGATCAATGGCTCGTTTAATAAAACGATCAAAAAAATCACATATCGGTAATTTGGCTACTGTTATAGTAGAGAAAATAACCGAGTAGTTCTTGTTATCTACCGTATTAATTAGTATCAATTAACGGATTAATATCCAGTACCGTCACGGACAATTAAGCCTAACAGGTACGCTAATCCTCTACTGTAATAAAAGAAGCCAAGTTCTCCAAGCTTAATTAAAACGACTAACCCCGTTGTACTCATGACTGCATTAAAATCTTAAATTACTTATTGCACTGCTTTATAATTTCATTAAGATTCTGTTCGTATTTTCTAACGAATGTAAAAAATAAGCATTTTGATAAACATGTACATATATCTGATTTCCGATTTCGTTGTTCGTATATACATGTATCGTGATTTTATAATAAAATAATACGTTTCGCACGCTTTTACCATCAATATCAATTCTTTAATAAATTATTTATTGTATTTTCTTTAGAAAATAACCTTTTTACTTTTTTTCACATTCGAGTACAGGGAACTGTTTAAAACATCAAGATTTTGTAGTGGAAAACATATATTAAGGTGACACCATTTTTGGACATCATCCTTCAACTTCGATAACTAGAACACCCCGATAACTCGAAGTCCCCAGTGAAGTCCCGAGCACTTCGAGTTATCGAAGTTCTACTGTATTAAGTAGAAAGAAAATTTAAATTTATGCATGCTGTTGAAGTATGTAATTACATAAAGATGAAAAATTTTGTTAATTGTGAAAAAGTTGCTTTAAACAGATTTTTATAACATGCTGAAATTTTGATAATTTTTTTCCAACAAGTACCCTTTTCAAAGTGCCTCTCATGGCCTTTGTTTGAATCCAGCTAGAGGAGATCCTATTGTAAGAAAGTTTGTCACTTAGCTTGCGAAAGGGCATTAGTTTTTTATTCTGATAATCTGGTTTCCTTGGAATTGATTAGTTGACTAGCACATTCAACACCATTACTCCACTCCACTTGATCAAGTTCCATATGTACAAATGGCAAATATTATAACATTTTCTGTCTACCCGACAAACAATTTGAAATGATCTGGTATTTTTGGACATAGGTCTCCTGCTAATGAGAACAACTTTTACCTTTTCATTTTTTATTTAGTCTTTTATTTACATGCTTAACTGTAATTCTTTTCAGATGATGAAATTTTATTTCTGGAAATCTATACAAAGATCTCAATAAAAAAAAAAATTATCAATTTGTGTTTAAAAAAAGAGACAAAAGAAATTAATTGAAAAAAATGGAATTGAGGAATAAATATTTATTGCCAAAAGAAAAAATTGAAGTTCAGAAACAGACATTACTCTCTATGTTACTGTGCAATTTTTTTATTATTTATTTACAATATCAATACTATAATGGCATTTGCTTATGATATTAGTTTAGTTATTTTAACTCGTGTCTGGTTGTCTGTTTTCTTGTTGTATAAGTGTGTTTTATTTGTGAATTTTGTGTAGATCTGATTAAAGTGAAAAATAAATAAATAAATAAATAAATAAATAAAAATTAATAATGAAATGAATTAATAAATGAAAATAAGAGAAATGATCTAAGTAAGATTTTAAAAATAAATAGATAAATAATAATAGATAGATAATAAATAAACAAAATTAATTAAATGATTAATAAGTAAATAAACATAATAAATAAATAAGAGAATTGCTCTAAGTAAAATTTAAATAAATAAATAAATAAATAAATAAATAAATAAATAAATATCAATTAATAAGGAAATAAATACATGTATGATAAATAAAAAATAAGAGAATTGCTCTAAGTAAGATTTAAATAAATGAATAAATAGATAAATAAAATTAATGAAATAATTGATAAGTGAATAAATAGGATAAATAAATAAGAGAATTGCTCTAAGTAAGGTTAAAATGAATAAATAAATAAATAAATAACTAAATGAAATTAAAAATAATTAATAAGTAAACAATATAATAGATAAGTAAGAGAATTGCTGGAAGTAAGGTTAAAATAAATAAATAAATAAATAAATAAATAGATAAATCAATAAATAAATGATAAGAGTAATGCTCCTAGCAAGGATTGTTATTTACATAATTTTTCTCCTATTACGGTTTGAGAGTTTTGTTTGTGAATTTGTCAGAAATGGAAAGTATCAAATCTGTTATTTTTGTTTATTTATTTATTTTTGTATCTGTTCATAAAGTGACAAAATTTGAAAGTCTGAATGTGTCACATAGTCAAGCTGTTCTAATGTTAAATAACAATAATTTCTACTAACTGGTGTTATTTATTTATCAAATGAGAGAGAGAGAGAGAGAGAGAGAGAGAGAGAGAGGAGAGAGAGAGAGAGAGAACTGGTTTGTCTGTGATAGTTAAGTGAATGGCAAGAATTGTAACACAATGTTTGCTCTTGTTTGCATATTTGTTTGTTGTTTGTACATTGTGTTTATGCATTTGTTATGTTTGAAGTAAAGAAAAAAAAATGACAAATTCACTTTTTTTGTTTTGAAATTGCATTGAAATACACTAGTTAAGAACTTAACAAGAGTCACGGAAACTCCGTGAAAGCCAGGTTTTCGTATTTCGGAGAAGGAGGTTTCAGAGAGAAATGGTACCTAGTTAACATAATTATGGGTGATCATGTGTCTCGCAGGGACGTGGTTGATAGTTAAGGGATACCCGTAATGGGTTAAGATTTATATATATATATATATATATATATATATATATATAAAAGCATCATACGTCAGAACATGTTAAAAAATTGCAATTATGACAAATTATTTAGAAAACTGAATGTTGTGTTTTCATTTCAATATAATTTCATTTAAGAAAAGATCCATAGTGGCATCTGCACCTAAATATATTCGGAAATATCCAATTTAATGTAAAAATAGTCAACATCAAAATATTTTGCCACCATAATCATTTTACAAACTAAAATTCCATAAAAAGTGAATTCTTCGTCTAAATATCATCAAAATTAGCCAATTTTATGCCAAAAATTGTAAATTTCATGCAACAATAGCCATTTTAGTGCAGAAAACACAAAGGTCAAAATGTAGGTCATGACCTTGACCTTTGATTTTGCCTTTATTTTCATAAATAGTGAATTCTACGTTTAAATATCATTAGAAATAGCCAATTTCATGCCAAAAATTGTAAATTTCATGCAACAATAGCCATGTTAGTGCAGAAAACACAAAGGTCAAAATGTAGGCCATGACCTTGACCTTTGATTTTGGCTTTATTTTCATCAGCATTGCTAGAAAATATGAAAACTGAAAACCCCATGTCATTATCTTTACATATATAGCCATTTTAGTGCAGAAAACACAAAGGTCAAAATGTAGGTCATGAACTTGATCTTTGATTTTGGCTTTATTTTCATCAGCATTGCTAGAAAATATGAAAACTAAAAACCCCATGTCATTATCTTTACATATAAAGCCATTTTAGTGCAGAAAACACAAAGGTCAAAATGTAGGTCATGACCTTGACCTTCGATTTTGCCTTTATTTTCATCAGCATTGCAATAAAATATGTCATTATCTTTACATATGGCCACGATATAGCTAGAGGTTGCTTATTTTGTGAAATGACCAAGCAACTGTGACCTTGACCTTTGATGTATTTATCTTAAAAGCAATCCCAACCAAGATCTTTTCACAATACATGTATGTGCCAAGTTTCTTTCAAAAATGTCATTTACTTTTCAAGTTATCATCCGGAAACCATTTTCCGAGCGGAAATGGTCAAAGCGCAGGCTTAACCGATGCTAGCAACTCCTAACGCCTAGGTTACAAACAGATGCCAACAATCGCGAATTCTAACGCCTAAGTTAGTCCAGACGGACCCCAGCGACTCCCAATGCCTGGCTTACCAACAGATGCCAGCGACTTCTAACGCCTAGGTTACAAACAGATGCCAGCGACCCCCGACGCTTAGGTTATACACGGATGCCAGTGATTCTTAATGCCTGGGATATTAACGGATACTAGCTACTTTTAACGCCTGGGATATTAACGGATACTAGCCACTTCTAACGCCTGGGTTACAAACGGATGTCAGCGACACCTAACTTCTATGTAACAAAGATACAAGGAATTCCGACGCCTAATTTACAAACAGATGTCAGTTACTCCCAACGCCTAGGTTACAAACAAATGCCAGCGATCACGACTCCCAAAGCCAATGTTACGAATGGATGCCAGTGACTCCTAACGCCTAGGTTACAAACAGATATCAGCGATCGCGATTCCCAACACCTGAGTTACAAACGGATGCCAGCGACCGGGACTCTCAACGCCCTAGGTAACAAATAGATGCCAGCGATCGCGACTCCTAACGCCTAGGTTCCAAAACGGGTGCCGACAATTCCTAACGCCTTGATTTCAATCTCGCTCGGACCAGTACTTTTGTGAGAGAGTTTGTCAACTTGCTTACCACAAGTCGGTGGCTTTCTTTGAGTTCTTAGGTTCCTTTCTTTATCCAAAACATATCCTGATCAGCACAGGTCCAAAGAACCTTGAATAAATGTAAAACACCCTTACCCCACGTGCACACAACTGCCCATGGTCTTTCGTCAAAATGCTGGTTCCCCGTAAGACGTTTTACAGGAAAACTATTTTTACATACCAAAATGCATTCATGTGCTATGTATAAACAATATATTATATATAGTTCTTAGTACAATGCATTAATTAATATACAGTTAAAGTATCGATCACAGTTTTGTAACAGTATTTATTTTGTGGTTTCTTGAAGCGTAACTTACCTGTTTGGTATATCAAACAGCATACATTTTTTTTATAATTGGGAAATTAAAGTTTACGAAAAAGTGTTTGATAAACCTGAACCATTGTTCATAAGATGAAAAAAATAGCTTCTCTTTGAGTTTAATTAACGTTTTTATACGACACGGTCAGGATGAGGCGATAAAATCTGGTGGAGAATCCTGGAGTGCCTGGTGAAAGAGAATGACTTTCGTAAAGCAAACTGACAAACTTTTTAACACAAGGACCTGTTCATATGGTAAACAACATAGGTTGTGAGGGGCAGAGCTATCCAGTTGTCGGGAACAGAGGCCCGAAATGGCTTCCCGGTTTGATAGGTCAATCTTCTCTTGCTTACTCTCTCTCTTTTTAAAACTTCTAATTCACCTTTATGCATTCCATGGCAAACAACTCGACCACTCTAACCTATAATAATAATGCGTGTGATAATAATAATAATTATAATGCGTGTAATAATAATAATAACAATGATAATAAGTTGTTTTAATATTATTAAGATGATTGTTTATAAAAGTGTATATTGTTCCGGAATCCATTAGAATATTTGTGTATAAATTTATAAATAAGAACGCACTTTTATTTCTTGAAAGAAATTATTGTAAAAATGATAATTAACCATCAGTTCTGGGTTTGGGTAGAAAATCAATGACCTTCGTTCATACTATTATCAGTATCATTATTATAATAAATATTATTATTTTAACCATTATCATCATCATCATCATTATCATCATCATCATCATCATCATCACCACCACCATCATATTATTATTATCATCATTATTATTATATAAAGTTCAATGTGATAGAATCAAAAACACAATAAAAGTGTCTTTTATCTATCAGATATCACTTTGAAAATAAAAGACATAAATTTATTTGACATGTGGTGATTTGAAATGAAATAAGATCACATAAAATGAACAAAAATATTGGTATTTAAATTCCGTCATCTGTAAGAAATTAGGACGTAGCTACGTCCGTTTCAAATTTCTGAAATTGGCCATATTTCTTATTTGCTTTTACTTTTTATGAATTTATTTTTTCAAGATACGTGATATATTCAAAGACACGTGGTTTGGCAGTTCTCCAGGCTTGATGGATATGTTTCCACGGTGGTCGTCTGCTGATTTTTATCATATCGTCGGTTCATAACGGGTATCATTTATCCGGTTTTCTTATTTTTCTTCGCCCAATTATTCAAAATGTTTTTGAATGAAATGTTTATAGGATAGGTAGTTTAAAATTTCGACTGTCTTCATTTAAAACAAATTTTCTTCTAAAAACCATTGTCTTTGAGTGATAGGTATCTGCCAATTACCTCGTGCGCTTCCGATAATTACCCATGGTGCATTGCGTTCACTTATGCCCCATGTAATTTTGTTGTAGCAATACTTCGGATTTATCCCTTGTTTAATTCTTTTTCTCTGATTAGACACTTGCCCATATCATTTCATTAACATTCAATTATATTATATTATAACTGACTATGCACATTAAGAAAAAACATGACCATATGTGCTACTTTTTCGAACCGGTCTTTTTGATCTGGGATGCAAAAACGTTTTAAGATAAATTTGCGGCCCAACAAAAATCTTTTTAGCAGGTCGCCGTCTAATTGATATGTTTAATCAATAACATTACAGGTTTAAACAATAGACAGACACTTCTACAGCAGAGAGAACCTGCTAACTTTTCCATATTTAGCCATCTGTGAACTTTTGATTCAACTATTTTGAAGCGATCGGAAATATCGTGACAGATGGCGGGAAATTGCACGCTGGAGAGCACAAACAATGGCGGACCCTATAAAACAATTTCGTTTTATAAGTCCTTGTCTAAGACACTGTTTCTGATTGGTTGATTGCATTAGTTAAGATTTAATGATTTTTTTCGATCAACGAATAATATAGGTAATATTAAACTGCGCATTTCAACGTAATAATTGCACTTGATAAAGTTGTACGAGCAGGACATTATTCAGTTATGCATAATGACCCATGTGACCTTTTTCCGAATGAATTTGTTCCATTTTCGTAAAACATTATTAATAAAATGCTCGTTAAATATTGTTTGCTATTAATATTGGCTGTAATATGATCTAAATTTAATTAAAAAAGTTTTTTGTCAATTGTAACACTAGTTCCGTTATTGACAATTTGTCATTTATTTTGTATTTATTATTATTATTATTATTATTATTATTATTATTATTATTATATCGTAGTAAGATGTGTATATATACAATTGTGTTATTCCAAATTAAAACATTCCAAAAATAAAAGAGAAATTCTTTAACTGTTTCGGCATATGTTTTGATTTTATTTAATTTCACTTATATTGAAACATCACCAGCTATACGTAAAGTGGCAGAAATTTTTACCTTTGCAGTGCGTTAAGGCCAATATGCAGGGAGGGTTCTTTAACGTGCCACGCCTGCCGTGACACGAGACATCAGTTTTTAATTTCTCATCCGAAGGAACCCGTGACTTACATTTCTAAATGCCAAGTACTTGGCAAAAGAACATTCACTACCTATTTTTAAGTCTTGGTTAGACCCGGCCGGGGCTTGAACCCGGACCTACGACATACGAAGCGTGCACTTTACCAACTGAGCTACCGTAGTGGTGTTTCGGTGCACTACCAAAATAACGATAAATATTTTGTTATCTCTTATTTTATTTCTCACAGCGCCTCCCACCGCCTGGGTTCGAATCCCCTCGGGACGGATCCTAGTATAAGGAATTTTGTCAGTTGAATTGCCAGAGGTCTGTGGTTTTCTCCGGGCACTCCGGTTTTCTCCACCACCCCGAACAAACCGCCTCGAAATAAGTAAGAGAATCTTGACTGGGGCGCAAAACGCCATTACTCCACTCGACTCGACTCGACTTTATTTTAGCTGTAAAATGTACATCACTAGACACCTCTAACGCTATGTACACTTTAAACGCCCCGGCGGCTTAGTGAAAGAACATTGTCTCGGTAGTGCTAGGTCGGGGGTTCAAACCCCAATTGGGTCATACACAAAGCTTTAAAATTTGAGATACTGCTTTTTCGTCTAGCGCTCAGTATAAGGGAATAGAGTATTGACTGGTTCATCCGGTATCAGGATATTGTGGTCTGGGAGTGATTTTCACGTCTGCGACAGAATGATTTGGTTTAACTACCATCTTAAGAAAATGGTTGTACTTAGTGTCCACTAGTAGAAAACGGACCATGATACACACTCGCACATGTCACATATACACGAACTTGTTCTTAGAGATTAAACCACTGCGGTAGCTCAGTTGGTCGAGTGCTCGCTTGGAGGTCATTGGTTCGAACTCCGACCGGGTCTAACCCAAAACTTGAAAGCACTCGGCATTACAAAATGAAAGTAACGGGTGACATGGCACGCCGCTGTATAATGCCATCAAGCGCAACGCACAGACAAAATTTCTACAATGTCGCCTAAAGCTGGCGACGTCTCGAAATAAGTAAAATATTCTTGACTGGGACGTTAAACACCATTACTCAACTCAACTCAGCTCTTAGGGATTATTTAACGACTATTTATCGGTATTGTAACGAGTAAAAGATAAACTTTCGTTTACAAGTCTTAACTTAAGACTTGTAAACAAAAGTGTATGATAATATGAAAATACAAAACGCTGTTACACGTGTTATGGTCTTAATATAGAAAAATATCACTTCGATAGCTCAGTGTGTAGAGTGCTCGCTTTGTATTTGGGAGGTTCGTACCCCGGTCAGGTCTGGCCAAGACTTGAAAATTTGTAATAATTGTTCTTTGTTCAAGCACTCGGCATTTAGAAATGTAAGTCACTGGGTCCTTCGGAACCGATGTCCCATGTCATGATCACGGCAGGCCTGGCATGCTAAAGAACATTGCCCTAAGCGCACTGCAAAGATAAAAATTTCTGCCACTTTACATATAGCTGGTGACGTCTCGATATAAGCGAAATATTCTTGACTGGGACGTATAGCCCATTAAATCAATCAATCATCATTATCGAAAAACAAATAACATAATCGCTTGCTATGAAATTTACCTATGTTATTGAAGATTTCATATCGACCGACTAAATGTACATATTTTTTCTAAAATATTTCTCCGGTTTTTATCCGTCAGGCAAACTTAAAAAGAAAGGAAAAATATTTTTCTTGAATACATAATATAATATAATATTATTTTATTTAATTTAATTTAATTTAATTTAATTTAATTTTATTTTAATTAAATATAATAAGAATAATAATAATATTATTATTATTATTATTATATTTTAAAGTGTTTTTACGGAATAAGAAACCTGATTTTTTTTAGCCAGGTCAGATTTGGTATGATGGATGGATGTTATAACAATAGGGTTTGTCCGTATCAGCAGAAGTTTTTTAATTGCTCAGCGAGTACAAATTGCCCTTATATAATCAATTATGATAATGTCATTTAAAAGTCTTGAAGGTTCGCATAACATAAAACACTTCACAATGTTTATTCAAAGTAGCCCGTGCCTCGATGTAACCTTTGACATAACAGAAATATAATACTACCTGCATATGTAATGAGACACTAAAGACCCCCTTTTGTTAAAATCTGTAAGGAAAAATTATTTTTACCACCACTTCTTAAGTGTCAAAACAGATGTAAAAAATAAACTTAATTACTTTTGAATAAAGGTTGTTCCGTTAATTTTTTTTTTTTCAATGTTTTTCGTTTCTTCTATTTTTTTTTTTTTTTTTTTTTTTTTTTTTTTTTTTTTTTTTTTTTTTTTTTTTTGCTCGTGTATGAAATATAGAATTTGTATCTGACGGGCACGTCCAAAACCAGGAACAGAAATCGAATCAGAAAAAGTAGTGCACAGGAACACAGAACGCAACTAGCAGCACAAAACAATACAAGCGATAAAAATTACCAAAAGGCACAAATAAATAAATAAATAAATAAATAAATAAATAAAATAAAGTAAAATAAAAAAATAATAAAAACATAAAGTGTGATAAGTGATTAAAAACACGAAAATACAGATACAAACACAATAAATAAATAAATAAATAATAATAATAAATAAATAAATAAAAGGTTGTCAAAAGAGCCAAGCAGAACATGTACAAAAAATTCCTTTAAAAATTTAATCATCTTCGGTTTATTATAAATGTTTATCTAGTCAGTCATGATAAAAATATCAATATGGCACAGAGTGCATTTCATCACAGTCAGCTAGACGCCACTAGCACTGCGGTTTAATAAAGGATAAAACTAAATAGTTTTGTTTTTTGTTATATGTGTAGTACGTGTACGAAAATAATCAATATTCTGGTAGTGTGTTTAAAATGGTTGTATAATACAATAATAAAAGAAAACTGAGGCGAATAAAATGTAAGTGCAATTTTTATACAATTATTATATTTGCATCGTTAAAAACTCCAAACTACTTCAGAAAAATATCTATACTGTTTATATATTTATAGTTATCTTTTCAGCAGGGTGGGGTGGGGGTAGGTTAGCCTGTTTTTGCACTATATACAAAATTAGATCAATATTGAATCGAAAGGTTCTGACAATATTGTTTGGAACAAAACTTCAACAACAACGACAACGACGACGACGACGACGAAAAAAACAAAACAAAAAACAAATAGATAAATAAAAATCAAATAGATAGATAGATAGATAGATAGATAGATAGATAGATAGATTTCGCTTGATTTTTTTAAGTAAAGAATTTGATTTTCCGCTTGATTTTTTCTTTATAGTTCCAACAATTTTTTTTAATTTGATTTGCTACAACAATTGTTAAGTAGTTATTTTACAGACAATTTTTGTATAGTTTTTGTGATATTCGAATTTTTCTTATATGTTTACGATAGATGATATCACCTTTTAAACATCTTTTTCACATCTAAGTTATTAATTTAAGAAACTCAAGTTCCCCGAGTCCACGAGTTTTTTTTTATGATGAATATTATTTTAATTATTTTGTGATATTTTGATATTTCTAATTAGTCTGACTAGTATTTTTTGCAAATTATAATTCAAGATACGGGATACTAAATAATTCGAATTTCCCATAATCTTAAAACTGGCTCTCAAATATCCTAGATCAGCCGTGCACTGTCATTTTAACTTATCGCCCGATTAAACTGCAAATGTTTACCCCTTTCACAGCGGACAGGCTGATCAATTAAACTTTAGCCATTAATCTTAAACATTTCCTTGCATAACAAAACAACGTTACAAATTGACTTTTACATTTTTCTTAATTCAGCTATTATTTCCGGCATCTTCCCATGATTCCGTGCTAACGGTTCAGACACGTGCCAAATTTAAATATGAAGACACTCCAGTAATCGCAAAGCGTGCTAGATTTAATAAAATCACTTCACTGAGCTAATTATGACTAGTTTCAATTGGACACGAGTTAAAGAGAGAGGTATTGAATCAAGATGAATTCTACTTGTGACTGTTACCGTTAACACTTCAAAGATTTGAGCTCTTCCGCCTGAAAACCACACAAGTCACACCTCAAGTAGTAAGGAACAATGAACCACTAATGTCTTGATTTGTGTACGCGCTTCTTCAAGAGCATCGCCGGTCGGGAAAATTACAAACAATGAGTTTTTTTTTTTTTTTTAAGTTTCTGTATATAAGATATGAGTCGGAAAAAAAAAAACCGGCATTGTTGAGTTAAGAATTTGAATTTCGGATTAGCATTAAATTATCTTCTCAGAAAACCCATGACGCATTTTACTATTTTACTAATTGTCTTTTTAAGTCCTCAAAAGTTGCATAATGTGTAACGATCTGGGTAGCTCAGTTGGTAGAGCACTCGCCTATAGTGTGGGAGGTCCGACCCTCCTGTTACAGTTTGGTGGCCAGTGTGGCCCTCGAAAGTGATGGACTGACATATATCCGGCCATATAAAGTCCATCCGAGGGAAATTGGGGTGAGATGTGAAACTTGAGAATAACAGGGGAGGAATGTAGAGGAGTTGGTAGAGCACTCGCCTATAGTGCGGGAGGTCCCGAGTTCGACCCTGCATTTTTCTCCCTCCTGCTACAAATGTAAGGTTGTCAAGTGTTATATAAAATGTCAAAATTGAATAATAGCATTTTGATTTTACTAAACAATAATTTATAAGAACATTTTTTTTACTTAACAGCTCAATCTTTGTCTTTTCGTTTTAGTACTGTGCGAGAATCTCGAGATGGCAAGGCTTCGCGCTTATAAATCTCGGCACCTCTCACAGCCAATGTCTGAATTTCACTGGGGCAAATCCTTGTGTGAGAAAATTTGTCATTTCGCTTGCCGAAGGTCGGTGGCATTTTTCGGACATTAAGATTTTCCAACATCCCATAACTGAACACCTTGATATAAGTGACACAAATTGACTGCTCGTAAACAAATTGACTTGCTCGTAAACAAATTGACTTGCTCGTAAACACTATTACTCGGATTCACTTCACTTCATATTGTTCACGCAAGAATTTGTTGTTGTTGTTGTTGTTGCTGTTGTTGTTGTAATGTTGTTTAACGTCGCAACAGCAATTTTTCAGCAACCGTTCATTAAACGAGTTTTTGTCAAAGTATTTTAGTTTAAGTAATATTTTATTCAATTAAATATAATACATTTAACACAATTACAAATAATAAATTCATAGGTTTCTGGAACTAGAGAATATGTCTAATATTAACCAGTCTCCTATATCTCAAAAACATCTAATGAAGGTGTATAAACAATTACATAATAATAATAGTAATAATAATATAATAATATTAATAATAATTTTGGTGGAATAACAATAACGTTAACAATAACAATAATATATTTTAATAATAATAATAATAATAATAATAATAATAATAATAATAATACATGTAATAATAAATACAGAATAATAATAATAATAAAAGTCCATTAATACTGTAATTCATGGACTTCTGATAATAATGATTAGTGATGGAATAATAATAATAATAATAATAGATATGCATTCAAAGTGAGTTCATGTGCAAAAAATAGATACATGAGTGTATTCATATATCACTGACAAATATACATCGTAAACTTGATAATAATTATAATTATAATTATGTAGTTGGTTAAATAAAATAAAATAAAATAATAAAATGGATGTATATTAAGTAATAATAATAATAACATGATTGGCATGGAATAATAATAAAGCCATGACCTCGCTTGTTGAATATTCATGACGAAGACAGTAAATAATTTAAGGTTAAGCGTTTACTTTTTAAAATGAATTCTTGTACTGTGAGAAATATAATTTTATTGTCTTCAAAGGAAAAGTAGGGCCACCAAACACTAATTTATCAACTGTTAGAACAAAGGGAAGTGAAAATATTGTTGTTGTTCGAATATGACTGAAATTCTGACAATATAAAAGAAAATGATTGGTGTCTTCTACTTGACCACATCTACAATAGGGTTCTGAATCTAAATGTTTACTAAATAAATGATAATTCAGAGAACTATATTGCAATGGCAGTCTTGTATGGAGTATTCGACCCTCTCTTGTCCCACAATTATAAAAATTTTAAACTTTAGTATTACAACAATATTTGAGTATTACAGCAATAAAACTTATCTTTCAAATCAAAGTATTTTCATCAAAGTTTATGTATTTTAGGTAATTAAAACCGATGATTAAACGAAATTTGATCAAAGTATTTTTTATCAAAGTTAATGCGTTTACGCTGTCCAAGATTTCCGTCAAAACGTTCAGATACGAACAGTTAGAGTACTTTGTCTAAAGATGCTTATTTGCTGTTCAGCTTTAACTGAAGAAATGCCTAGCTTGCAGTAGTTTTATCTGGCGTATGATTGACTATATCCTATTAATTTTGAACAAACATTTCAAAAATAGGATTCAGTTCCATTTGATCAAAGCTAAACATTGATCATTTTTTTATCCATACAAGGTGATATTTGAAATACCACTGAAAATTACTTTTATCTAAGATTTTGATAAAAGGTTTTGCCGTTTTATCAACTTAAAACAAATCACAGTTACCTGTTAACTTTGTTAAATTATTTGATTTGATTTGATTTGATTTGATTTGATTTGATTTGATGGGGTTTAACATCCCAGAAAAATAATTCACTTATATCGAGACGTCACAGCTATAGGTGAAGTGGCAGAAATTTTTGGCTTTGCAGTATGCTAAGAGCAATGTACTGGGAGGGTTTTTAACTTGACACGCCTGTCGTGACACCGTGAGGGCATAGGTTTTTAAGGTCTCCTTTGAAGGACTTTTTCCACTTATAAGAAATGTGACACAAACATGTATAACAATAGTACGTGGTATAATTCTCATACATAACTTATATATGCTTTTTCCGACATTGTGTTTGCCAGGGTTAGATAATTCAGTGAAGAAAAAAGTTATTTTTCCAAATATCATCTCTTTGAACTTAATTCTCTGTCATGTGCTGATTTTAAATTTTTATTAAAATAATGCATTCAAAATCAGCATATGACACCTATAAAAATTTATTATTAAGCGGCCATTACATAACGTCATTATTTTTTAAAATTCATTCTGTGGCACACTGTTTGTTGATTCATAAATTTCAGCTGATACTTTTGTACTTTTTTTTTCTAAAAAGTAGATATATTGTATTTAGATTGAAAATGTTTTTTTTTTTGTTTTGTATCCTATGGACAGACTATTGTTTACTTTTAATATTTCAGCAGATTATTTTTGGCGCATGTACACGGTAACGTAAACTTGTTGTGTTTCGGTCAATCAGCTGTTTTCTTATAATGAGAAGCAAGTTAAAATCTGTGAAAAGCCGTTTTTATGGGATTATATAATAAATAGAATCTTGCATGAGTGTTTATGTAATATTGAATTTATTAAACTCCTTGAATAATGTTTTATGCAACTCGCCAAGGCTCGTTGCATAAAAAATTATTCAACTCGTTTAATAAATTCAATATTACATAAACACTCATGCAAGATCCTCTATTAATAAAAACAGTCTAGAAACACAATTAACCATTCAAAAGCCAGTAATTTGCATTCAAAACCATTTTTTCTGCTATTTAGGAACAAAGTAATTGGTATTGTTTTGAAGTGATGGCAAGTCTTAAATATCTGTAGATTATTACCGTTTATGTTTTTACATTATTGCTAAAGCGGTTCTTTTGTGTTGATGAAATTTTAATTGTTGCACCAATTATCACTGAACGGATAAAAAGTAGGCTGCACGTGAAGCAGTGTCTGACATAAGCCAAAGTACTGGTATATATTAGTATGCAACAGGATGAATGATCCGACAGCCCTGACGCATTATCCATCTGCCGAGGTGAATTTTGATATTTTGATGGAGATTATTGTTAATTCTTCCGTAATATTTTTTAAGGTGGCTGGTTTCAGACTCGAAACTTTCCGTTTTTGTGGTATGGTCTATGTGAGTTTTATGACTATTGCAATTCGTGTCTTTCAGCTGCATTTCCAAGGTCACGGAAGTAATATTCCACAGGTACTGCGGGACGGGTAACCCCCCCCCCCCCACACACACACACACACACACGCGCGGCCTCTTCCTGAATATTAGTTTTCTGGGCAATTTAATAAATTATCTAGACTTTTTTACATCAACATTTAAAAGTAAAAAGGTCTAGATAATTTTATTAAATTGCCCAGAAAACAAATACCCAGGAAGAGGGGGGGGGCGTTACCCGCCCCCAAGTACCTGTGGAATATTCATATCAAAAAAAAAAAAAAAAAAAAAAAAAAAAAAAAAAAAAATCTTATACACATAGTGGGGTCATTGCTTCATACAGAAAAACATCCCGACATAATGATAATATGTTGTCATAATATTCCAAGTGTTGTAATTCAAACGTTATTGAAGGTTCCAAATAAAGAGATGAACTTTATATTACAATTGACGCACGGTCATTGATATACTGCATTGTTGTGTCCATTAAGTTGGATGCGTACCTGTTAAACTGAACCAGGTGACAACCGTGGATGGATGATTGAACACTGGACATTTGATACCCATAAATCGAATAAAAATGTTAATATTCATTAATGACCATATTAATTTACATGACATGTTTAATACTAAAAAAATGTTTTAAAAAAATACTGGCGATCTTGTCATTCACCTGAAAAAACCAAATTGGCTTAGGATGGATTTGACGTAAAGTCGTGGCACACGTTATGACATCTCCCTGTGATATTAAATACGAAATTATATTCTTCAATGTCCGGTAGCATAACATAATTGGATTATACACGTGATCACTGCACGTGGTCATTGAATTATAGATTTTAGCTAGCCGTTGCCTAGGCGTAACGTTAAAGTTTAATTTATAATGACCTTTACATTTATTACACCGGTTCTATATATATCTGGTATTAATGTCCAATTTTATTGCGTAGTAATTCATCAAACACTCGCCGATTGGACGGTTTAAAATTCAAAGGTCATTGAATAAAACTTTTGATGGCATTAGGACAAACAATTGAAAGCACGCACTCCTCTGTTTATTGAATTCTATGATTGATATAGAATTATATTATATTGCATTTTGGACAAGCGGTATTAATTAGCAATGATGTTGATTATAATTTGTGACTTTTTTTTATTAATTTGTAATGAAATAATTACATATTTTGAGCTTCCATTTTAAGTCTTCCTTAAGTTGAAATCAAGATTTTGGACAAGTTGAATTCATTTTATTTGAGATTTTGTATTTGTTATTATTATTATTATTATTATACTTTTTGCATTTTTAAAGCTTCATTAAGTTTTCCTAGAAAAAAATTTAAAAGTTGCTTATTTACTTAATAATGTTCGTAATGAACGATGCTACATTTGTTCAAAGATAAAAGCTCGAATAAATATAGAAATAATAGTTATTTTCCAGCGAGATGTAGTCTGTGGAATCTAATTTAGAACGTGATTACGTCATAATAAAACCCGGGTCATTTAAACACAACTTACAAAATGGTGAAATTCGATGAATTAAAATCAGAATTTCATTAAATTTATCATTTGTGACTTTGTAAAGGATGAATAACGCCATTACGAATACATTCATTTGGATATCAATAAAGAACAATTAATGCAATTTGTCAGGTCCCCCCCCCCCACCCCTTGATTCAGTCGAGCCAGTCTCTGTACATCAGTGCGCATGCAGAAAATTGAAAAACTTAATGCAGCTTTAAAGAAATAAAAGAAATACGTGGTATTATTATTATTATTATTATTATTATTATTAGTAGTAGTAGTAGTAGTAGTAGTAGTAGTAGTAGTTGTATTGAGTATTTTTGATAAAAGAAATATATTTGAGCATGATGACCTACAATTTCAGAAAGCTAGTCAAGGAACAATTAAAGAAATATTCAAGGTTGTTCATAAATAAATCTTTAATGGAATGAAACTATTTGTAGTCATGACGTATTTTTTCAGTGGCAACACGTACAGACAAAACAAAATGCTTGAAAAACGCTCTTGACAATACCCATTGCATCTTAAGAACACAAGAATTAACACATTTTATCGTTTAGGTAACCCTCTTTATTTCATCAACCTAATCCCCACCCTTTCGAAAAAGCTCCACAATAAATTTAAACGAACTCGATCGTTTTTCATTTTTAATTTTAGTTTTCTCTGGATTGATTTATATGACATTTTAGATTTGCAATTCATGACATTCGTATTTTTTAGTTATAAATACTGGTAGCTTAATCATATTTTAATCATAATTTAAGCATAAATAAATTTGTTTTTAATTGAACATAATCATAATTTTCTCTTTATTCACTTCGTTAAAGAACAAACATGCGGGGATTAATAAGATGAGATTGATTGAGTATATCGAATTTCGGTTATCAAAGGTTAGAATCTGGATTTTTCACACCGGACCCACAATACTTAAATAAATACACGTGCATCTAAATCACAATTTACATTTCGCGTGCTTACTTTCGATTCTTTAAATGATATCAATGACCAAGTAATTGACGAGAATTTTTAAATTGTGTTTATCTGCAATAAAAATCATCATCGGTTGGAATGTAATTTAACGTCAGCAATTGCCCAGCTCTTCAGAAGTTTTTGTGTACATGCCGAGATGTGCGAGTGTATCAAGACAACTTTTTGTAAAAGTGCTAGCTCACAGAGTAAGTATGTCGCAGACAATCATACCAACGGCAGTAACGTTACCCTGACACAGAGGGAAACAGAATATACTCCGAGTGCCACATGAGGAAGCGGAATCTAAAATTGTAAAGTCTCTATTTGACCCGACTGAGTTCGAACCCTCTACCTGTCGCTCTTAAAGCGGGTGCTCTATTACTGAGTCACCGAGACGGTAGAAAGGTTACTTGGTTTAGATTGTAAGTTATGCTACTGGTCCATCGACTTCCTTTACCATCAAACCAATATGATCATATATCAGTAGGAGTGACCAGTGTTTAAACCCTGACGGGGCCAAGTCACGGTTCTTTCTAATTGGAACTTAAAATGAACTAAGTCCCGTGTAAAGGTAGGCAAGGCACAATAAAGAGCTCTGCTGTATAATGCCATCAGGGCAACGCGCAGGCAAAATTTCTGCACTTTCGCCTAAAGCTGGCGACGTCTCGATTTAAATGAAATATTCTTGACTGGGGCGTTATACACCATAACTCAATTCAATAGAAGTGATTATGAAAAACCATAGCTGTCTTAAATGGTACAAAATGGTATATGTATTCATTTTATCATGATATTATTTGCTTTCATCGTTTGTAATAATCCATTTGGACACACACACACACACACACACACACACACACACACACACACACACACACACACTATTTTACACTCACTATTGTTTGCCGACGTATTAAGTACAAAACAAAGTAACAAATTTAAAGTCAGAAGTTTATTATGAGCCATAACAATATTTATTTATTTATTTATTTATTTATTTATGAAATAATTATGATGTTTTTTTTTGCTCCTAATAATAATTTTCTTAAACCAATTAATTAATATAAAATCAAATATTTATTCAAGTAATAAATATAAATTAATATAAATACATATGTTTGAAAAATTTAAGAAGCAATTTAAGATCAGAATAAAATACATGTATGATAATTTGGATCTATGATATGATAAATATGATAAATATGATAAACATGTATGATAACCCCCCCCCCCCCCCGGTTTATCTGGTAAGTGACATATCTGTTGTCAATTTCATCGTAAATAATAGGACCGTGATTTTGTTAATTAAACTTTATATTCGCGCAAAATAAACACAAAACTTGCCACAAAAATGAAACGTGGATAAAAAAACACAATTAATGAAAAAATCAAATAAAAACTTCATAGCAACGGAAAGAGGAATAAAAATTAATTATATTAGGAATCACTATTGACTAAGAACTTTAATGAAATATAAGTTTAATATTAATTTTCCATGCCGTTATATTCTTAAACAGAATTACGTATCAAAAACTTCGATTTATTACCGTTATCGCAAAATAAAGTGGCAATTTTATCATAAACCCCGATTTGAGTTGTATTATTGTAACAGCTCATTTCGGGAGGGTGTCATTCCGCACGCGCCTAAGTGCACTTAGCTTATTGTTATGACAATTTTCTTATCTCACGAAACGTAAATCCGTTGTTTGCTTGGAAACAGACTACTTTATGTCGCGTAGGAACATTATTCACTTTAGGTGTAATAGTCACTTGACTTAGTGAAGTGCTCTGTTTGATAACACTAAATGTCCCGATTAAGAGGGATGTTATGATAGGTTAAAATCGAAAATATTTCAGAAAATCACGATTTCAGAAAATATGATAAGATGAATTAAGAATCCAAATTGATTTTACTAGTGACGTTATTAGATAGTCTCTATGACATAACTATCGTAAATCGTTAGAAAATGAGGATCACATATGAGTCACTTTTGAAAGTACATTATTCATAAAAAAAAAATACTTTAGTTGGTTGTTTGAATGTTGTTTTACATCACACCAGCTATTTTTTAATTTTTATGGATCATCAATCTTAACACAAATTCGCGCGCGCGCGCGCGCGCGTGTGTGTGTGTGTGTGTGTCCAAGTGTTTCTGATCCGCAATATACTAGTGAGCACTTAAGGCGACCTTTAAAGTCCTAGTACACTTGCCCGAAACGTTCGCAGATGAACCTGCAGACCACTCAAGTCGATTATACTGGTACAGTTACAACCAGAAAATGCTGCTCGACAAACTTAAGGAAGAACTTTTCTCACTTTTTGGTCAACCGAGGTCGAACCGACAGCGATAGAGTAGTAGTCATGTCCAAATGCTGATTGGTTGATTTATTTTGTCGAGAATACCAGTCAAGTTTAATGTTTTCATCAGCTTTTATATTTTGACAATAGTCAGTCTGGGGATTTCTTTTTCCTTTTTCAAATTATTATTCCTATCAACACAACAACAACAACAACAATAATAATAATAATAATAATAATTATTATTATTATACATGAAAATAAAATGATAATAAAAAATGATAATAAATAAATAAATATAAAATCACCGTGTTTTTGGTGTTTTTTGCTTGCATAATTCTATATGTAAAGAAGGAAACTATGAAAATTTTGTGTTTCACAGTGAATGAGAATGCATCGAATATTTCATGAGACTGACCTGATGAATACTTCCAATCAAATCAGAGATGTTAGGATATTTTGTTAATATAAGTAGCTACTTCCGGTCCAATAAACATACACGTATTTCAGAATCATCTGTATAAATGATATATATATATAAAAAATAAATAAATAAATAAATAAATAAATAAATAAATAAATAAATAAATAAATAAATAAAATTTTATTAAATTAAAAAAATGCTTTGTTCCTCTGTATATATAATTATTAGACAAATAGGAGTAATAAAAATAATTCGTTTCGTTTTATGTTCGAAAAAAGAGCGCAATATAGCATATCGTTAGCTACGTTTATTTGTAGAATATAATAAGCATTTTTTGGTTATGACCGTGCTCACAGCAATCATTTGAGGTCAACCCTAATTAATGTTTCAAGCCGTGGTGACCGGGACATGACAGTAATTATTAATGCATTGTTTGAAATTAAGTAAATATTATTAAACTACATTCTTTGAATAAAGAAAACGAAAGCGAGGCTGAAGTATAAAATTATTTTTCATCATGAAAACGTATAAAATGGACAAAAACTAATGGACACAAACATCTTCGGATATTTCTTATCATTAAATTATCAATCAGAGTTGAATGTAGCCTTTTTGCCATAATCAATAAATCATGTCTCTAAAGACTTGGGTAAACACGGCATACATTTTCATAGAAATCGGAACTATGGGAACGAGATTAATGGCACTAAAATAGTCCTTAGTTCGTTAGAATAAAGACTGGGCCACTTTATTAGATTTATGGTTAAATTATAACGTTATTTACATTGCTCTTAGACTTCATTTAATGCATGCCGTCTATGTATTTGGATCATTTATTACAGCAATTAATTTTGCTTAAAATAATTTCTTTAAGAACTAAAAAGAACAAAAAGTGAAATAAATTTTTAGATAATTTTATTGTATTTTGCAATCGTTGGGTGCGGGATCTGGAGGGAGGGTTCAGGTTAAAGAAAGAATGCTTTATAACGAACACACGTGTTGGATCGACTGAAGTGAAGTTGTTAAGAAATTAAGGATTCTTATGGTAACTTAATTATGGAAATAAGAACATTGAGCAATATATTTTCGCCGTGGCCTACTGTCCTTCGCCTGCGAAAAATTAGTGCTTTCTTTAGAAATTTCAAAATTGAAATTGAAATTAAATCAAAACCTTAATTTTTTTTTTTTTAAAAAAAAAAAAGCGTGTAAAGCGTGTCATAATGTATATAAATTGGTAGAACTGTTTTTAAGCAATTTTAATAAATATTATATTAAAAGCATAAAACAGGTGTTTTTTGGACAAAGATGGTTTAATAACATGATTCCGATCTATGTGCCGTCTCAATCGGGAGTACACGAGCGCTGTATAGTTGTTTGTTGTTGCTGTAATCTTCTTTATTGTCGCATCAGCATTTTTAAGCTTTTTGCGAGGACAGCAAAGTTATTAAACTTTACGGTCTTGTCTTAGTAAAACACGTGTATGAGGAGGTGTGAGTTATGGTCTCTCGTGTTCTAGCCTAAACTTAGGAGTGACTTTTTGTAAGGTGCTAGCTCATCGAGTCAGTATGCGACAGACAAATATAACATTCCTTCAGGCACAAAATCATGGAACCGGATGAAAGAGTAAATACTCTATCATCGTAATGCCGAATGATAGTCGTGGAAGCAATAACTGATTTTTTTTTTTAGACTTGTGTCTAAATTGGCCAGAGTTGGAACCTACGACCTTCCGCTCTCGAGGCGGACGCTTTACAACTAAACCACCGAGTCGGTCATTTAGCAAATATGCGTTATTTGTGAATGTAAAAGTGTTTTAAGCCCGGATCCAATAAAATGCTTTATTTGGGCATCGATCCCTGGTGCATGTTTAGCGTAAAAGCTTGGTCGCTATCGTGAATGCTCAACACCTTTTTTCATTGACGTAACTAGCCCAGGAAACTGCCTTCACAAGTCCTTTAATCTATCGTATATGACATGGGAATAAACTGAAATGTATGTTTTTCATGAGTCTCACAGGTAACTTAATATGCAATTACTCTCCAAAGTCGGTTAATTAATTTACGATTAGCAAACGCTCAGTAAAAGTAAAACTGGTAAACGAAACAGCTCAACAATATAACGGTGTCAGAGAAACGATTGTAAACATCATAAAGATGAAAAATAATTTAATTACCGCTGTAAATATAGATAAGGTAAATTATAAAAGAATATTAAGAGTTCAGAAAGTCAAATGAACAAGAGGCTGAATGGGGAGCATGCTTACGATTTTTACAGAGATGGTGGCGATTTTGAATTCAAATACGGGATATTCATCGACCTATGAGTACAAATTTTGATTCAATGGAATAGATTACACTTTTTTCTTGTTAAAAATGAACATTTTTACTTTTTTTTTTATTTCAAACACTCCTCTTTTAAATTCATAGTTCAGACGGATTTTTTTTCACAAGAAGCGGATGTGTTACGTTTTGCAATTTACAAAAATCAGTTCAAATGTCCACACCTGAAACTCTTTTGAAAGTTGTAATTATTTTCTATTTCATGCAAATACGTGCTATTGTGTTATATCAAACGGCAAATGTTTTTTGTTTTATTTCGAAACAGTTCAATGATTATATCAACATATTTTGAGTTTCCAAATTTTATATTCTCAGAAGAGATGCAAATTGGATGTCGCTTTCTATATGAATTGTATACCAAATCGCCGGAACAGCCGAAAAATTACGTCACAAGTGCACCCGTATATTAGGAACCATATCAGTGCTAGCAAATGTAGATATAGATAAATAAAGTCACCGTATTCAATTTTCACTACTGTTAAATTACTGATGATGAATTGTTTCGTTTTTCACTTGACGCGCGCGCGCGCGCGCGCGCGTGTGTGTGTGTTTGTGTGAATAGTTTTTTTTTTTTTTTTTTTTTTTTTTTTTTTTAAGATTGGGGGGGGGGGTTCTTTTCAAATTTCGGGCTTTTGACTCTTTTATTTCACTGTTCCACCACAATAGGTGCAGACGAAACGTTCCAAGACTTCCAATTAAGGTTATGTTAAGGTTATG
This sequence comes from Tegillarca granosa, assembly GCA_029721355.1. Classification (NCBI taxonomy): domain Eukaryota; kingdom Metazoa; phylum Mollusca; class Bivalvia; order Arcoida; family Arcidae; genus Tegillarca; species Tegillarca granosa. Next base: position 21,769,851 of record CM056608.1, read on the forward strand.
AATTTACATCAATATCTTTTCAAAAAGATTCTTCAGAAATTCAAAACTCTTCAGTCTCCAAATTCTAAAATTTTCGGTCCGTATAATTACTGCATCGCGCTTTAATCTCTTCGCTGAATCACTGTCTTTGCTAAGATTGTGAACAGAACTGATTTGTCTTGATTAAAAACATTTTTTAATGGTGTTTGACGTCCCAAATATTTCACTTATATCGAGACGTCGCCAGCTATAGGCGAAATTGCAGAAATTTTGCCTGTGCATTGCGCTGGTGGCATAATACACCAGTGTTCTTTATCGTGCCGCGCCTACCGTGACACGGGACCTCGTTTATTTTAAGATCCGAGCCTAAAGAACTGTGGCTTTCATATCAAAATGCCGAGTGCTACGCAAAAGAACAGTCACTACCAACTTTCAAGTCTTGGGTCAGACCCGGTCGGGGTTCGAACCAACGAGCTCCCACTTACGAAGAGAGCGTAATTTTCAGTAACATTACTTATCTTAGATTTTACTTACCTTCTTAGATTTAGCCAATTTTGGCAATCAATTTTAGAATTTTAGATAACCATTTTAACAAAACTAAAAGCAGACATTTTAAGCTTAAAATTGTCTTAAAAATGATACCTTTAATTCTTGTGTCATGTGCTACTTTTGAATGTATTATTTCATAAAAATTCAAAAGTAGCACATGGCGCTTGTATATCTTACATACCTAATAAATTAAGAAATACGAGAATTAAAGGTATCATTTTAAAGAGCACTTCGAGATTAACATGTCTTCATTTAGTTTTGATAAAAAAGATTTAAAATTTGTCAGATTTAAATTAAGAAATAATCTTTGTTAAGAAATGATTGTGAAACTAGTGCCACATACTATATGTTAAAAAATTGAAATCTCTCTTCTAGTGTTAACAATTGCATTTTTCTAGTTTTAACATTTTCTGACATTTAAGGCATACATCACTGTAGATCAGACACATGATAAATTTATTTTTTTAAAAAGTTCAAATTTATTTCATATTAATGCAATATGTTAGATAATATCTATAATTTTATATTTTAATTTTATATATAATGGATAAAAACATTGTAAATTAATAGAATTATCCTAGCGACAGGTAAGGCACGCGAGCTAAATATCAATACGTGCACTTAAAAATTATAATTTTAAATATTTTAAATATCATAGGTATGTTCGCTATAAATCGGTGGGACTTAGACAGTGTACGATAACCATGTTCATCAAAGCCAGATTTTTACATTTGATAAAATAGTGGCTCATGGCAAGTGTATTCATGATTTCATATGTTTCCATAATTTTTAAGGTTTGCATAAAATTGCAGAGAGCATTGGTTTAATGTTTTGTAAAACAGGGTTTAGTTTGATTTTGTTTTCTAAATATGAGAGAGAGAGAGAGAGAGAGAGAGAGAGCAAGAGAGCGAGAGCGAACGCGTGTGGATGGGTGGGCGGGTGAGAGAGAGAGAGTGAGAGCGAGCGCGCGCCCGTGTGTGTGTGTGTAAGGGGGGAGAGAGAGAGAGTGTGTGTGTGTGTGTGTGTGTGTGTGTGTGTGTGTGTGTGAGACGCTGTTTTACGCCCCAGTCAAGAGTATCAAAAGAAACCATATATCTTCCGCAAGCAAACTTACTACGATCTGCCCGAACGGAATTGGAACCTAGGCGGTTATAGTCATTGTGATCTATTGGCGTTAGCTTTACTTATTTCGGTCAACGACGAAGTTCCCCTTTCGGGCGAATATATGCTGGGTTACAGTTTGTAAAATAGTTGGGGTGGTTTAGAGCAATCCAATAGCTCTAAAACATAATTACAGTACATTTGCTACTGTGGCCGTCGGGAATTTACAATCAGTGGTCAGCTAAGATGTAATTGTTTTGTCTTGTCTCACTTGACCTGACTTATTTATTATTATTTTTTAAATTTATTATTATTATTATTATTATTATTATTATTAATTTATTTCATTTATCTAATTTGCACTTAAAGCCCTTATCATTATCGAATAATAATATTTTATTATTATTACCTATACAATTATTTCTTTCAGATGTACATAAATATCTCGACCACTCGTTAGCTAGTGACCGAGACTCGACTACCGAGAGGCCGAATGAACTGCCGAGCCGTGGAAAGCTTAAGTTCAAAGTGCCGAGGAGCCAAATGAGTTGCCAAGCCTCGGCTACGAGTAGCCGAGCTGTGGACAGCTCCAGTTGCCGAGGGGCCGAGAGTTGACAACTTTTCGGCTACTTAGTTGTCTACAGCTCGGCCCCCTCAGCAGCCGAGTCTCGGCTCCTTTTCGTCAGCTAAGTGTTAAACTTTCGACAGGTCTGTACTGTAGCTTTTGACCCGTAATCGTGCCATTTAGAACACTTGACCACCAAACTTCGTATATATGATTGGTTCAACAACGCTGATTTGGATCTCTGTATTTTTTTTTACGGATTTTGTCTGAATTCTATGAATACCAACCTTTTTCAAAGTGTTTTACGATTCCCACAAATCTAACGCGATTTTTGTTTTTGTTGAAACAACATGCCAAGTATTGTTTGAAACAATCAAAAGTGTTAACATATTGTATTGATCAAACGTTCAGAGTATCTTTTATATCGCTAGGCGGTTTAACACATGAGAAATGAGGGAAATCGTTTAACAAGAGACAAATGATAAATTTCTTACCGCAAAAAATCTACGGGTATGTAAATGAAACAAACAAACTATTAAATATGGCTAATTTATGCAGTGATCAAACGAGCCGAAAACAATGCATGCATCAACTCAACGTTACTAATGACAAAACATCCGGGTCTTCATTAACGTTATGTGGAAATTAGTCACAACAGTTTTAAACAATCACTAGATATATAAGTTAATTTAATAAGTTATCTTTCAGTTTTAAATATTAAAAAGCGACATTAAAAACTGTTTTAAATGCCTCGATTTTTATTTCAAAATGGTGTATTAGGATAAGCAAAAACAGTGCTGACTTTTGAAAAGAGTGAATAAAATATCCCACTACTGTTAACTTTATGTGACACAATGGTTTCGCCATCTAAAGCTCATTTACGGTGTCATATTACCTTTTTTTAATTGTTTTAAAATATACTAGCTTTTTAAACAGTATTTTAATTTCTTTATTCATGCATATGAATGTTTAGGCCTAAATACAAGCAATATTAATTGCATATTCCATGAAAATTAAAACGATTGATGAAAATCGATTAAAATAAGTATTACAAGTAAGATATAATGAAATGAAATGAAACAAATGAATAAATAAATAAATAAATAAATAAATAAATAAATAAATAAATAAATAAATAAATATTTATGATGATGATGGCGTTGATACTACTACTACTACTACTAATAATAATAATAATAATCATGAAAAAAAAATAAATATAAATAAATAAATAAATAAATACATAAATAAATAAATACATAAATAAATAAATAAATAAATAAATAAATAAATAAATAAATAAATAAATAAATAATGATAATAGATAATATAAATAGATTTAATTGAAAGAAAACTATCGTACTTGATTTCTGTAATTTTATTGCGTTGTATGTCAATATTTTCCGCCAATTTTTCTTTATTCTCTGTTCTTTAATTTTTGATTATTTTTTCGGCCGGGGGATGGGGGTGAGTTACGTTTCCATGAAAAAAAATTGTAGGAAAATAAAGGAAAGGTACGCTCATAAATGTATGAATCTTTATGTGTGGAGAGAGAGAGAGAGAGAGAGAGAGAGAGAGAGAGAGAGAGAGAGAGAGAGAGAGAGAGAGAGAGAGAGAGAAACAATTTAGGGTTTTCCCATGAAAATTTTCAAGAATATGAATATGATCCATTTGATCGCTTCACACTCGTAATAAACTAAGATATCTGTTCATCTCAATTAACTAATGTCGCGTATTTCAGATTTATAATAAAATGAAAAAAGGGACAATACTTTAATCAACGATAAAATGCATGTTTCATGAAATAAATGAATGTTTAAATTTCCTATAAAAAGCAAGCCCTACTGTAATTCAAATCCTTCATTTCATTTACTGATGTACGTAGTCCAGGTAACAACATTAAGTCGCGTGCACCTTTTTCAGATATCGCTAAAATGGCACGAGATATCTCGAGATAAGTGTTTGTTCAAGTCCATTTTTGATAACAATTTAATATCAGTATTAAAGAAATATGAATATTTACAAAAAGTCTCATTTCTATAAAAATATCTACTATAAATTCCTACATTAAAGATAATGGAGTAAAATAAAAATTTGGTCGCGTGTCACTCTGACAAAATTTTCCTCTTGACCAAACAAAAGTAGGGTTATAAAATTTATTAACATTGTTTAATATTAAGTTATTGTTTATACGAAGCACTCAAGTCAAATTAACAGTTTTAGCGATATCTATCAACTTAGATCACGGAAGAATCGGTGCGGAAGAATATAACTGAAAACGAGATTTTAGTGACAGATGCAGGAGGTCGTGCTTCGGTCGGGTATTCCTTTTGATAGAGTAGTATGTATATTTGCATAATAATTAGTGCCAGTAGCGTAGGAATATAAAAGTGTTAAAAGTGACATATGGGATCAAAGAAACCGGAAAGTTGGAACTCTTCAATTCAAAAGTCAAAGAAGGTGGAAATCTCTTCAGTACGTTAAAAAATTCCTTTGAGGTTTGAGATGAAGGAAACGGACTTGGGTTGATTTTAGATTTTAGGTATTTATAAAGAGAAAATTTAACTGGATACGTGTACTAGAATTTTAAGTAAAACGTCAAAGGAAAAAAGGTAAGTTTTATTTATTTATTTATTTATTTATTTATTTATTTATTTATTTATTTAGTTATTGTTAATTGATTTATTCATATTGTTTATTATAATTACTATTATTATTATTATTATTATTGAACATTTTTATTTAGAAAAAATCAAATAAATAAATTAAAGTACAACAATTGTATCAAAATTTTATTATTATTATTATTATTATTACTACATTCTTTTAAAAATTAAAATTAATTTTCCATTATTTAAGATTTAATGAACTACTAGTTTCGTTTCATAGTACTCATAATTATAAAGGCCTCTGGTGATGAAACTAAACAAACTTATTGTAAAACTACTTTCCTTTTTTCTGCTATTGAAGATGATTTATAAGAAAAATTATTTGAAATTATAAATTGCCATTGTTAACTTTTTCAACAAATCCTATCCCAAAAGTTCATTTACAGGGCATAACCAATTGTTTATTATCATTGCCAGTTATAAAAAATAATGTACGTCTATAAATGGTATTTCATATATCATGGTTTTCATTTTCTGCCTGTTTTTAGATTTTTTGCGAAAAGAAAATTAATAGTAACGAAAATACATTAAGTTTAGTTTTGTAATTAAGATATGAGAAAGGGATTTTGATGGTTTCTTAAAAGATTAAACTTCGTAGCTACAATTTACAGCTAAAAGAGAGAGAGAGAGAGAGAGAGAGAGAGAGAGAGAGAGAGAGAGAGAGAGAGAGAGAGAGAGAGAGAGAGTGTGTGTGTGTGTGTGTGTTAGAGAGAGAGAGAGAGAGAGAGAGGTAGGTTTGCATGTAATTGAAAAATTTATGATGAACATTATGAGGACTTTTTAATATATGGTTTATTTTATGTTTTAATGCATCATGTCGTCCTGATAAAGTTACAAGAAATTTTTAGTTTTCTATAAATTTGCGACAACTTTATTATGTTTTTACAACTATAAAACTAATTAGAAATGTCATCAAATCCGAGCAATCATTAGAAAATCGTAAAATTTCAATAAACAAACCAAGAATACAATATTTTATGGCTGTTTAAAGATAAATAAATCATAAAATGAAAACCAACACCGGACTCGCGTGTTCACACTTTATTAGAGGTTTAGTGGTCAATTTGATATCAAGATGACCACTCCAATTTGATTCAATAAAACGGACCTTGATGGACAGGTGCCCGATAATAAATGACTTGATCTGGACAAAAATTAATTGACCGTGCACCAAATACTGTCCAAGGGAGGTAATTATAAGTAGGCTGGTACAAGAGTCACACGACATTGTTGACAGATAAGGATCATGTTTCAAGGTCAGAGGTTAAGTAAAGCCTCTTCTCGATTTTAGCTTCTTCAGGGGTATAAAACCTCCTTTCAAATTTACCTTGATAATTTTTATTGACGGTTTAATAAAAATGTCAAAATATTGATTTCGAAAGGTGTAAAATTAAGAATTAAAAAATCATCACCGTCGTCGCTTGTCAAAATCAAAGCAATAACACAAGAATGTATATGTGTTAGACACATTTTATCATTTTTAATTTATTAACATATTTACAGTATAAATATGCTTTTTTATAAATCTGTCTTGCCTACAAAAAGTTAATTTAGTTAGTAATAGGTACTTCTCATTTTCATATATGTGTAACCCCTCCCCCCCCCCCCCCCGATTTCATTGATATATGAATGTCCGTCTTTGCATCCGCCTTCTGTCTGTTTAAAGGATAGATAGATAGAGAGATAGAATAGACAAGCAAGTAAATAAATAAATGAATATATGAATAAATAAATAAATAAATAAATAAATAAATAAATAAATAAATAAATAAATCTAAAAGTTGGTGACGAAATCGTTTAGATTACAATATATACTGATACACAATATGAAAACGCAAAGGCATCAAATTTACTTTTTTGTACAAAGACTCTTATAAAAGTAACAGAAAAGTTCCAATGTACTAATTAATTGAATTAGCAACAACAACAACAACAACAACAAAAAAAAAAAAAAAAAAAAAAAAAAAAAAAAAAAAAAAATGAAAGAAAGAAGAAACAAACCTTTATTGTCCAGTTTCAATTAATTTTGCCGTATAAACATTTTATGGAAAATGGTCATTGTCTTCTCTTTCGGGTTATTTAAGGAGCTGATAAAACTTTGTGTTTATGGTTCCTTTTTCTGGTGTTATAAGGGGCTGGAAATACTTGCTGTATATGGTTCCTTTTTCTGGTACTATAAGGGGCTGAAAAAACTTGATGTATATGGTTTAAAATCGTACTATCCTGTTCATTGAAGATTAGAATAACTTTGTATTCTACTATTATTCAAATCTTGAATTTATTGAACAAGAATTTAAATAATTAAAAATAATAATAATAATAAAAATAATTATATATATATATATATATATATATATATATATATATATATATATATATATATATATATATATATATAATTATAGTTAAATTAAAGATCGTAAAAATGTCTTCAATTGTTGAACGTACTGTCATCTTGTGATTTTGAATGTCTATTCAAAATCAGCACCATGTCATCTTATTTGATGAGATGAAATATACAAAAAAAAAAAAAAAAAAAAAAAAAAAAAAAAAAAAAAAAAATTAATATATAAAAAATACACCAAGAAGCATGAACATTCTCAAATGGCTGGGTTTTTTTTCAACTGCATAGAAGATATTAAAATATATCAAAATCAAATTATGTTTCTTAAATTTTTGACATGCAGAATATTTAATATGCAGTTGTTATACATGTGCACGTGCAAGCGGAATATAATATTGTTGGGCTTTATTCAAAGAAATCTAAAAGAGAAAATAATTGTTTTGATAAGAATGACAGATTCTTAGATATTGATAAAAGAGAGGGAATGTATTGATTTATTACTAAAACATCAGGTGAAAATTGAGACAACTTGACAATCATACCCCGTAATACCGTTATGGCCGATAAATCCCGTGAGATTTCTTTTGATGTTGAAGACGGGCACCTGTTTTTAAATATTGATGAGTGTTATCAATTGTCATGGACTAAAAAATTGTCAGTACTTTTGATCAGTCTCAGCCGCAGTTCTTTAGGGATGTCACGTGGTACAGGTCATTTGTCTTTAAACAATGGTTATTGATCTGCAATTTGGTTAATATTTAAAGATTTAATCAAAAACTCAGCACCCTAATTAAACACCTTAGTATTTAAACATCTCGTAAATCTCTTCATTCAAGACAGAAATATCGGTGAATTAATTTGATTTTGAGAAAAGAGAAGAAGAAAATTAAGAATATTACAGAATTCGGCTGACTTAAATTGGCCAAATAAATAAATAAATAATTGTTGTTGGCAATATTGAAGTAACTATATCCAGTCACGCGAACAGTTTGATTAAAAACTTCTCATGCGTCCCCTATAATAAATTACATAGAATATTTTTGAGTGGATCTCACAAAACGAAAATTTGATCATTATTTTACTGTTCCTTTTCCCCAGGCCTTTTGCAGATGAAATATTGAAATCTTCAAAGAGATGTTTATCGGGACAAGTGGTCCTTAGTTTCGATGTATCCCGCCGATAAAAAAAGTTTCCTTGCTAAGGGCTTTCAGCTGCTGAATATGAAAATAGCCGCCTTGGTTAAATTTTGGATTTCTTATTTTCCCCCTAGGTCTAAATCATTGATTTTTGGAAAGAAAAAAAAAAAAAAAAAAAAAAAAAAAAGTTTTATTAAATACAACTTTTCCTCCAACGTTTCATGTACATCCAAGTTTGTTTCAAAACGGACAAAAACACGGACGAAGATTAAAGCCATTCCGAAGTTTTCGGAGGGGTTGGGGAAATGTATACTAGTACCATAAAAAGTTTATCAAAACGAGGCACATAGAAAATCAAGCTAGTTATGTGAATATTAAGTTATTTTAAAGCATTTTCAGTAAGTGCACAAAGTTGAAACAAAAACTTAGACAATGCAAACAAATAATAACAAAACGGATAAGCACAAATGAAACCCAAAATTGTGGACCTGCATCTAGTGACAAAAATTGAATCGGAAGAGATGCAAAAAAAAAATTAAAAAAAAAAAAAAAAAAAGAAAAAGAAAAAAAAAATTAAAAATAAAAAAAAAAAATTAAAAAAATAAAAAATTAAAAATTAAAAAAAAAATAAAAAAAATAAAAAAATTAAAAATTAAAAAAAAAATTAATAATAATAATGATAATAATAATCATAAATAATAATAATAATAATAATAAACTCAAACTCGCATATGTTACTGGATACGATTGTCTTTGTCTTCATTTTTCTTTTATATTTGTTTTTTTTTCCTGGAAAGTAGACAAATATTAAATGATCTTTATAAAAAAAAAGTAAAGTATACAAGTGATACAGGAATTGTGCTTGCACTTTTTTTATCAACAAGTTTTAACTGCACAAAATTTTTAGATTAATCAGTCGCATTTACAAGCCTGCGTGTATTTAGTTAGTTAACATTGAGAATATTTAATTCAAAACTTTAGATGTAAAAGTTGACAGGAAAATCGATTGATTATATGGGTTATTACGTCAGAAATATCTAACCTTATATCAAGATGTTACCAGCTATAGTTAAAGTTGCAGAAATTTTTAACTTTGTAGTACACTCAGGGCAATGTGAAGGATGGATTGTTTAGCGTGCCATGGGGTATCAGTGTTTAATGTATTCTTCAAAGGACCCAGTGACTTGCATTTCTAAATGCCGAGTGCTTGCCGAAAGAACTGTCACTTCCTATTATCAAGTCTTTGTCAGACCCGATTGGGGTTCGGAACTTTGACATCCTGCAAACAATGAGGGCGCTTTATCAACTGAGCTACCGTACTTCTTTTGGCAGGAAAAAGCATGCAGTTTGGTATCGTAATATTCTTTAATATACAAAATATTGTTGGTGACATTTTACACAAACGCATGAGCGTTCAAAAGGATGTTATTTAGTTATTCCGTCCTTACATTGACAGTTTTGTGAGATCATTGGTTCGTCGGATGTTGTTTTACGCCTTATCAGTTTTATCAGCTTTTAGCGACGAGACAATACTTTGTTATTCATATCCAGAAGTTTTTTGCTGTTAGTTTTTCCCTCGCACTTTTGGTGACCTCTAGAATGCTGGAACACTTTATCTGCCCAAGGTAACTGAAAAAACGTCGTTGGCAACACAGCCCATTATAGTTGTACCGCGGTACCAAGCCTAGCAAGTGAAGAACTACGACTGTTTCGTGTTGATTTTGTTTCATGTTGTATATTCTTTTGTTATTACTTTCCTTTTGGCTTGCTTTGTCGGTTTTTTGGTTATTTTTATTTTTATTTTATTTTGATACCAGGAAATTGTTTTAAAAAGCAACGTTTGTAAACCTTAGCAAATCATCAAAGCTGACTTAAAATTCAAAAGTTCGTATGGTCTGATGTATAACTCGCTACCGACAATTTATCAAAATATCCATTTCATGCACATGTATCTGAAAGTGTAAATTTCTCAACATTGTTTTTATAGAAATCAAGTTATACAGCACAAATTAATGACGAATCTCTCGGTGAAAATAAAACCAGGTTGAGTCATTCACTAACACGTAATAATGTCTCCCAAGAGACATATCAAGAACGGTTTGGAAATATGCACAATAGAAAACAAAGCAAATCGTTTTATTGTGTCTAGAAAAATTTATGAAACGGAACATATTTGGTCCTTGTTTAAAATTGGAATATGGATACATGCAGCCGGAAACACGGTTTTTGGCCAAAGCATATAGAACATGAAACAAGAAACGAATAAAGTTAGGAGAGAGAGAGAGAGAGAGAGAGAGAGAGAGAGAGAGAGAGAGAGAGAGAGAGAGAGAGAGAGAGAGAGAGAGATTCTACTGTGTTTTCGAATTCAAACATACATTGCATATGCAGACTAGAATCATTGTCACTGCTTTTTCAATTCGATTTTGCCTTATAAAAGGGATTTGGTATAAATTGATGACTTTTGAGTTTAAGTTTGGTGTTTACAATTTTGCCATTTAAGTGACAATTCTGCCCATCTGTTCTGTAAAATGCAGTTTCTTTGAAGTTCATATAAATTTCATTTTATTTAAAAATTGTTTATGACATTTCGAAAAAATCGTAATCGAAATTAAATAAATTATAATTTGCACGCTTTTTTGTTTTTAAATCGACATTTCCAATAGCTCGTCTCAAATTTCCTCGAGGGAGCAAATGATTCGACTGTTAATATTTTCAAATCCCGTCAATATTGTTTAACACACGCTTATGAAATATGATGTCATTTATACTTTGCCTGTTTTTTTCAAATGACTTCCAAATGGCATTTACGAAAGCAATTGAACACGAGCTAAATATGTGCGGCAATCGTCTGAAAGATCATAACACGAGTCATAATAATAGATATTGGCGAAACTGGCTATATTATTGGCAAGAAAATTGTAGCCTTCGGGATAAACAATATATCCCATTATATACCCAATGCATTTTCATAAAATAAATTTAATTAAATAGCACGATACCAGTAATGATAAAATTTTAACATGGCATATGTGCAGGTATCTTCCGAATCAACTCTCGTGGTTATCCTATCAAATATGACGCCCACGGCGCGTGAAATTACGTCACTCAAGACAATTTGATTGAAGTTAGCAGACGACGACATTTTGTATTGAAAGACACCGAACATACCATCTGTTTAAAATTTCTGCCGATACCAGTTAGTTTGACTGGTGATATTTTGATGTAGGAGATATTGATTTCTTATATTTGAGCTATAATGATTATGTGTTATGAATAAATTAAATTGAAAAAAGCAAAAATTTCATCCGAGACACACCATTGTTCGACTTAATTTGTATAATTTGTATCATGGGAATTTTAGTAGTGTTAATAAATGAATGAAAGACGGTCTGTTTGGGAGTATTCTTTTTTGTTCATTGTCCTTTTGTATTCGGGGGAAAAATTAAATTAAATGTTTTTTGTTGTTGTTTTTTTCAAATCTGGTAATAAATTGTTACCGTTTTATTGAAAAATAACAAGATTTCTTTTTGATAAAGTTTTACGGTAAAAAACACAGAAAAGACAGTCGTTGGAAAAGTTTTGAAGCAAAGTTTTGAATTAAAGCTTCGATGATGAAATAAAATTGTAAAAGATGTTAGCATAAAGATTTACATTGTACTAAGCATTAGCTTGTGCTACCAAAAGCAGGAGACAGCAAACGGTTGTGTTGTAATAAACGGAAAAATAAATAAATAAACACATAAATTTAAAAAAAATTACTCACAATTTCAATAAAGCAAAACATCCTGTGCCACAAAGTCTTCAATCAATTATTATCAAAACCTTAGAAACAAGTATATAAAACTATTAAAACCTTTGAGCATTATACCCATATATATATATATATATATATATATATATATATATATATATATATATATATATATACAATCGAAGATCAACCATAGTTCATATTACATATCAGACATAGATCAAATATTAATTAATCAAGATCAACCATAGTTCAGTCATAGATCAATCATAACAAACAAAGCTTATAATGATAAGATTTAAAAAAAAAAAAATAATAATGTATGTATATAATTCATAAAAAATTAAAAAAAAAAAACACCTTTGAACATATCTAATGCTTTTACCATTAACATACGTGGCGAACAGCTCCAATCAAACCGGAGATGGTAGGTTAATTGGACTGCAGGAGTGTTGGTGATTTTAGTCCGCTAATTATGATTATGCAGCATGATTGATCCTACCTTTTAATTTTACAAGGGCTTATATAATAAAAATAAGATACGAAACATTTTTTGTGTATACTTAAAACGATCTGACTAAATTGAAAAAAAAAAAAAAAAAAAAAAAAACAAATAAATTTTTAAATTTACACACCGAAGGCTTTTTTTCGCATAAATTGATATACTGTTTTGAATTGAGGCTGAGAAAATGAATATAAATAAATAAATAAATAAATAAATAAATAAATAAATAAATAAATAAATAAATAAATACAATGACACGTGGAAAAGAATTTGTTATATTCTTACAATCTCTTATCTCAATAAAATTGTGAATAAATATTCCGAATATGAAGAGCGGGCATCTACAAGGACAGCACGAGTTCATTTACAAATAGATTGCGAACACTCTTGAACAAGGTACATTGCAATTATCAGCAAGTTTCCAAAAAGAGTTCGTGTTTGAAGGTGTCTTGAAACATCAGCTTTATGGTAGGAGTTCATATTTTAAAGTGGCCATACAGATTAAAACTCTGATTCATCCCATCCTTTTATTGTCCATTAACGGGCTACAAACGTGGTTTATCATATCAATTATAAAGCGTTATTAGTCATATCTTATAAAAAGTTCCGGTGGATTATTGCAGGGTACAGATAAAAGTAATTAAAGTGTTTTGGGTCCTTTTGCATGATGAGGATTTGATATTGTAAGCGATTTGCCGTTTTTCTACTAGTAATAGGAAAAAAGGAATACTGGAAAATTTTCGCGTCAGATAATTTTCCCAAATTTCCGCTTTTTAAGACATTCGCGTACTTTTTATTGTCTCACCTTGTATTTACAAATGCAAGTGGTATATATAAACATGAAATATCCGCGGGAGTTTAATTTTTTGCATTTGCTTACTTTCACCTAATTAGACGAAAATCAAATGAGCCAAAATTTTATTTTCTGATTTACAATATTACCTTGACAAAAGACAATGGCGCCTAGAATAAGAACAAAAATGCACGTGAACGAACAAAAAAAGAACAATAAATACATATGTCAGAACCATTAATAAAACTCGCGGATTTGAATGGATACTGAATACAATGCCTATATAATATCCATTTGTGTGGTTAAATATAAATAGATGCCTCTCTACCATCCAACTGATATTACTACAAATGAAGTTATAAGTACTTGCATATAAAATATTTTAAAAAAAACCCATTTATATATATATATATATATATATATATATATATATATATATATATATATATATATATATATATATATATATATATATATATATATATATATATGTGTGTGTGTGTCTGTGTGTCTGTGTGTGTGTGTGTGTGTTAATAGTAAATTGTTAAGAAAATTTAAACATGTAATAATTTTATTCTTATTCTTAAACCATCAATCGATTTAGGGCCTTCCGATAGAATTCTCACTTCAGCAGTTTCTCTAGCGTTCGTACAAAGTCAGCATTTTAAAACAAGTGATCTCAATACTAGTATTATATGCATTTCCTTTCTTATTTTTCTGCTTTATCACTAACTTTTACTAGATCCCACTCTTGGTTGCGTTGCACGGCTGTTACAAATATGTTTTCAGTGTTAGATTTATTTTTTTATATTGTTTTACCTTCATGTAGTCAGTAATAGAAAATAATTAAAAAAAACCTTTTAAGTGTTCTAGATTTGTGTATCTCATTGGTACTTGCATTAATAGCAAACACGTCTCTGGTTTTGAGACAAAAGGGAATTTTGATGGTTTAAATTAGCGATTGAAAAATAGATATTAAAATGGTCTTGATACATTATCCAAAAATAAATAAATAAATAAATAAATAAATAAATAAAAATAACAAATGTCACATTAAAACACATTTACAATGCCTAATACAGGTCCCGTGTTCGATTATCGGCGTTTTCATATCTTTTCAGTGATCGAATGGATTGATTAAATTCAAACGCAGTATGATCTAACAATGAAACAGTTTTACTTCTAATTAAGTGCACGTTTGGTATTTCTCGTGGCTCCTTACCGTACATATTTGAACGCGGATGTATATTTCAGATTCCATTTCCCATAAACAAAGTAGTGCTAAAATATATGGAATAATAAATTGGTATGTTCTTGGTATGTATATCAGACAGGAACCGTTCTATCGTGACTCTAATTTTTATACAATGATTGTATTTTTATTTATTTATTTATTTATTTTTTTTTTTGTGTCAATGCAGGAAAAACAAAAGTGTTTTGTGAACGCCACATATAAATCAGCAAAAACTTTTAGGTTTTCTAAACCGGCCGAGTATGATCCGGGTATAAATATATATTCCAACCAATCAGAAAAATAAAACTTATACAAACTTTAGTCAACAATAAATCAATAAATATTTTGATACAACTAATAAAAATAAAAATAAAAATAATAATAATAATAATAATAATACATGTGTAATAATAAATAAATAAATAAATAACAACAACAATAATAATAATAATAATAATAATAATAATAATAATAATAATTTCTTTTTGTAGCTCTATTGCAAGCCAAAAGCCAAACACTGATGTGTGGATTACATGTATACAATTTATTGAAATCAAATGCCGTAAATATTTGAAAAGTGTTCGGATTATTTTGTTGTTTTGATACCTTACTCCAAGAATAGTCTGCGTTTGTAAAGCACTTTAAGCTGTTAATTTACAAATATTTGTCTATACCGTTTGTTGCTAATCATTTTGTATCGGAAATGTCGCCAGCATTTTATCCATTGATCGCAAACAATTTTAACGCATTAATGTCAACTAGAGAGAGAAATATCCCGCTAAATGTCAAACACTTCAAAAAGACAAACCTCGTGCCCATGTTTACTTTACTCTACCAAATGCGAATCAATAGATAAGGCATAAGATTAAACAGTAAAGAGCGACCCCTAGTGTTTTGAATCTCGACAAAGTTTTCTAGTAGTTGTTTTTTTCGAGTTGTTTTTTTAATGCTTTTCATCCAAATGCCACAGTATGTAATTAAAGATTCTGATGTTTTTTTTTAATGGAAATATAATAATTTGTCATGCCGATTTACTCCAGCCCCATCATGGGTCCTTCGGATGAGACCTAAAAAACCTATGCCCGTAGCCCAGCAGTCGTGGCACGTTAAAGAACCCTTCCTGCAAATTGCCCAAAGCACACTGCAAAGGACAGAATTTCTACCACTTCACCTATAACTGATGACGTCTCCATATAAGTCAAATACCCGTGATTGGAACGTAAAACAACACTTAATCAATCATTCAATCGATCAATCAATCAAGTCTCATCAGAGTAATCAGGTTTTAGTACTTGGTACCCACAGACCGGAAACAAAGGTTCTGTCAGTGACATACTGGAACGAGGCTTTATGTGTGTTAACGTTCCTTTCCTTGTCTCGGTCTTAATCAATTTGGTAAACGGACAAGTGTTTTTAACAGGTATCTATACATTTTACTTAATAAATAAATAAATAAATAAATAAAGTTTTTGATATAAAAATTAATTTCACGATGGCTTTTATTATTTTGGTTGTTTTGTTTTTTTCTTTTTGCAAAATAACAGGTATTTTCCGTTTCTACGGAAGTTGCTCATGGGACGTTAAAACATTACGTCCAGTATCCCAAAACCTTTTTTTTTTTTTTTCATTTCATTTCATTTCACTAGATTGGCAATTATAGATTCAGGACCACAAGATATTTACGACTTTTGGTTGTTTTGTTTTTTGTTTTTGCAAAATAACAAGTATTTTCCGTTTCTATGGAAGTTGCTGATGGGACGTTCAAAACATTACTTCCAGTTTCATAAAAACGTTTTTTTTTCTTTCCATTTCATCTCATTTCACTAGATTGACAATTTTAGATTCAGGACCACAAGATATTTACGACTTTTAACTTTAATTTGTTTCTTTGATTTACCTTTTTTATTAAAAATGGCATTTGCAATTTTCTTGAATAAATCTTTAAAAAAGTCAAATTAGGCGTTTCTCTTAACTTTTTAGTTGAAAAGCTTTAAGCTTACACAAAAGCGGGAACTCTTTTCTTTGTAACTTACAAATCTCAATATGAATTGATATGCAGACAATTAATGTTGATATTCTAATAGTTCATTTTCATACAAACTGACATTTTCTTATCTGAAATAAAATATATTAGGCTAAAAAATTGACCACGACCACATGGTTACTAAGACCATTTTGACAGGTTAATTATATATTTGTTCAGCGAAGTGTATGATAATATGTCCACATTGTTGTGTTAAACAAAAAACACATCACTGGACACACGACACATACGATTGTTGTATGTCAAACGATACAGAACATCAAACAAAAGCCGATTAAGACCAATGTATATCTGTCACTGATCCTAAAGAAGATGAAGAACAAAATCCTTTATACCTAAAACATTCTGAAATTTCA
This sequence comes from Tegillarca granosa, assembly GCA_029721355.1. Lineage (NCBI taxonomy): Eukaryota > Metazoa > Mollusca > Bivalvia > Arcoida > Arcidae > Tegillarca > Tegillarca granosa. The sequence continues at coordinate 21,786,877 of CM056608.1, forward strand.
AATATCAGAAAGTTTCGTATTTGTAATCACTCTAATCTCTAGCTGTGCAAACATGTCACTTCAATTTTAATAACGCATGGTACATGTAGGGATACAATGATTTAACTTGAGCATGCGTATGGCCACAGGTAGTCAAGTCGCGTGCCAGGTCACGCGCCATCACGAAATGCCAAGTGAAAAATAGCAATACTAAATAGGCAATCAAATTTCATCGCTTTTCTCGTTGCAGGAAACAAGAAACACAATAATTATATCCAAATATAATTGAAAAATAATGCGCAATAATAAATTATACAACTGAAGCGGAAATTGAGGAAGTTATAACTTGTTGACATGCGGAGAGATACACCGTTGAGCCGTGTCACCTGTATGTGTGTCCTATCACACTTATTTGCTAAATTGCCCATGAGCAATAAAAATTAATGACACATTATATCATTTTAATCTTCCAGTTTTTTCTGGCGAAAATAAAAGGTACATTTTCTATCAGCGGGATCTATGTTGATAGTTGATTTTTTAAGCGCGTGAATATCAATTCTTTTCTAATCAAAAAGAAATAAAGTCTTTTTAAAGCTATCAAAGTTTGTTCTTATTTGTGTACTTGACGACTGCTACGGGGTGTAGTGTGAGCGGTAAAATTTTGGTATGTGATAATAATTTTGAATAGGACCCTTATCACACCCAAGATAAGATTACTCTTCCCGAACACCTTGTCTCATTCTTTGGTTTTGGATCCACGCATTTTTTATAAACTTCACGAATGATTTTCATAAATCTTCTTTATATAGTTATATAAGTTTTTTTTTCTTCAAATTTTAAATATGCCTGCTAAGAGGCTACTGGTTGTATAATACGTATATTTAACATGTCAAATTTTGTTTTTACCAAAAAGTTCATGTTGAAACACTAGACAGAATGCGTTAACTCTTAATTAAGTTATTTAAAGTGAAAACGAAAAATGAAAACTTATTATATATATATATATAATTATACATATCATATTGTTGAAATGTAATTTCAGATTATTAACAAACTAGTAAACTAGTTAGTTTAATTGTCAAATTACACGTCATGTCACAATTTAATATTATAAATAAACAGTTTCGTATGCGTAATAATGAATTAAAACAAAAAAGAAATATTCCGGCAATATTCGGCACGTGGCAAAAAATATTCAAAATTCTCCATGTAACAACTGGGATTATCTCAAGTGGGTATAATTAAGCCTTAGGATGTTTTCTGTAAATAAAGATATTTTTATTCTTTCCTTTAATTTTTAACTTGTAAAACTTTAGCACTTGCAATTTTATTTTTCAATATACCTACCTACAACAATGTACCTAGTCCTTGTTGCACCCGGAGACACATAGGGCAAGGACTAGGGCCTTCCACTTTCTCTGTCTTTCGCCATTTTTTCAGCTTTCAATATTCTTACTCTAAAATAGCTCTTAGTTGCTTTGTGAATCTTTTAACCTTTGACCTGTAATTTTCGTTCGACTCGTCATTTGGTGAAATCTACACGTTTTATTCTTTTTTTAAAGTTCTTTTGTTGCATATGCACTCAATGTGCATGAAACATTAGAAAGGGATATGTTTTTCGTGAACGTATGAATACTTTTTTCACATTGTCAAATTTCTTTCAGAAAATTTTATAAAAAAATACGTTATTCATAGAATTAAAAATAATTGTTACATTCATAAAATTAAAAATAAAACCAAAACCATCAGGAAATTAAAATAAATTATACAATAGAATTCCCTAATTACAGATTTCTTATGGTAAATCACGAATTTCAATGCAATATTCATACAAATTATCATGTAATATTAGTAAAATAATTTTTCTGCTAAATTTAATTTAAAAATTGCAAGTACCGATTCTCTTTCTTTTTATAAGAGAGATGAATTAAATATCAGACTAGTTACCGGTTACACGCATCTGTCAGGGGAGAAAGGACCGGAATATAAAGGCCATTTATAATTAAATTATTTAATTGATGACTGTTCGGTACATTAAGTGAAAATTTATTTCCAAATAATCGTCCTTTATTAAATAAAGTTAATAAATTTATAAGCACACAAATATAAATTGATAACAATAACAACAAACGTTAATAAATAATCTATGATTCCCCTACAAAACAGTATCAAATCGCTACTAATTCACTGCGCATGCTCCGGATGCACATTTGGTCTCAAAATCACAGATGGTATTTTGTGGATGACAAAGACCTTACAACCGTTAACTATTTCAGTAATGTCACACCTCGCTGATTATAAATACGCCACCTAGGGATTTATAATGCCAGAGCTTTACATTAATGAAGTCACCCTGCCATTAATATATTACATCAGATAAACGCAACCGTACCTCGCGTTTTCTTGTCAAAATTCATGTGATTGAACATGCTTTTTAAACATATGTGCACCTTCATAGCTAAGACAAACGGCGTATATAATAATAAAAAGTATTTTCAAAAAGGAAAAAAAAAGACATTTACACAATAGTAAAAAATAACATACAATTAACAAGAGATTTTCTGTTTAAAACCACGTTTATTTTGAATTTACGAAACTCCTAAAAGTCAGTAATTTGAAAATTCACCCGTTTTCGTTTTCTTAATTTAAATCATAACCTACACGCTTATTTATTTTTTAATCCTTTATTAACTTATTTATTTATTTATTAACTCAAATAATTAACTTTTCATTCATTCATTTATTTATTTAATTATTATACATGTTTATCTCTACGACATGCAATATTGCAAATTGTAAATTTATAATTGTTGAGGAAACCGGTATATATATAAGAGTATACTCTATGTAATTGTTGTTAATTATCTTTGTAAATTGTAGATTATGAAATAAAAATATTGTTTAAACTAAAAAAGTATCAAATCTCGTTTTTTTAGACATTCCTTCTTTTTAAAATTTTTTAACGATTTTATAATTATTTTTTTTTATTTACAATCCCGTTTCCTAATTAAAGTCGTCTTAAAGTCATGTGCATGAAAAAAAATTGTCAAATTCACCACACTCGTACTTAAATATTTTTGTCAAGTTATAAAGCACGGAACTCTATACAAAAAGCTTTTCTTTTTTTATTTCTTTTTGATAAGTTTGAACTGATTCAGATAGAAGATTCTTACAAACCATTGCATGATTTTTTTCGATTAAAATATGCTGTAAATTTTATACAAATAGTTTTAAAAATTGGTATCCCAGTCACGTCCTTTATTGGATCATAAATTAGCTCCTCAATTTTTATTGATTTTTCCGGATAGAAAGATTTGATTTTAAATATCTGACCGTGATAACTTGTAGTTAAATGAGGTTATTCCAAAGAACTTACGTTAATATTTGTCAGTTTTAGAATTCGTAACGTGGCTTTCCCGTACTTTTTGTTTGTTGGGATATATTATTTTCTTAAGAGGTCAAAAAAAATTTTTTTTCCCTAATATCAAAATATTTTAAGGGCCCAATCTAAGATTTAAACATTGGTGTTTTTTTCGTAGGTCTTAGTCTTAAATGACTCTTTCAATTCCAATCAATCCTTTTTCACATTTTAGTAAGTTCGCTTACATAAAATAGTATTTTTTAACAAATGTATTTTTTGAACGCTTTATTTCATTAAAACAAAAATCTGGAGACAGCAACAACAATAAAAAATAAAGTCAACGAGGAAATCAATGTATCGGAAAATAAATCAACATGAAGGATAATTTGAATATTTTCCTCGGGTTTGACGGTTTGATGCTGGTGGCATGATTTGAAAATGATCAAAAGAGAAAAGGAGTTATCGGAGATCCTTGTAGCATGATTTGATTAGGAATATAATAATGATATGGAGATGATATTAATAGAAACAGAAAAGAATGGAAGCAATAAATCAGAGAGTACTGTTTCCCTTGAAATCGTCTTGGAAGACGTAGAGTGATCGAATCGAGTCCCGCCTCAAAGACAAGTGGAGATGATAATGATAATTAGGATACCCCGTCTTTTAATAATTTTAATAGGAAATTTAAATAAAACCTCGCAGCTGAATAATAATAATAATAATAATAATAATAATAATAATAATAATAATAATAATAATACTTACTTATGACCATTATAATAACTGCTACTGATAATAATAGTAATAATAATAGTAATAATAATAATAATAATAGTTTTTTCTTTTGCGAGATTTTGCGAACACACAGATATAAAAACCGACCAGCCTGTATTGGTTTACGATGCAACTTTAAAATAACAATTTTTAGACTGTTAAAAGTAATTTTACGACAATAATAAATTATATTTCAGCTTACAACTGATTTAGCAAAAAGTTTGATTCAGGTCTAGCGTTTGAAGAAAGTATTTTTCTTGTATTGCATCAGAACTATGATATCTGGTGTCATGATGTTTTTAAATGTAGACAAAAATCTTTACTTACAATTGACGTCTCCTTATAGATCGAAATAAAGTAAAAAATTTTCCTCTGCTGGCATCCATAGAATCATGTCATGATCAATAGACAGCAAGCAGATCCACTGAGATTAAAAGTTATTTTACCCATCAACAACGTTTTCGCGTTTATTTTTGCATTTGAAACAAATATAACGAACTTTAAAATTCTCGCTTTAATTTTTCCCAAAGTTTTAATCTGTTTCATTTGTAAACTTGTCATGGGGCTTAAAATTTTCCCAATTTTCAATACCTTTCATTAGTAAATTTGTTATGTCTAACTTTAATTAATATCCAATGGGATTTAAAGATTCTTTCTTGCGAGTTAAATCTAAAGATTGAATAATACAATTGGAAACTCTCTTAATTAAGATTTGAAAACCAAGACCTCTTTGTGAGTTTCTATTACTTTTAAATTAGACAATATTTTATCAACGTTGACAACCAAATAGGTATTTTCATGCTATATAGGATATTTCTTGCTTTCACGGGAGCGAATAAGATACTTAGCCGATGTTTTAATAAAAATTTAAAATAATTCATTTCACGTATTCTTGGTTTTCTGAAACCAAAATAAATCTTCAATACGTTTTTTTTTTAAATTTATCTTGTTTCATTTTATAAACGTTTTAATCCATCCGCGTCGAGGTTTCATTTGTCAGGTGTTGACAGGTAAAATAAAATTAGATTCAATTTCGTCAGGTGTTAAAATGTTTGATTTTCAGGTGTTACAATTAATTACAATCATCTTTTTATTCTTCTGTTATTTATTTTCGAACGTTTTTTATGTTTCTTATCAAAACTATTATGTGTTATTTTCATTTTTCACAAAGAAAATGTTCAAGTACATTTATTCCTTTTATATTTCATATTTCTTTCTCAATTTCATTTTTTAATTAAAAATTAATGAATTTGTTATTTATATTTTAGATAAAATGCCAATAAAAACAAGAGAAGATGTAGATTTTGATCTAAGCAGTCTACACGAGTTTACCTACACTGAAAGTGACCTTGACGATCTCGATGAACCGGAAGACGACATGTCGGAAGTAGATGTCGCTAGTGATGCCGATTCTATAAAAAATTCATCTGACAATCAGACTGTAGAGAAATTAAAACGCGGAAGAAAGAAACATGACGATAAAGATACAGACGAATCTAAAACCCCGAAAAAACGTGGACCAAAGAAAAAACGTATGACGAAAGCCAGAATAGAAAAACTACGAATACGTCGCGTAAAAGCAAATACGCGTGAGAGAAACAGAATGCATGGTTTGAATGATGCCTTAGATACCCTTCGTCAACATGTGCCTTGTTATTCAAAAACCCAAAAATTGTCAAAGATAGAGACTTTGAGATTAGCTAGTAACTACATTGGGGTTTTAGCCGAAATATTAAAAACTGGAATTAAACCCGACAGTGTTACATTCGCCAAATCATTATCAAAAGGACTTTCTCAGAATACGATGAATCTGGTTGCAGGTGGCCTCCATCTTAACCCAAGGACATTGCTTCCTGAATCTTCATATTCCAAGCCTTATCAGTTTTACTACAACAACAGTTTTGAGTATCCTTCTTCACCTCCTGGGGAAAGTACATTGGTTAGTTATAACCAATATCATCAAATTCAAGCAAGTGGTAGAAATTTTAACCAGTCTCCAAAGTTGAATCATGCATGCGCAGTTCATTTATCGCAGTATTCAGATCAAGGCCCGTCCATTATTTCTCCACAAGTGTCTCAACCAATGGCATATAATCCAATGCGAAACAATAGTCCTCTTCATGCACAAACGCCTGACAACTCTCTCCAAATGGAAACCATTACGTCTTCAAATTTTATGCGCAGTGATAACACCCTAAATTCATTTGGATGTAGTGTTCCGGAAAGTGGACATGCGCATATTGGTTCTTCTGGTCATGTTATTGGACAACATATTCAAGAGTGCAATCCATATGTTTTATTGGAGGACCTGGCTGCGAATTTTCAACAAGAACCACAGATGCCTACAGATTTTAACATGTTAAGTAATGCGTCACAGCTTTATGGCTCTGGTAGGTGACGCATTTGATTCCAAGAAAAGGGCATTGCAGTTCAGAAAAAGATCAAAAGCCTGTGACATAATTATATACTAGTAAATCAAAAAAAGGAGATACGTCGCTATTGTTGAATAATTAAGATTAACGTTTAACGCGACCACGGGGAATTGAATGGACAATTTGTTTTCTGGTTGCCAGGAACTGTTTGATGTTTTATTGTAAACAAAATGTGATTACTGGTATGAGCTTTTCAATAAAGTTTTGGAACCGGAACTCCAAATGAACAACATTCAATTTAAATACACTCCAAAGTTAACATTCCATTTCAGGGACCAATTTGTAAATTCTTGATTAGATTAACGCACATTCAAAGCATTAATAAAATCGTTGTCTAAATAAAGATCAATCAATTTAAGCTTCATAAAAGTCTATTAATTTTATTCATTATCTTTTAAAAAAGTTTTGATGAAAAAAAGGCTTTTACACTCATTAAATTAATCGACCTTCCACAAACTGGGATCTGATTACATACTTGAATGTCATTTTTGTTTAAGAAACTGCTGATTGAACCTTTTATACTTGTGTTGTTGTTGACATAGTTGTCATAGAAACAAATCGGAGGGAAAACATCGGTAATATATATATGTGTCAATGTTTGTGCCTTGTTTGAAACATGGCAGAAATCATAGCATTTGAGGCTTTTCTTACTTATTTTTTCTTTCTTTCTTTCTTTCGTTTTTTTGACAATATTTAATACATATCAATCGACCGGTTGCAAGGCCAAATTGAATAAGCATTCAGCTATAGTACAAACTAGCAGCCCTCAATGTTGTTTCACAAAATACTTTTACGCATACAATTGTAAAGTTTACTACTAAATAATAAGATTTTCATTCTTTTCATTTTTTCAATATTTGACATATTAAAAGATCAAAAATGAGTTCCAATTCTGGTAACGTTTCAGATGTGTAAACACTAAAATATTTTAATGTTTCAAGATTATATCGTGTCACAAAAACAATATTGTATCATCATTGTTGTAGAAAGTGTTTCACAAGTCAGTTTTGTGTTGTTCACCATACACTGTAAAGGGTCTGATGTCCAATGTTCATGTAGCCTAATTCTAAATACGTATTTTATTGAGTGAAAATAAAAAGCGAAAAAAAAAATGTTGAGTACTGCCAGTAAACATTTTTATTGCATATTCCTTCGGAAGCAACATGCCAGTGTAATCGTTATAATCATATAGATATTTTACGCCTTAGTCGGTATTTTTTCCACACAAATCGAAGCGATTAGGCGTTAAAAGGCGCTGTGACCTGTTACACGTGTTTTAAACTACTTGGCCACAGAGGCCTTGTTACACTGATAAAAACATAAACATGCGTTTTTGAAGATAAGATGCAAAAGTAACAATATGAACAACTGATCACAGTCACGTGTTCGATGTTTTATTCAAACCATTGAACAGTTTTGTTTTTAAAAAATTCAAACCACTGAGAATTTGTGTTTTTCAAAAAATCTTTAATTAGTGAAATATCCTGATACAATGTACATGAAAAAAAAAGGTTGATTACGGATTTATCACTTTGCGAAAAATTTTCAATTTGCTTGGAATATTTTTGAATAATTATAACTTGCTTTCTCTGTGGAATGAAATAAAGTATAGTGATTTTGTTTTTGTTTTTTTTTTTATTATTTATTTGTTATTTATTTTGGTAAACTTACGGAATAAGCATTTATAGGTTTTTAGTAACTTTGTCTGGAAAAAGCAAAAACATCTTGCCATATTATTATTATTGGAAATCATTCCATTATAATTTTTCGTCCAATCAAAATTGTATGCTTTTTTGTAAGCATTGACAAATACCATTAAGCAAATTTTATTATTATAATTATTATTATCATTATTATAAATCATTCCATAATCATATTTTGTCAAATCATCATTGAAATATTTTTTAAAATCCATTCCCTCATAACTATGTGGCTTATTAAAATCTATTTATTAAATAAAATATTTATTTTATTGTATTTTTATCACAGAACGTGCCTAAGGAAATTTGGAATTTCCATTCATTTTTTCTAGTCCAATAGTTATATACATGTATAATGTTTTATATGTACATTTTATGATCAAAATATGTATACCAGCACTTTGTTTATATATCTTATATTTATCTAAAAATTAAAAAAATAAAATGTTTTATTGACATTTCAAATGTGGTTGAGTTTTATTTTTAAATGTGCAATATGTGCGATGATTTGCTGCCCTCAAAAAGTAATATATATACCAAAAGCATTGATGGTTTTAGTTGCTCTTATTATTGTTTGTCTCATTAGGCTTTTCATCAGTTACTTGTGTCATGGACACAACCACTGTTACTATAAATACGACATCTAGAACTTTTAGATATTCTCTTATTCACTGCAACTTACGCCGAGAGCTTTACAACTGTTTCGAAAGCGTACCATTTAATTTTATTATTTTTTTACACCGATTTTGAAGCAAGGAGATACAACTGTTATGAATACCTGGTAAGTCCACATAACAGTACACGTGTGATTTTTTAATATGTGCGAAAAACCAGGTAACTTGTCAAAAAGCTAGCGCGTTCTAGCAAGTAACAAAATGCATTATCACAAAAGCGCAGAAAATCAAGCTTAGATTAAGTCAAGAGCGCGTACCACTGCGTCAATCAGTCAATCACATCTTTCTGCTTAAGGTGTTTCTTGGAGATTTGATCTAGATTTTTTTGTATTGTTTTTTTCTTTGTTGTGAAAACACAATTACTGGACTTATTCATCCCTAACAATTATAATAAGAAAGGATTCATTTTTTGCACAATATAGTTCCATATTTTTAATGGTTTCCCCTAATCAATATTTCTTAGCATCGGGATGTTGTGAGTTTGAGTACAGGTTGACAAAGTTAAGAAAATTGTTCTTAGATTAATCTTAAAAGATTAACGAATTGCTTTCATCGGGAGTTGCTGAAAAAAATGCTGATGCATCGTTAAACAACAGAGTAATGCCCTGCATTTGTCTATTATAAAATAAGTTTAGAAACAGAGAACAACATAAAAAAAGATTTAAACAGCGTTCTACGCTTCAACAAGATTTATTCAATATGTCGAAACGGTCAGTTTTCAAAGGTGGTGGAAACCGAAAATAATCGGCGAATACCATTGAACAACGAATTGTCCAGATAGAAATTGAGCCGAGACGGTGACAAGCACTTAGTCCGTAAGCCGACATTTCAGACAACTCGTTCATCGAACAATAGGCTAGATTAACGCACACAAAATAATGCACTGAGTAAAAGAGTTCGATGGTAAAATAGGAGAATGTCTAATAGTGCGACTAAATACTCTTAAGTTTTCAAAATCTTATCATTTGTTGGTATTTCAATGCTTGTTGTTATGTTGGATAATCTAATGTTTATCATTAACAAATCATTTTAACCCAAAACCTTTGACAAAAAGTATTGTTTCATTTTTTGTACTTCCGTGGTTGTTTTTTTTTTTTTGGTTGTTGTTGTTGTTATTTAATGCATTGGCTATTGTTAAGTACACGTTTGTCAGCTATAAAATTTTATATATCATAAATCTTGGCATATAACTTGGTTTTATTAATTAATTTGAATTCCATATTCTTGGTTGCGTGGGCTGTTCTCAAGTACTTGTACAGTCAGTTACAAATTCCTTTATATACTAACTCTTGACATATACATGTACCATCCTTTCATTAAGTTTGTTTGCAATTCCATGTTTTTGGAAACGTTGGTTTTTGTCAAGGACGTGTATCAGTTAAATTCATAACTGTTTTAATCGGTTTTCTCAATGAGTGTCTATCGTTTGTTTGCATTTCTCCTGTGCGTTTTTGTTGTAATGTATCATGATGACGTATATATTGTCATGGGATTTTTAACTTTTTTAAAAAGAGTAATTAGAAAGCATTTGACAACTTAAAAGTATTTAAAATTTTCTGAAAACAAACAATAATACATATTATTTTTCTTGAAAACGTAATTTATTTGCGTTTTTATAAAAAATACAAGGTATAAACTATTTTATTTTGTATCTCTGAATACAGCCTCATTATATTTAGCACTGAATGATCATGGTCATATTCAAAGTGAACAACACATTATTTCATCACAATCATCGTTTTTTTTTTCTTTTTTTTATTTATCAATTTTTACACAAAAATAAGAAGAACTAAACGGGAGAAAAAAGGGTTTATTTTTTAAAGATTTGTTCATAAATAGAGTCCAAAAGAAAATCTGAATTTTCTTAATCTTTTTTGATTTTGAAAAAAATAGCCTAAACCTTCATATTTTTAAAGCACTTCATTTAGGTATACATTGTATCAAACCATTATTAAAAAACATCAATTTAGAGACAGATTTTAAATCTTGTTTTAAGTATTTTTGAATAAAACAATTGAGGCACATACTATTTTTTATCTAGAAATTGAGTTTTTTCGACGCATTGGGTAAAGATAAAAAAGTATACAGCAAATTATACAAACATTATAAAAAAAATTCGAAATGAAAAATGAAAATATGTAAATTAAATAGGGGTCACTAACTGGTATTGATAATAAACATTTTAATTATAAAAATTAAAACCGAAGAAAAAAACTAAAAACTACTGGCTAATGTATTATGTAATAACAAAAACTGAGAGTAGAATATACTAAGAAAACTCTTTATATCCAAATTTTCTCCGTTTTTCATTGTACTCTTGAGTTCGCAAAAACTTAAATGTCAACGAAACATTATACAAGTAACATTACAAAACAACACTTTAAATGATAACTACATGCCAGAAATTTACGATCACTTGTTTTTTCTCGATAAATATAATGAAAATTGAACACCACGAAAATAATTCTACACAAAATGATTCTACAGTAGTTAATTCTTAAATTTAACTAATCTTTATATTATGCATGTTTAAATTAAAAATAAGAGACCATTTCATATTTTATAAAATAACATGTGCGTATTTAGGAACTTTTTACGATTCATTCTAATCGTATTTCAAATCAAAGTTTATATTGGTTTAAAAATCATTTAGCTCATCAAACTTAGACTTTTTTGTACCTTTTAAAATTTTAGTAGAACCTTTTTGTTGTTGTAAAATATTTTAAACCCTATACGATAAACAATGAAATAAAAATTTTAAATAAGATGGATTTCAAGAAATCGTTTCTTTATATAAAAAAGAATTGCAAAATTAACACACAAAAAAAAAAAAAAATAAAAATAAAAAATAAATAAATCTAACAAATTCATATTATAACCAATCAAAGTCATGTTGGAGTGATCATCCGTTTAGAAGTTTTAATATTTAAAAACAAATGAACAATTATATCTACAAAATAATACAACAAAATAAATGTTAATCTTGAACAAATGCGGTTTAAAAAAAAATCACCTTGTGAAATTATCAGCAAAATAACATGCCTAGTGAACTCAAGTTTTGTGTTACAATAAACCTAGAACTTGTTTTTCGAAGTTTGGTCAGTTTTATCAATAATTACCAAATTCAAAAAGTAATAAAAATTAATGTATCACTATGAAAAATCAATGGTTTAAAAAATAAAGTATTTCACCTTGATGAAACCCATTTGCTTATAACCTTTTTAAACAAAAATAAAAAAATTTGAAATAATGGTGTATCAGATATATGGAAACTTATTTGCTTTAAGCTGTTTTTAACCAAAAAATTCAAATTTGAAATTATGTTGAAATCAGTTTTTTGACATGTAAATTTGTAACACTAATAAAGTTATATCATAAAAACTCTTCTCTTACAAATATGCAATGGTTTGACAAAAATAAAAAATTTATCAAACGTTGCATTGTTTTTTGTTTCAAAAATTTGCAATTTATCACAGAAAATAACTTGTCTTTTGTTATGAGTATGTACAAATATTGTAAATGTCAATCTATTTTCATTACCAAAATAAATCATATATTTCATAAAGAAGAATTTTCTATAATCTATTTTAGCAACTTTTTCAAATGTTTCATAATTTGGTATTGCCTTGTCCGTTTTTCCTTTCAGAAATTTCACATTCTTCTGATACAAAGAACTTGGGTTTTGACATGACATCATCTTTAGATCCGTTAAGGTAAGCGTTATTGATATTTCCATTGAAAGTTTTGTAGGGTACTGCACTCTGAAATATAAAGAAATTCATTATTTGTATAGTTTACTATTATTATTTATTAGTATTATTATGTTAAAGTTTTTGTTTTAAAATAGTTCTCACTTTTATCAAATAATGAACTTTGCATATTTTTCCTTCTACTTTTTAACCGTATAATTGGTTTCAATTGACTGTATATTTACTATTATAATGCTGTTTTTAGGATATTTTACCTTTTCTTTCTTTTCATTGGCTGATTTTCCAGGCAACAAATCATCAATCCATTTCAATTCATTCTGGGTATAGACACATTCCAGCATTTTTCTAACGACACCAGTAGCAAGAACCTAGAATTGAAATAAAGGTAATTTATTTAATTATTTTACCTAAAATTACATAAGGGTTCGTAACCCAAACTGCATATAAGTTTATTTGTATACAAGATACCGATACTGGACCAAAAAATTATTATCAAATGAAAAATTTATAAAACGCAAAGATACCAGTCCATGTCTACGTATCTACTGAATAAACTTAACCCCTTAATATGAAAAATATAAGTAAGAAATAATTTTATTTATTGTCAGTTTTCTTCTTCAAGTGAACCTCTGGTTCACATATAGCATATATGTTTAGTGTATGAAGGGACACAACTCGCATTAATTTACATTGTAGAAGTGTGACTGTTCAGATTAATGTTTAAAGGGACACAACTCGTATATACAATGTGTAAGTAAGATTTTAGGAATGGCATTCCCTATACATGTATTACCAATCCTTCCTAACATTTTTTTTTAAAAAAATGGCCGCAAAACATAAATTAACAGTTTCATTGAGGAATAACAACTATAATTATCTCTTTAAAAATTGACTGCTCCAAATGATGATCATAAGATAGACCAACCTTACGCGGTTAAGTCACTTTAATATTTACAACCGCACAGTTTTTGCTTAGTATTTGAGATGGATTCTACTGCATAAGCAACAACAATGTGATTGCAAATAATGCCATTTGAAAGCGCGAGATTTTATATTATTATATATTATAAATTATAAATAAAAGCTTACCATCAATGGAAAACCAATAGATATGGCTTTAATGGTTTTGACGGCCCACAGAATACCGAGACACAACACTTGAATAAAGGTGAAAAGATGGATCCTCAGCAAAGGCACATGACGAATGTAAGGGAAATCAGGTTGGTATTTAACTGGCTGAATGAACAAGAACAACCTATCTACAAGCTGAAACAAAAAATTAAAGGATAAATTAACCTTAAATATTATGCTTTGAAGTCGTAATATAGTAAATATTGTTAAAGTCACTTTGCACTTATTTGGTAAAACATGTTGTACTTTCGTTATGTGCTATTATTATTTAATTATGTAAATTAAAATCAATAAATATACTAACGGAACTATTTTTCTAATATTCTTTGTGTTGGAAAATTTCATGTCCGCTGTCAGGAACACAGCAGTTTAGAGAATTCTAAATATGATCTTTTACACATATTTTATCAACATACATGTATTTACATTTAAAAAACATATTTTAAGTAGTATTATTCTATAACTGAAAATTTTAAAACAAAAATATATAAAAATAAATGTGACACTATAAAAAAGCGATATTAGAGTGTTTATGAAAAAAAGTGATAAATAGCCAATTGTGTTTTTTAAAACCTTAGGTAGTAAATTAAGGACTTATGTTTTTCTGGTCATTTGCTTTATCAATCTATTCCAAAACATACCTGCATTCCACGAAGTGCTTGGAAGCCCATGAAGAAAAACACACCATACAGTACTGGCATAGGAATATACTGAAAGATAGAGAAATATTTGATGATAAAAACACCATAGAGATTGCATAGATACTACTTAAATATTGCAAAAAATTACTTCAATTCCGTTATAAATGAGAAAGAAATTTTTCTGAAAAAAATTAGCTTATTGTGTCGCAATGTTCCATTTCTCGTTTTGATTTTCATTTAAACTATTTGGAAAAAACATGCATAGTGGTTGTGTAGATTTTCGCAAATATTACACAGTGAATACATCGTCCAGTAGGTTATTTCTGAATGTCCGAAATGTAAAATAGATTCAATGCTTGAATAACTAATGTGCTAAATAAATAATAATACCTTGAGAACAGATGTAATCAATACGGCTAATCCGCTAAGAACACCAATGGCTAATGCTGTAACACGTTGTTCCCTGATAAGAAAAAAATATTTAAATGAGCATAGCTATCACGAATGGATGATTCCAAAATAAACACTGTAAACAAACAATGCCTTTAAACAACTATAAAAATGACAAAATACTAGACTTTAAAATGAGATATAAACATATAAACATAAACAAGTAATCAGCAATAAAAATATAGGATAAATAAAAATAAATTCATAAAATAAGAAAAAGTAAAGCCCATATCGCTCAACTGGCGAATACTTGTTTTTTTATTTCAGGATTGTCAGGAATTACAAACTTTTAGGATAAATTTATGCATTTTGTTGTTTCTATAAACGTTTATACCTAGTTAACTGAGGTGGTTAGGAAGCTAGGTCTGGGACTATCTATTACATTTATGAAAATGTAAAGGTTACTTTTTATTGTATTAATTCCCTTACCTTACTCCTAGATATGTTGGTTTTTCTCCAGGTGCGGTGCATTCAGATTCCTTCTTTAAGCTGTTGATGTGGGCAAGAGCTGAAACTGTAGCAGCAACATACCATGGTAACCCGAGGAAAGAATGTATACCAACGCAAATGGCAACAACAAACATATCTAAATGATAGCCAACTCCTTTCTGAAAACAAAATATTTAACATTTTGATTGAGTTGTGAGAAATATTCAAAGACAAAATATAAAGTTCTCATAAATTAAAAATTACTTAATATATTTGATGATAACCTTAAATACATGATTTAAAATGATTAAAATTAAAAGAGCATTTTGATCTCTCACTGTAAAGGTTTAAAAAAAAATTACAGAGATGTTTATGATTTTTATATAAATATATGTTCATATGATTTGTAAGACAACACCGGATGTGAAGAATACAAATAAGAATATTTGCCATAAATCTGTATATTAGAAACGTTTTTGAATGAAAGAGTTTCAGGGCGAGGTGGCTGAGTGGTTAAGGCAATGGACTGCTAATCCATTGGGGTCTCGCCGCGTGGGTTCAAATCCCATCCCCGTCGAATACATTTTACAAACTTAACTATCTAAAATTCTTTCGACTGAGATAAGAATTACCAGAAAATGTTGAGGTAATTGTCTGAAAATACTTTTCGGTTCTACAAAATTAGTTGATAACTTTGTGATTGTATATTATCTTTAGACTTTTTCCTTTTAAACTGCTGATAAAATTTCATAAAAATGGTGCGAACAGTGCGAGTGCATTTCGGAAAGATAACATTTGTAATACAGATATGATTTTAAAATTGCCTATTAGTAGCAATAATGACCTAAAACTATACCTTTAGTTTGTTTTCTTTTCTGTTGACGATGACGGCTGTAATCTGTTGATCAAGGAAGACCAAGATGGTACACAACAGTGCAGGGACGGAGGCAGCCAAATATAACCACCATGGGTTCTTATCACTGAATGGATTTACAAACCATCCACGTCCTGGTCTTGTTGGCTATGAAAGGAAAATTGAAGTTTTAACGTTTATTATACAAAAAACACAGTGTCATAGAAGTCATTGAGACGTATTTTAAAATGCAAAAAAGGGTACAAATATACTGATCGTCTTGATTAAATTTTTTACGAAAAAAATGGTCTGACAAAATATGCACAGATTCATTGATTTATCCGTAAATAAATAGGTATCCTACATTTTAACGTCAAAGAACAACATTGGATACATGGTGTCTTTTGCGTTTTTTTTAATTACATAGATTGTTTTAAATCTTGAAATCTCAAATTTAGACCAGGCATACAGGCTCTATTGTAGATATTTTCAACTAGCCGACATTTGTCAAAACTGTCGATTCTTAATTCGATAACCTCATGAATTACTTTGAATGGTTTACATATTTAATTAACATACCTTGAATTCAGTAGGTACTGTAAGTTTTGGTGTATCTAATCCGACTACAGCATCAAGACCAACCATACATAAAATAGCAATTAAGACTCCAAAGTCACTAAGTCTCTGGCGGATCTGAAAACAAAAGCACATTTCCCTTATAAATAAAGAAAAGACCATCGGTACATAGAGTGGAAACCTCTTGGCATACAAGTATTTACAAAATTATTTGAAGATTATTTTACAAACTATAGTTTTAGATGAATCCATATTTACCAAGCGATTAAATATATTAAACTGATATTATATATATTATTATATTATATTATATATTATAAAGGATCATTTGATGGCTATTAAACCATTTTGTTATTAGGAACATTGTGAAGCTTAAATATGTCAAATATTGCGATAAAAGGAAAACGTCAACCACTTACCATGGATGGGAACACAGTTGTTCTTTTAAAGTCAATCAGAGCGATGGCAATGCTAAATGTACCGAGGAAGAGGAGGATTGAGAAGAAAAAGACATCTCCGACATATTTCTTTGGTCCACAGTCATAAAATCCACCCTGAGTAATGCAGCTGTTTGTTGATAATTTGCTTAAATCCAAGCCCATATAGTCCTCACATGTGTAGTTTGAGGTATACAGGTATGAGGTGTTGTAAAGAAGGTCGCTGGTACAGTTTTGATGTACACAATGGCAGACAGTTGGTAGAGGGTCATTTGGATGAAAATTAACTGGAGAGTATTTCTCGATTTCGAAGAGTTTCTTGAAAGCCTCAACAATAAAGATGAGGGCAATCAGAGTGGCAAAACTTTCTTCTGTAAATCGAGTGATATACTTCACCAAGGCACTAAGATTGAAGATGACAATCAGTAATATAAATAGCACTGTCCACATCCCAACCCAAAATCTAGCCGGCATGAAGTCCCAGTTATTGTCCCTGAAAAGTTAAAAAAAATTATTTAGTACATGGTATAACACTACCAATCAAATACAAACACACAACACACAAGTCTATGCCCAAACCATTTTTCAGAAAAAAAAAAACAAACTGAGAACATTGACAACTGGCTTAATCAGTTAAACCCATGAGCTTTAACTGGAAAAGTAAGGCCAAGTGCTTTGAAAGAGTAAGCATCTCTTGTCTAGCTACTTGTAGCTCGTAATAAAGATGTTAATTAAAAAATTAGACGTGGCACCTGACGGAATAAGAGAAATAATAATAAAAAACGAGGGATCGAATGAAAGCTTTTTGTATATGATTATTAATTTCTGACTTTACTTACTTGCACAAGTTGAATATAATGGTTTCTAATACCAACATCGGACCTGTGCTTCCAAGTATGTTCATTGGTTGACCAGAAAATAAAGCGAACAATATACCGGTTACAGCCGCTGCAAAAATACATTCCATGACCCCCTGAAAGAAGATAGTCAATTTAATATCGTCTATAAAACACAGTATCAGTATTTAAATATACAGATTACTGATTAGCTAATTAAATATTTCCTAAGCAATACGTAAGTGAAAAATAAGATACATTGGTAAAAAATTGTTTGTTATAGTTTCTGAATGTTTTATCGCGTGACCTGCGCCAATGCGCGATGTCCAATTTGTTTGTTAGAAAACTGCGCAAAATTTCGTAACGTAGCATTTTGTTCTTAAGTTTGGCAGAATAGACTATTACAAAAGTTCCCCGTTTTCAGCTCGCGGTAAAACTAGGTACAACACCAACGATATAAGACTGGTCTTTTGAATGATTAAAAAAAAGAAAAGCCGACAAATATTAAACTTAAAGAAAGTATATCAGACAACTGATTGGCAACGCAAAGTAAGCAGCCATTTTTGTTATTGGATAGTAAGAGCGTGGTGGTATGCTTTGGTTGGTTACATTTTCCTTTTTAGCTAAATTTTACGTGATACTTCTATAACAAATTGGGTTGTTTACTTACCATATATTGATCCGTTGCCTCTCCAAGCAGTCCTCCAAAGGTAACATTAGGTGTCATAGTTCCCAAAAATACGTAGATAAATGAGGCCAAGCACTGAATATGTATAGCATCTTTAAAGTCACTCAAATAAAATGGCACCTTTCTTTTGATATCTCTAATAAGTCCCAGGAACGGTCTGTGAAATATACAAGGGTTAAAACATTTAATGCATGTGAAGTGTATTATCTGTAAAACATACAACTTTTTAATAGCTGTAAATTATTCTATGTTAATAACCTATAAAATGTGCTGTAAAATATATAACGAAGAAACAGTAAAAAAAAAATACAATTTTTTAAAAATTGGTAAAATTGCAACACTTACATTTTGGACATTTCCAGTGCAGGGTCGTCCCCATGGCCTCCATGATCGTCCTCTTCACCAAACGAAGCGCCATCTCCACCTGCGCCGCCTCCATTGCCAAAACTATGAGTGGAAGGGGTTTTACGGAATTCCTGAATGATGCATAAAATATAATTAATTTTTAAAGTTCACGTGTATTTATTAGAGCCCATTAATGACACCCAACAAATAGCTATTTAACGCAGAATTTCTGAATAATGAAAAAGTTTATTTTAAAATTCACATGGATGTATAAATGCCCATAAATGACAAACAACAAATTGCTATTTAATGCCAAATATTTAGCGAAATTTCGCAATACCTTTAGAGTGTCGTTTATGGTTTGCTTGACGTTGCCATTAGTCAAGGTCTGATACAAATCTGTTGGAAAAAGGTACAAAGAAGAATTGCTTATCCATTTGGTTTAACAGGTGGGTTCAAATTCAAAACGTTGCTTAAAGTATATGCTACACAATAAGAGCACTGAAATTTGACATTTAAATCTTATCTTTCAATTTAAAAAACAGTTTTTCAAATGTGCAAAAGAAGTACACGACATAAAGACAGGTATAAAAGAAACCGGCTCTAAATGATAAGACTTTGTTTCATGTTCACAATTACCTGTGACTGTGTTTTCGTTGGTGGTTCGATTCTGATCTTTGGATCCCATTCACCGGGTGGCAGCACAGTAACTTGCTCCATAAACTCGTCTATTCCAGCTAAAACATCTTCCTTTGTTCTTCCTTTATAAGCAACTTCTCTGAAAATCTGAAACAGGAATTAATCATTTGATAAATCTGTATAGGGTTTAGCACCTCCTGTCTATCAAATTAAACGTACAAGTGTGGAATCAAAATTGAAAATAAAAGGATCATGACCTATTGGACTATTGGAAGATATCCAGGATAATTTTAGATACAGCGAAAACATACTTATCAACAATATTGTGATGCCCATAACACTTTAACTGTCTCAACAAGCCTTATCTTGTAATATCCCAAATTGTATATTCGTTGTAAAAACTTACGTCATCAACCATCATGGTACCAACACAACGTCCAAGCTCCATGCATTGTTTCGTTCCACCAATAGGTCCATAACAGAAAAACAAAAACTTTGTTGGCAAGTTGACTTCGCAGGTTTGCTCAAAGAGACGGGGTTCCTTTAACCTTACTATTGCTACAAGCCTCTTATCAAGGTCTTCAACTTCTCCAACCATCACACTGGCTACTTCAGCATCTTTGGGTATCTTCCTCATAAAATTTGTATTTGGCTAAAAATTAAGAATTTTTAGTTAAACCAAACACAAACAATAGAATGTTCTCACCTTTTTCAGGAGCCACGTTAGCTGAGTGGTTTAAGACTCTGTCAGTTCACTGACACTGGTAAATGATTTTCTACGGATACTTCGGTTTCCTTCGCCATCAGAATTGACCGATTTAATATACAAAATATCTAAACGTGGTCGTGTATACGTAACACAAGTCCTCCACCCCACATCTCATTTAGAATGATATTGTAACTTTTAACTTTAAAGTATATAAAATATTGTTGTAACCAACTGAATGTCATTTTAAAAGCTGAAGTTCAATCAGGAAGAGGAAATTTTATAAAGTTTAAGTATGTTAACTTCGGTACGATTAATTTTCTAAAGTTTCTCATCAATTTCAAATCACAAAAGTAACGTTTAAAGCAACTAATTACGTGAAGATATTTTCCATTTATATACATTATATTCAAGTGCGCGTTCAAAGTATTTCCTAACTTTACCCCCGAAACCTTTGGGATGGATTAGGATATAGTCATTATATTTACCTTGTATTTGCTTAAATTGGAATCTGATGGGACGTGCAGCAAATCCGGTGATGAGGGGTTTCCGTTTCCATTTTCAAAACTACTAAAACTGGGTGTTGATGGAAGTGCAACCATACTGGATCTGCGACCTATATGTAAAAAATATATAAACATCAAAAATGTGTCTGAAGAATTTCTTAAACCTGAAACAATAGTCCGGACACAGCAATAACATGTCGTAACATGTCGTAATGTGAGTAACATAGAAGTGTGTATTCCCGCATCAGATGTCCTGATCACTTTGGTAAATACTAAAATGCCCAGAAACAGAGAAAATTAAGATGGGTTGATGGCATTGTTAAGTAAAACCGTGTTACTTCCGGCTTACTACTAATTGATAAATCATTTACAATGTTACCTTTATATAGCAATATCTTAATGATAAGACTACATGGAAACTATTGACTTTATATCGGTCACAAATGTTTTTTCTGAATAGCAATGTCTTAATTCAAAATATTTTTCTTGAATTACATGTTCATGTATTTCCTTATGTACTAATGTACTATGTACCAATATACTAGTCAAATGTTACTTTTTGCATAATCTTATTATATCTTCTATCGTGGACATTGGTTTTAATGTTGGAGACCTGATACAAAATAAAATGAAAAATGGAACCCTTACCAGACTCATCGGGTATGTCCCCGAGTTTAGTCCCCTTACTCTTGTTCCGTTTGACATGACCATGCTTATGATACTTCAAGGACACGTCTCTCATATGTGCACGTAATTTGGAATCCAACTGACCTTTTTCAATCCATTCATCCAATATTTTGTCTGTAACAAACACAATAAATAAATAAAAAAATTAAATAGACAAATAAATAAATAAATATATTAGTAAATAGAAATAAATAAATAAATAAATAAATAAATAAATAAATAAATAAATATTAGAAAATAAAAAAAATAAATACTAGTTATTTAATAAATATTAGTAAATAAATAATAAATAGTTTTGGAATGCATTTGCATTAGAATATGTCCTAGAATGTTTTCCTATACTCTTATGCACGTAGTTTGTAAATTAGGCACAAGTTGAAAAGGTCTCGTTGTGCTTTTGGGTAATTGCGGATGTTTAAAAACAGCAACAACAACGGCGACGGTAATAATAATAATAATAATAATGATAAAAAAAATAACAATAATAGAAAGAGAGAACACGAGAGAGAGAGAGAGAGAGAGAGAGAGAGAGAGAGAGAGAGAGAGAGAGATGTTCTTCCATAATTGAAGATATGTGCTGTCAAAGTATAGCATGAAAGTGAAAGTTTCGGTTAGAATTGAAGTTATTAAAAATAATACAAAAAAATTCCTTTACGCACGAGCCAATATTGGGGTCAAAACATTCACCGTGTATTGAAAATTAACAATATAACTATCTTCAATAAATTTAAATACTTTGACACATACAATTTATGCGAACTTTTGGGCTTCTTTGTCAAATTTTATGATTTATAATCAAGTCAGTATATCAATAAAGAAAATGTATTAGTGTAATAAATAACTACTCCAAAACGCATAAGTTTGACAGATTACTTCTTAAATCAAAATTTAACTTTGAAGTAGATGAAACAATAATTTTAATCTTTTATGTCATGTGACCGATTCTTATATCAACTTTGAAGTGTGAAATCGTCAGTGTCAATTATGGGGGATCAAAAAGAGATTATCAAATTTAATATGTAAGTTTGTCGAATCCAAATATTTCTTTGTGGACGTAAATAATTGTTTCCCTTGTAACTATCTCTTTGTAGATGTCGCATGATATATCGTATTTCAAAAATATTGTTTGATTTAAAGTCCGTTTATTTTCGACATAGCTTTTCTTTTTCTATTGCCCTACCCAAAGCAAGTTCAAATAAATACCTAATATGTCTTCTGGAATGTAAATGGTGACATGGGACTTTTACCCACCCCCCCCCTACCGTGGCATGAGACCAAGTCTGATCCATTTGTCGTTTTTTTTAAATACATGACAGGAGAAAGTTAACACTTGTGACGTCATAAGGAGCAGTCAACGTAATAACCTGATGAAAAATCGATTAAAACCACTTACCAACAGCTTGAGGTAACGAATGGCAATCAAAATCAAGAAGGATAACTCCATCAGCTAAGGCATTTCTGAGTTCAAACAAGGACTGCATAGACAGAGAGGCTACGTGAGGTTTGGACCACCTCTTACCGCCCTCCTCTACCACTTCCTCATACTTAACCCATCTGAAAAAGAAGGATTTGTTCAAATGATATTCTAACTGATGAAAACTTTATTGAAGGTGTATCAGATTTCTGGCTAAGATAGAATCGGATGGCCGCAAGTTAAAATAACTTCCTAACCTAGCCCCAACCGGTTTCTTAATAAACGTAACTCTTTTTGACAACAATTATTCATTAGAAATATACTACGGTTCTCTGAACTACTGTTACAGGCCTCTGGTCATACCAAAGCCACTAACAACAGAGAGAGAGAGAGAGAGAGAGAGAGAGAGAGAGAGAGAGAGAGAGAGAGAGAGAGTCAACATCTGATATAAAAGAAGAAAAACATGTACTGCGTAGAGAGAATTTCAAAGCACTATCAAAATTTCATGTCAAATAGTGGCTAATGCTGGGATTTTATGTTTATTTATTTATCTTTTTATTTACCTTGCCGCTTCTCTCCATTCGTATGTATCGTTATACGTTCGTAGGACGTCCATTTCACTAAACACACTGTGGACTTTATGCCCATCATCCCTGACACTGTTAATAACGCTTTGTACCCACTCTGTCGGATTGTAGTCATTCGGAGTCTCGTGTATTATACTTCCTGAAATAATAAAAAATATCTGTATATATCAAGTAACATTTTAGGCATTTCTATTGCAAACATCAACCATACTCGTTTAACTTGAACGAGAATTTTGAATCTGAACAACAAAAATGTTGCGAGGAATTTGAAACATGTCAGAAGAAATAGGTTTTGACGACCGCTTTTGGCCACCGTAGATTATTTTAACGCGTGATACGATGTTGTAATTCTTTTGGCAGTGCGACAAAGAAACTAAAGAAAGCACAAGACAAAAATATGTTAATGTTTCAGACGAGATTCAAACATTAAGAAAACAATTTGAAATTTACACCTGAATAATTATTTTGGAAAAATCGTTATTGATTTAAAACAAAAATAAATAAAAATACTTTGTCGACACTTTGGTTATTCGATAAACACATGCGTTTTAATAAAGTTGTTTTTGTAAAATTAGGCTTTCAGATTCCCATTCATTGGAAAAGAATTTAAATACACAGGTTTGCCGTTTTGTTTTATCATAGAAACTCTGCAATGGGTTAATTTTCCTTTTCCTACGTTGTAACTTTATTACATTATTTTTTTTTTTTTTTTTTTTTTTTTTTTTTTTTTTTTTTTTTTTTTTTTTTTTTTTTTTTTTTTTGTTACTCAACGTCTGGACAATTTCTTACCATCAAAAACCACAAGTTGAATATTTTAAAAACATAAGTATCTTAAGATTATTTAAACATCATTGACAATTCAAATAAGGCTTAGTTTTTTTCAAAGTTTGCTTATAATATAAAATAAAACGGTTTGACGTTATTCAATAACTTTAAGATATTTAAACAGCTTCTGTTTTCAGTAGCAGCACAAGTGCATGAATAACGGGGTACTTGTACCTGTAGCTGTGTAATGGTGTTTTACACCCAAGTCAGTTTTTTTTTCCAATACGTTGAGACGATCCATTTTGTCATATACCATTTTTGAATGTATTTTGATGATAAAATTAAAAAATGGTATATGACGGTTCTAAGACCTTTGGCAAGCAAAATGACTACCTGCCTCACACAGTGGTCCTTCTATGTTGGATTCGAAACTAGGTGAAGAAAGGAGAATTCATTTTTGGACCTCTTGGCCATAGATTGTCCGAAATAAAAAAGATCTAGAATTAAACTCTTCTTATCTCGATTGTTGATGCGTAATTTGTTTATTTATCAATTTCAAAGTTTAACTAAAAAATAAATTTCAATATTTTTTTTCAAATAAATAACAATTCAAAAAAATCAATTTAAATTTAACAATCAATTTTAAATCTTAACATATTTTTTAATGTAAAAAAGAATTATCGCATGACATGTGTCTCCGTCACAACCAGAGACGGAAGCAAAAGAATATTTATGTAAGTAAAGGAATACATATGATATTGTGTAAGTTTAACAAGGGGAAATTAAGAGCCGATGGCGTAACAAAGAAAACGTGGAGAAATACTTATAACGCAATCAAACCCAATATACGAAAACTGTTTTCCCATGCATTAGATATATATATATATATATATATATATATATATATATATATATATCGATGTATATCAAATCTGTTCAGTGTTATTGATTAGATACTAACCATTGCCAAGTCATTTTACATGAGAAACATATACATATGTATGTTGTTCACATAAAAATCATCGAAGCATACAAAATGAGACGAAATATGCAATATTTTAATATTTATGCCATGTCATGTTAAAATGATGCATGTAAAGCATGCATAAAATATTGTTTGTAGAAATGCAAATACTCTCTGTTCAATATGTTCAACTTTTTTGACTGGAGAGTGCTTTTGTGGGTTCGAGATTAAATCAATTCATATTCCTATAAAAGATTTAGGTTTTTAGAATAACTATTCTGTTAATCTTGCAAGGATAGGGGCGTCTAGTTACTAGATATGGAATTATGCTCATTTAAGATTTCTTATTGGGCGGCTATAAACGTTTCCAATAACATGCGAGAAAAATAATAAAAACTTGATATTGGTCAATAAATTTAAAAATTACTGTAAATAAAAACAGGTCAGGACTACATCACGTTTAATTTATTCATTATTTTAAGTTTCAATATCAACATTTTAACACTCGCATCAAATATGCCAATATTTGTATATTGATATAAGATGTAAAATGTCAAATCCACGTGACCATATGCATAAACGTTATCATAATTTATTATTATCCGCTTATAAAACTCGACTTCAGAGTCCGCGTATCTAAACATTATAGGAAATACATTTACAATATAAAGTGGCTTATATGTTTTCATGATATCAATATCGAAATTTAGCTATAGATTTTCAGCCGTTTTTTTTTTTTTTTTAATTAAAACCAATGTTTCTTCCCTCAAGAAAAAACATTCCTTGGCTAGATTTGGTATCACATCATTTTGTAACTTTAGAATTTATATTTTCAAATGTTTGAATTTACTTTTTTATCTATCAACTTTTTTGGTCATTAGTGTCACTGATGGGAATGAATTACTGTGCACAAATGGCAAATTAAAATTGACAGGTATTTTGATAAATTTTAACATTGATGCATTTCAATATAAAAATTAACCAAAAAAAAAAAAATATGTCGGTATGACATCAGTTTGTGAATATAATGTACCGAAACTAAATTTTTAAATGCACGATGGTCGAGGTGAGTGTGTGCGGGGAAGGGATGGTGGGGGGGGGGGGGTGCGCTTAGCGTAAACCAGCAAAATAAGCATACATGCTTCCAATCCTTTACATGTCTATATTGGTGACAAACAATCGTAATTCGCACGTTTACATGCGCTATATTAATTTATTTTTTATGTGAACGTCACCAAACAAAATCATATATTAACCTTAAGCTGCATTAAGTTTTCGTAGGAAAAAATATAATAGGGCTGATCTACTTAAAGCTTTTCCTAAAAAAACAATGTTACATTTTGTTCAACGATAAAAGCTCGAATAAATAAAGAAATAGCAGTAATTTCCCAACGAGATGTAGCCCGTGGGATCTAATTTTAAAACATGTTATGTCATAAAAACCGGGTCATTTAAACACAACTTACAAAACAGTGAAATGCGATATATTAAACATATATAAATTTTCATTAAATTTGTCATTTGTGACTTTGTAAGGGATAAATAACATCATTGCGAATACATTTGGATATTAATGACAGACAATTAATACAATTTGTCAGGTTTCCCTTTGATTCATTCGAATCCCTGTCCATTTGTGCGCATGATCCATGCTAATAATAATCATCGTTAAACAAGTGACCAACTCGTTAGATGATTCCGTTTATTTACAGCTGATGGGAATAAAATTAAAATGAATCTCACGGATCATGATTAGAAGTAATCTATTCTAAAGTATATATATTTTTAGAAAATAAAAAAAAGAGAAAGAAAAAAATCTGAAAATTGAAAAACTTAATGCAGTTTTAATTTCTAAACATCAATGTAATTGTTTTGTGTAGCAAATGCATGAAGGTTTGGAGATGAAGCTTACTTGATTAGGCATTTCGGAACTTTATATTTCAAACTGAGTTATAGCTTATTGGATTGACGTTATCGTAAAAACAATACAATAGAATTATATAATAATAATAATAATAATATTATTATTATTATTTATAAAGAGAAGAAGAACTACCAAAAAATCTTCCAAAAAGACCAGTTGAGTGAAACTTAACAAAATGTAGAGATTTGTTTTAAACACTTACCTTTGCGCTTTGATATAATTTTGTTATCCGGAGATATGACAATATACTGAAACTCGTTGGTATGATATGCTCTCGGTAAATGCGACATTTTGGGTGTTCTTTTCATTCAAACATTGAGACGGTATTTTAAATTTCCAATTGTCAAAACATACAAAATGCACCAATGTTTTTTGATGTGAAGAAAATACAAAATACTTATCTAAATTCCGAAATGTGACATTTAAACTCTCCAAATTGGTAAAAATATGGAAGTACTTATGTAAGTTTCTTAGTAAAAAATGGCAGTACTTTTGTAAGTTTCTTATAATAACTGGATTTAAGAAATATCTCAAATTCCATTTAAATCAAATATGCGTTTGTTTGTTATCCAGAATTTATCATCTCCTTTTTTTAATTTTCCTAGTACCACGCACTTGTTGTATAATATCTACGTTTGATAAAAATTAATGTCTTTTTGGTGCGACACAAAAAAAGTAATAAGCAACGTGTTGCATGTTACACCAATTGCAACAGCACCAAATGCTTTATGGTTTAAACTAATCTGAATTTCAAGATATACAGAAAATATATCCGAATGACTTATCATTCAGTTGGCGACATATCCCTGGATTAAATTTTGTTTATGGGACATTTAACATAGCAAATGATCCGAAAGTTCTTATTATAAAACATCAATAAATCGTTAAGGTATGCGCATGGTCATGTAGGTCATCCTTAAGTTATTCAATATTGCACATGAATCTTACGACATTCAACATTAATTTTCAATTTCTTCAATCATAAAAGTTCGATTATTTTCTTTTTTTATTTATTGGTTTTTTTTAAAGTTTTTAATTTTTATTAAGTATTTCTTTTCATTCTGTTTTATTTTGTTATTATCTGATTTATTTAAATTCTTTATTTCGTTTCAATTTATTTATTTATTTATTTATTTATTTATTTTTTATTTATTTATTTATTTTCATTATATTTTTATAAAACAAAACAAAACAATGTACATAATTTAATTCATATTTTTTACCACTTTAAAAAGGTTCCGTTCAAATCTTGCGGGAGGAGGGGAGGTTATAAAACTGTTTTCGGGAAAAACTAAAATAATTGACAAGCATCATAACAATGTTTATATTTTGTAATATGTACCTTTATACTGTAAGGTATTTGGTTAAATAAAAAATAGAATAAAACAGAGCATCTGCTTTAATTTGCAACAGCAAGAGCAACAGACATCACGATACGACAAATAACGAACGACACGGCAAACGCAACTTAGAATTAGTATAAGTGTGAACCGATGATTTACAAAACGCGCTTATGAGTAAAAAGAAAACGGTATTTAGAGGCGCATTCTAACAATCGATTATTAGAAGCATTTCAAAACAAGAAAATGTGGAAGAATTTGTCAATGTATTTTTATCCTACCTGTTTTGTACTTATTCATTTCTGTATCTGGTTCTTAAAGTTCAATCCAAAAACTTTTTAAAAAAAAAATCAATGTAGGACTACCATTCCTTTGTGTTGTGATAATACAAAGGTGAAACACATTTCTAGACAGATAGTATAGTCCCATCATCCCCCTTTATTTATTTGTTTCCATTGTTTAAATGTTTAACTATGAAAATGGACATTCTTAAGTGTCAAATAATACGCTTTGATCCGTCCACTTAGGGTGACCTATTGAACGATACCTTCTATAATTTTGGGTGTATATTCTGTCTCTAGTGAACCCCCCCCCCCCCCGGGTGTATTGCCAGTGGATTTATCTAATTATCAATGCACATCGTAGAAGCTTTTTTCAGTCATTTTATGACACCACCTTGCTACTGATCAAAATGCAATATTTGTTGTCATATTTATTCCCATCATGTCAGCAAATGTTGAATTCATTTCCATGTGAAATTATTTCAAGAGTATATTTCAAATTTGAATTTTAATGTGTTGTCATGAAGGAAAGTGAAGTATTTTTTAAATGATAAAATACATGTAAATAAATATATGAAAAAAAAGAAGAAGAAAGAAGAAGAAGAAGAAGAAGAAGAAGAAGAAGAAGAAGAAATAAAAATTAAAAATAACTTGTTTGTTTACATTAAAAATTACATTTCTAGTTTTACCAACAACTTTCAGTACCTTTTTCTGTACACTTATTATTATCTGTATAAAAGCTAAAAAATTTAGACTTCATCGGGGGTTCTAGCACACTGATCAAATACTGACTCCAAACCAAAAGTTCAGCTTTTCTTTTTTAGATAAAGTCAACATTTTGTCAATTATATCCGGTACTATCTATTTTTCTGGCTCGCAACTTGTAAGCAAATTCGCGAGTTCTTAAGTCCTTAAATACCGGAGAAAAATTAAACAACGACCTGCTACATTTAGCATATTCACAATGACCAAATAAGACACGAACCTGTGGTCTTTAAGCATATGTTTTAGACCTCTCGACCAAAAATGATCTATGTCTGTTCAAATGAAACATTTTTACAAATATTTTTGAAATAAAAGCTAAATTCTCTGCGATTTTTTAAAAAACAAAAAATCAAACTACATGTATAGCAGTCCCCCCAATGTACAAATCCCCCCATCGCTTCTCTGTATTGTCGAGTTGGTTACTTTCAATCTTTTTGGAAGTAATGGAGTTGACACGATTTTGGGTTGGACGGACAAACTGATGGACATTGTGATTCATATGTACCCCGTAAACTTTGTATATATCATTCAAAGACATGCATTTACATAATAGCATCTACCCGGCACTGATCATGATCAAAACTGCGTTTTACACGCACAAGGGGAACAGTTCAAGTGGGTATAAATATGTCTACCAGTCACGGTTCGAACCCGAACGCTGAAATCTTGAACCCACTAAACCGCAGAACAAACACAGAAACACATAATTTAGATTTATATTTAAACAAAAGTGATTATATAAATGATAAAAGTGCTTAGCAAACGTTGTATGAATTTAAATGCTGTTTGATCGCCCCATTTTTCTGTGTAGAGAAGAATTTGATTCAAGTGCTATATAAAATTTATGTTAAAACTTTAATCATACATTCAAAGAAAAAAATAGAAATTATGCAATTGTTTAATTTGGAAATTGAATTTTGTTCGAAATCAAATATTTATGTCTCTAGCTTTATGGGACAAGATGATGTAAAGCGAAAACTAATACACAAAGAATACACTTTTTAACTTATACCCATAAAAAATTCAAATCCCTATTTATCGATTTTCATAAAGCATTTGATAGGATACTATTAAATTAGTGTATACCTAACGGATATAGATAAACTTTTATTAAATCTGATAAGCGGATTAAACGCCATAATTTAAAATTATTAAAAATTTTAAATTTAATGTACGAAAAAAAAACCACAAAATTTTCAGAATCCGAAAGAGGTTCATAAAGTTTAAAATTAAATTTAAAAGGTCATTTTAGATATGAAATTTATTGACAAATACCGAATAAAAATTAAATGTCGAATTTAAAATTGAATTTCAATAAATATACTAGAAATAATTTTAAAGCAGCGCTGGTATGCTGGTTTTTTAAATACATAGGTCATATTAAATGCTAAATACGATTCTGTCATAAATGCAGTTGTATTTACGGTTTGTATGCTGATAAACATGGCCTTAATCTTTTTCACCAACAGATGAAGTAATATTCATGCGTCAAAAACAAGAAAAGAAAAAAAAAGAAGGAGAAAGAAAGAAAGAAAGAAAGAAAGAAAGAAAGAAAGAAAAAAAGAAAGAAAGAGAAAAAAGAAAGAAAGAAAGAAAGAAAGAAAAAGTAAGATTCTTACCGTTTTCTGCCTGTACCGTTGGTCTATCCGGCTTGTTGTTTCCACCGACTTGCATATATATGCTACCTCTCCTTCCTAAAAAAGAGACAATTTCCGAAAGTAAAGATTAATAGCAGATAGTTTCATTCAGCTATGCGTGATAGTTTCATTCAGCTATGCGTGATAGTTTCATTCAGCTATGCGTGATAGTTTCATTCAGCTATGCGTGATAGTTTCATTCAGCTATATGTCCGTATATACTTTTTAAAGACAAGGAAAATTCATATGCTGCCTAAAGTGTGCTTCTGCGCCAAAGTAGGCGTCCTAAGAGCTAGTTATCCGCAGGTATATACTTTTTTATACAGGGAAAATGCAGAGAAAATTTGCTCTAGCGCCAAATTTGGCTTCCTAGCAGATCTTCGTAGTAATTGTGATAACTCATTAAAGGTACATTAAATGTAAATAAGCGTCCATGTGTTCTTATTGCTTTGATTTAAAATAGTACATTACAAAATACAAATGTTGCCACGATGCATTATTTTAATAATAATATAAAAAAACATATGACATATGTTACTATAATGCATAACCATATGCAGGTTATATATATTTCTGTATGTGAAATAAAACAGAAAATTTTTTAAGGCCATGTTTCGTCTGTTTACTTTTACAACTTAATTTTTTATTTTGTTGGACAAAATTCGATATTTTTATGCAGCATTTTGAGATAGAGGAAATGTCTTTTCTAGTGGTTACAAAGAATAATGGTTCGTCAGATTTCACTTCTTTTATCAATCAGGTGAAATAGGTGAAAAAAATTAAATGCTTTCTGTGTCTAAACAACAAATCTAAATCGAAGATCGGTGGTTTTCTCCGTGCACTCCGTTTTCTCCACTATACTTAAACTGACAGCCTCGATTTAAATGAAATAATTCTTTACTTGGGCGTAATTTAACATTACTCCACTTAAATATTAAAAGGAATTTGACGAATATCAAACTCTTTTCAAGAAAATTAGGCTTAGTGACTGCAGCTGCCATGGAGTTTCGAAATACATGTACAAATGAACATTGATATTTATAAGGTAATTATTTTCAGGACCAGGAAACGTCGGTCAGTGTTTGTTTGATTTTTTTTCACTTCTTTACTAGCAGATAAGAACCTTACCATATTGATATTCGTAACCGTCCATTTTCCTTTTTGTCAAATATCTGAAAATAAATAAATAAGATGTTGAATAAATAAATAAATAAATAAATAAATAAATAAATAAATAAATAAATAAATAAATAATGCTGACACAAACCTTTTGCTATTGTTTTCCATTTTATAACCAACAGGGGAAAAATATATTGCAAACAAAAATAAGTGAAAGAAATAAGAATCATTCGAGAGAATAAACCAACTACAGGCCGAGGGGGAAAAACTTTAAAATAAAAAGTTCAAAACGGTTACCCGCTATTCGCGTTTTTGTTTGCACATGAGGCAGTTAAAGAAATATTAGAAGTCAAATTTGATTGAATACTATGCACATCCTTTATAAGAGTAATGAAACGCGTCAATTTATATTAAATTCGTGCACTCATTTCAAATAGTTATAGATGTTTGATTATATTATGTTTCGCAAACAAAAAGGTAATAATTTAAGTATCAACCCACAATGTAGACGATAATTCGGGGTTTAATAAATGCTCAAGGTCTTTCATTTTTAAAAGAATAAACGAATATATTTAAAAAAATATCATAAATCAAATTTTAATTTAGTTTGTTAAAATAAACAGGATCTAAATCAGAAAGTGTTACCAATGTAAATATTTATTGCTTACAAGTTACCTCCCTTTATGCGGAACAAGTTATTTTGCAAATCGTCAAACAATTTGTGTTTTATGTATACATCATCCGTTTTTTATTCTAATACTGAGACGCGTATATTAAAAAAGTTGATATCTCAACTGTTCATTATTATTATTATTATTATTATTATTATTATTATTATTATTATTATTATTGTTGTTGTTGTTGTTGTTGTTGTCGTTGTCGTCGTCATCATCATCATCATCATCATCATCATCATTTATTACCATTATTATTATTATTTTTTTTTTTTTTTTGTTGTTGTCGTCGTTGTCATCATCATTATCACCATTATCATTTATTATTATTATTATTATTATTATTATTATTATTATTATTATCCACATAGACAGATTTCGGAGAATTTTGAATTCATCCAATCCGGTCCTGTGACCCTTACCCTGCACTACTCTTCTTCGAGACAGCTGCATTTGTTTTGTGCTATTTTTGTTATCAAACGTAAGACGCTCTTAATTAACATTAATAATTAACACCAACATTAATAATTAACCTATAATATCGTTTGTCTCGCAAATAAAATATATGGAAATGACTAACAACGTTTTTATTACGATATCAGACACAGACATCTATTTTTCCCGCCATCAAAATCACGCCATTATTTCTTGATACTAGTAATTATCAACAGTCGTATAAATATTTTCGGGTACGATTAAGATTGTATACGTAATAATTTGTTGCGTATTATATAAGGTGTAACAATGCTAATTTATTTTACGCCCTACACTCCGGACAATAACGATCTATACTCCGGACAATAACGACCTATACTCCGGACAATAAACTGTCTACGAATGTGTGATTTTTCTTTTATCTTATTTCTGGTATCGGTGAGACATCATCACATAACAAGATTTAATTATCTACAAATATTTTAAATAGTTATTCTTTAATTGTTATGCAAAAGTAAATAATGTTAGGTTTTTAGACTACCTCCTGACCTAGTTTTATAGCCTCCACTTAAATACAAATTTTATCATGTAGGCTACTTTTCTTGACCCGTGGTCAAATAAACCGAAAGCTGATATCGCGTTTTTGGAAAGTGGTCATTTGAGGGATATTAAAAAAATATTAAAATTTTACAGGGGCAGTATTAGAGAGCTGTTATGTTCTAGAAAGTTTGCATTTGCAAACAATACGAAAACCAAGAACATTGATTAATTAATTCATTAATTAATTAATTAATTAATTAATTTACAAGATTTAAAAACGATGAAATTGAAATCGAATGAAATTTAAAATTTTAACTTAAAAACTGTTAACTGACCTTCTAAAAACATTTTTAATGTCTAAAAAAAAACGCAAAAGTATAATGATGCCTGAAAGCAAATTTTCAGGAAAAAGCAACCCGAAAATGACAAT
Organism: Tegillarca granosa; assembly: GCA_029721355.1. Lineage (NCBI taxonomy): Eukaryota > Metazoa > Mollusca > Bivalvia > Arcoida > Arcidae > Tegillarca > Tegillarca granosa. The sequence goes on from CM056608.1 coordinate 21,821,306, forward strand.
CCATTAACCAAAAACAAGCATATGCAGTGTAGCAGACCGGTGTTCGAATAAAGTGTGAATCTCTCGTTAGATTTGGCTTTGGGATAATTTCAAAAATAAGTGTTTAATAAGTTAGCATACCTTTTAAACAATATCTTATTGATTGTATTTTCATTAACGTCGGATTGCGCTAAACGCTCGGTCACGTGGGTGTAAGACTGCGTTAGTTTTCGTGATCCGTAATTTACCTTTCTAGAAGGTACGTTTACTTGTCATAGATTGACAGGATGATACAGAGCTAACCAAAAGAGCCCCCCCCCCCCAAAAAAAAAAAAATAAAATAAAATAAAATAAAATAAAATAAAATAAAAATAAAGAAATGTAAAAGGTATTTTTGAATTGGTTCTAAAGGCTGACGCTTAACTATGCCCCAAACCATACGTTCTACAAAAATAACTGCATATATATATATATATATACACAACTTACAAATGATAACTACATGTGGATGAGGTCTTCTTACTCGAATCTGGTTCAAAAAAATTTCCTAGACATTATATAAAGTCGGAATTTTGAGATGAGAACACATTATTAAGATTTTCCTTGATCATATATCCGAATTTTGACTTATGATGATTCTGGTCAATGTTTAAAAAAAAGTTACGCGGATTGACAGGCCAGCGGTGGGGATTTTAACGTGTCAATCCTGGTTGTCAGCTTGGGTCACTACTAATTGTTTTACTAATAGTCATTGTTTATCGATTTTAAAATCAATGTGACAATTCTGTTTACCCAATTCGAGCAACGCCTACTGTTTTGAAAGGTAGGCCATATGTATATAATAGACGAAATGTTTTAACATGTAACTTTTTTATTTTGAAAAACGTGTTCTAAAACATGTGTTACTATTGTTAAGTGTATATAACTTTTAACTCATGTGTCATAATGCATTTTTAATGTATTTCGCGATATAATTTAAAAAATGAATTATGAAACGTGTCTCATAAGTCTTTTAAAGACTGGATGTTATGTTTTTATGTAATATTTTACATGAATTATTATCGTCATCATCATCATCATTATCATCAAAATACATGTAATAATAATAAATAATAATACACAAATTCAACTAAAAAGAAGAAAAATATATGCGGAAATAATTAAGAAAAAAATGATAAAATTTGTTGGGGGTTGCTACGAAAGGGAGTTCTATCAATTTTAGATAACGAATAATACTGCAATGTGCTACTTTTGAAGTTTTATAACACTTCCATCTATCATAAAACTCTACTTTTAACTTCGATTACGAGATGAGATACCCTAGTTAATGACTTAACAGGTATTTCCACACCTTGTTGAAGTTTCAATGGCGTTTGTCTGGTTCGGGTGACACCCAATCAAAACATACACCCCTGGCTAATTCAACAGACAAGTTATTATATAAGGCATTGTAATACAATAATAATGTATTAAATTCTCCGTGTTTTTCATTCATTCATTTATTCATTCATTTTATTTATTTATTTATTTATTTATCTATTTATTTATTTATTTATTTATTTACTTATTTATTTCAAGTGCTTCTAAACTCAACGTGCCATCAGATCGAGGTGTTTTTATCTTTAATGCCTTGTACTATTTCACTTAATTTTTACATAAACTATTGTATTTTAAGCTTATGACACAGTTCAACACAGCGGGTATGGTGTGTCTCGTAAAAAACTAGTATGTAAAAAATGATTGCTATTGCATAATGGAACTCGCCAGTGTACCACGTGACCAATACCTCTTAATGTTTGTGCGGAATGAAATGGATAACGATTACGTCAAAAATTCCCGAAAAAACGTCGTTATGACGGGAAAACGTCACTTTATGCATTTCCATTGCCAATAGAAATGATTGTCCCGCACAAACGCTATGAGGTATCACGTGGTACACTGGCGAATTCCATTGTAACATGCCTTCATGTTCCACTCACCGAGTGGCTGAGGTATTCATTTTGAAATAAATGAAATGAAAAAAATGTTTAAAAACACACAGAGAGAGAGAGAGAGAGAGAGAGAGAGAGAGAGAGAGAGAGAGAGAGAGAGAGAGTCAGAGAGAGAGAGAGAGAGAGAGAGAGAGAGAGAGAGAGAGAGTGTGTGTGTGTGTGTGTGTATGTGTGTGTGTGTCATTGCAACTTATATCTTGACACTCTAATATTGAAAAGTATTTAACAATAAATCTATTGCGTGTATTAAAATTAGCACATTGACATTTTTTTTATTCATTTATTAATGAATTTTAAATATCATCGCTTTTGGGGAAAAAAAACATATATACAAAACAATTACCACGTGAAAAAAATTGTAAATTTTAAATTGAAAAGGAATTAACCACGGTTTAGATGTCATACGGATAGTTATGTCATAAAGTTTTTTTTTAAAAATGTATTCAGCGATAAAATTCAACAAATGCTTGATGACAGTTACGTTATAACTAGTGTGAGAAAAACAAAGCTTTTGGATGTTTTTCGGGAAAATCGTTTATCTAATATCCGCTTGAATGAAGCAGTAATTTGAAATTTTCCTGATGCTATAAGCTGTAATAATTTGGATTGCCATCAACATATACAGATAAACGTACATGTATACCCCGAAGTGAAAAAGTACCGACCAAGCTTCTAGAGTTAATAAGGCGTAAAATAAAATGTGATTCACTATTTTATATGTATCAAAATAAAATTGTTTTAATGTGGTTTTCTTTTGTTTTGATAATCTTGGTTTATTGTCCCTGTCCTGTTTTTGTTTCATTTCACATCAGGTTGTCTACGTCAGCAAAAAAAAAAAATATCAGATTCAATTACCCTCCTTCTAATTTCAATTTATTTCTATATTTTTCGTTTCGCAACTTTTTTTGTTTTATTCTCAATTGCAATTTTGCATGACGGTCATAAAAAAATTCGTGGTGGATTGAAATCTTGGAAACATTGTAAAAATGTTTCTATTTAATGCTATGAAACGTAACAGCATCACGTGATTATCACCTGATACTTTTATGCAAAGTTAAAGTTATGCTGAGGTCGATAAAAGTAGTAATAGAAACATTTAGAACTTTCGTGAATGATCATGAAGAATAAGCATTCCGGCATTTGCGTAATGCGCGTGCGTATACTTGTATTAATTTCCCACAAACCTGTCAGAGCACCGACCTCGCGAGAACTTAGATACTTAAAGAATCTGTTTGGTTACTTCGTTATGGAGGGGTGGGAGACACCATCACAACGGCGTGGTTTATTTAAGTTACTGAATGATTCAATTCTCACATTACAATTACAAAATGCAAATATTTGAAACCATAAACAACATGTTATTATTTTGTAAAATTATTAAACTTTTCGAGGCTGAGCAAACGTTTAGTGAATTACCCCTTTTCTGGGATTGATACTTAAACTTCTTGACCTTTGTCGAAGTTTCCTCCAATTAGTGTATGGGGCAAGTGTCAGATTTTATCAAGAAGTAATCCGTTATTGGGAGATGTCTACCATATTGCTACCCGAGATGCTATCTACATAAATGTCTAGTTGTGACAACCACAGTATACTAATCAAAGATGCCGAACGAAATGAACCGAATCCATAGTATGGTGCTGACTGTCATCAATTTGATTAATTTTTTTCCGTAAAGCATGAATCTTAATTTTCTTGAAACCAACAGCGACGAGATTGACGATATGACACTCTTATATTGGAAAATGGGGATATTACTTTAAATAAATAAACTTGAAATGATAAATAAATAAATAAATAAATAAATAAATAAATAAATAAAAATGGCAGGTTATCTATTGAAAAGCTATTTCATTCTTTTGGTTAATGAATCGACATTTTAGAAAATTCGCACTTGGATGGTTGATCAGTACTTGTGAATTAAAAAGCTCTGAATTGTCAATTGATATCGGTATTCGAAAATTGTTAAAGATGTTTTTTTTACGCACCGGTCAAGATATACATGTATTTACTTATATCGAGGCGATAATTTCTGGAAGGGCTGATGAAACCGGAGTACCCAAAGAAAAAATCGACATTTGGAAGCGAATTGATTTTTTCACGGTAGGACTTTCCCCTAGTGGGATCGAACCAAGGTGGAGAGAGGCTCAAATGTCTCGCGCCGGGAAAGGCACTATGTTCTGTAATCTGAGATTAACCTTTCGGCCATCTGTATGACCCTTTGAGAGAATCAATTGATTAGCGGCTAATCCAATAGTTTTTATGATTAAGTACCGATTTTCCAATAGAAAACATTTTAACAATAAAAACGGAAGTTCAAGAGAAGTGAGTGATACAAGACCATTCTATTATCTGAAATGTTCTACGTGCTGTCATTCCTTACTTTTAACAAAAATTCTTCTTTTATTAACATAAAAAAAACATAACTGACGCAAAAGATTTACAAAGAACAAAACAAAGTCAAGATACCAAAAACTGAAAGATTAATCCGTATTTAACACTTCGGTCAAGTATTCATTAATATCTTTAATGGGTTAATAATCTTAATAGCAGGTTTTAAGGATTATCTATGACCGTGTCCTAATCGGCTATCGTAAAACATTACTCGTTAGTTTCGGTTCGGTCACGGAAATCCCAGTAAAGTTGTTGAAATTTACATTTTGAACTTGAAACATCACTTTTTTAACTTTAAGTACTAATAAATGATTTAGCTCTGACTAGCCATATAGTTTAAAATGTTTTCGACTTTAATGCGATAATTTTTTCTTTGAAGGACACGGTTAATTTTAAGTACAAACAATGCAAGAACTAATTTTCGGACACTTTATTTTACATGTGGATGACTTTTTAAAACACAAAAGTTTTCAATACTTTTTTTTGATGTACATTTAATACTGTCGAAATTTTATTGGCGTCACGGAGTTCATTGTACTCTATGAACAAATGCAATTGTCGCTATTATTATTGAAAATCGCCCTTTCAAAAATAACAAAAACAGAAAAAAAAAAAAAGGAAAGAAAAAATCAAAATTTCGAATATTCGAATATAATTTGCACAACTTAGTTTAGAAGCTCCCTTACAGAATGTTATGTTTTTTTTTAACATTAAAAAATAACTTAGAAGCATTTTTCGAAACGATACTTTTTTTGGATTTTAAATTTCACAGAGTGTAGATCCGAAAATGAAAATTTCTATTTCCAATAGATAATTGGTAATAATTAACTAATGCTTATATGACTTTCAAGATGTAACAGATGAATCAATAAAAAAAATAAAATAAAATAAATAAATAAATAAATAAAATATTAAACTTTTGATTGATTTATCATTTAACAAGAACTAATAAGTTTATTTGAAATAATTAAATATATTTTTATAAAAAAAATTAAAATAATGTAAATGAAATAAAAACCAAAAAACACAGCCGAAAAATTGATAACAAAAATAAAATTAAAAAATAATTGATAGAAAATTTAAGTCTAAAATTATTTATAAAATGTTAATTAAATATAACATTCATTTAAATTCATTACATGAATAATTAAAAGTTCACCTACCCTTTTCTTTCAGCTGGCTAGTACAATGTTGTACCACTCCAGACTTTCTATGTCCGTTACAAACTGACCACTTCGTATCCTCTTCGAAATAAGAGGCTTGAACAACGAATTTCACGCCTTTTATAGAAAAATCTCCAAATTTGGTTGACGTGAACCATAATAGTCTTGTCCTCCTTCTGGACAACACCCTGGGGTCATATTTTTTGTTAGATGGCTATCATATTGTCCATTCTACCGCACCACTGACCATCGATTTTCATGTTTAACTACAATACGGGGATATCGTGTATTGTCCTGCTCACTTAACCATTCAACAATGTTGTAATATTGCAATCTTGAGAACCTTGAGACGATAGTTAATCCCATAGTCAGAACTTAAACACTATGTTCTATACACAGTGAAGTCATATTACTTATAGGTTTTTTGAATGATTGGAGAAAATCCACATGACTGACAATGTCGTTAAAATGCTCTCTCTCTCTCTCTCTCTCTCTCTCTCTCTCTCTCTCTCTCTCTCTCTCTCTCTCTCTCCATTTTTACTCATTGTAAGATTGACAGATGTTTTTAATATGGTGAGGTTTTCGGTAATTTAAAAAATAAAGCAAAAACAAAAATAAAGAGACTAAACAGTAGCCGAAATGCATTTCTGTCTCCCTCTTTGATTATGATATTAAATTGAAAAATTTGCGGATGATTAAAAACAGTAGTAAAGTCTAATGAATTAAGACTTAAGAGATTTTATGAAAACTCACATTACTAAAAATGTAAAAACGCACTTTTTTCTGTCTATTTTTCCTGTTAATGATATTAAAATGAACGACTGTCAGGTGTTTAAAGATTTTGAGGTCACAATAATTTGGTTTTTAGAAATGTTTAAAAATTTAACTTTAAAGGTGTTTCAAAACAAATAAAGGTGGTATTAATTAGGATTTCAGTGGTTTTTTTAAAACCTTATTATAAATATATATCGTTGTTTTGGAAGTTCGGTCATCAGTTTTTTTTTCTCCATTTTAAATGATTATTGGTTTGTTTGTTTGGTTTTTTTTTTTTTTTTTTTACAATTAGCAATGATTTAATGTTATCTTTTACATTAGATTAGCACTATATAAATGGTCACTGCTCTATAATGACCACCCTCAATTACTTTAACTATGGGTTCTTGTCTATAGTGGTCAGACTCTTACACTTTACAGAAGGTGTACTTAGCAATAGTGACCAGCTTTTCACACATTACAAAAGGTGAACTGTCTTTAGTGACGAACTTCTAACACTTTACAAAAGGTGAACTGTCTACAGTGACCAGCGTCTTACACTTTACGGAAGGTGAACTGTCCATAGTGACCAGCCTCTTATACTTTACAGAAGGTGTATTTGCTTAAAGTGACCGGCGTCTTACACTTAATATAACTCGCACTTGTCAAAAGTGACCAGCTTCTTACAATTTACAGAAGGTGAGCTGTCTATAGTGACCAGCCTCTTACACTTTAGAGAAGGTGTACTGTCTATAGTGACCAGGCTCTTACACTTTACAAAAGGTGTAACTGTCTATAGTGACCAGCCTTTTACACTTTACAGAAGGTGTACTGTCAATAGCTACCAGCCTCTTACACTTTAGAGAAGGTGTACTGTCTATATTGACCAGCCTCTTAGACTTTACAAAAGGTGTAACTGTCTATAGTGACCAGCCTTTTACACTTTACAGAAGGTGTAACTGTCTATAGTGACCAGCCTTTTACATTTTACAGAAGGTGTACTGTCTATAGTTACCAACCTCTTACACTTTGCAGAAGGTGTACTGTTTATAGGGACCAGCCTCTTACACTTTATATAAGGCGCTCTTGTTTAAAATGTTCAACCTCTTACACTTTATAGAAGGTGTACTGTCTATAGTGACCAGCCTTTAACACTTTATAGAAGGTGTACTATCTATAGTGACCAGTCTTTAACACTTTATAGAAGGTGTACTATCTATAGTGACCAGCCTTTAACACTTTGCAGAAGGTGTACTGTCTATAGGGACCAGCCTCTTACACTTTATAAAAGGCGCTCTTGTTAAAATGTTCAACCTCTTACACTTTGCAGAAGGTGTACTGTCTATAGGGACCAGCCTTTAACACTTTACAGAAGGTGTACTGTCTATAGGGACCAGCCTCTTACACTTTATAAAAGGCGCTCTTGTTAAAATGTTCAACCTCTTACACTTTGCAGAAGGTGTACTGTCTATAGGGACCAGCCTTTAACACTTTAGAGAAGGTGTACTGTCTATAGTGACCAGCCTCTTACACTTTATAAAAGGCGTTCTTGTTTAAAATGTTCAACCTCTTACACTTTAGAGAAGGTGTACTGTCTATAGTGACCAGCCTCTTACACTTTATATAAGGCGTTCTTGTTTAAAATGTCCAACCTCTTACACTTTAGAGAAGGTGTACTGTCTATAGTGACCAGCCTTTAACACTTTATAGAAGGTGTACTGTCTATAGTGACCAGCCTATTTCACTTTATATAAGGCGTTCTTAATTATAATGTTCAACCTCTTACACTTTAGAGAAGGTGTACTGTCTATAATGACCAGCCTTTTACACTTTTTATAAGGCGTTCTTGTTTAAATCCCTCCAACACTTTACAAAAGGTGAACTGTCTATAGTGACCAGCGTCTTACACTTTGCGGAAGGTGAACTGTCCATAGTGACCAGCCTCCAAAACTTTACAGAAGGTGTATTTGCTTGAAGTGACCGGCGTCTTACACTTAATATAACTCGCACTTGTCAAAAGTGACCAGCTTCTTACAATTTACAGAAGGTGAGCTGTCTATAGTGACCAGCCTCTTACACTTTAGAGAAGGTGTACTGTCTATAGTGACCAGGCTCTTACACTTTACAAAAGGTGTAACTGTCTATAGTGACCAGCCTTTTACACTTTACAGAAGGTGTACTGTCTATAGCTACCAGCCTCTTACACTTTAGAGAAGGTGTACTGTCTATATTGACCAGCCTCTTAGACTTAACAAAAGGTGTAACTGTCTATAGTGACCAGCCTTTTACACTTTACAGAAGGTGTAACTGTCTATAGTGACCAGCATTTAACATTTTACAGAAGGTGTACTGTCTACAGTTACCAACCTCTTACACTTTACAGATGGTGCACTGTCTATAGTGACCAGCCTTTTACACTTTATAAAAGGTGTACTGTCTATAGTGACCAGCCTTTTACACTTTATATCAGGCGCTCTTGTTTAAATGTCCAACCTGTTACACTTTATAGAAGGTGTACTGTCTATAGTGACCAGCCTTTAACACTTTATAGAAGGTGTACTGTCTATAGTGACCAGCCTTTAACACTTTACAGAAGGTGTACTGTCTATAGTGACCAGCCTCTTACACTTTATAAAAGGCGCTCTTGTTTAAATGTCCAACCTCTTACACTTTGCAGAAGGTGTACTGTCTATAGGGACCAGCCTTTAACACTTTGCAGAAGGTGTACTGTCTATAGGGACCAGCCTCTTACACTTTATAAAAGGCGTTCTTGTTTAAAATGTTCAACCTCTTACACTTTGCAGAAGGTGTACTGTCTATAGTGACCAGCCTCTTACACTTTATATAAGGCGTTCTCGTTTAAAATGTTCAACCTCTTACACTTTAGAGAAGGTGTACTGTCTATAGTGACCAGCCTCTTTATATAAGGCGTTCTTGTTTAAAATGTTCAACCTCTTACACTTTGCAGAAGGTGTACTGTCTATAGGGACCAGCCTCTTATATAAGGCGCTCTTGTTTAAAATGTTCAACCTCTTACACTTTAGAGAAGGTGTACTGTCTATAAGGACCAGCCTTTTACACTTTGCAGAAGGTGTACTGTCTATAAGGACCAGCCTCTTACACTTTATATAAGGCGCTCTTGTTTAAATGTCCAACCTCTTACACTTTGCAGAAGGTGTACTGTCTATAGGGACCAGCCTCTTACACTTTATATAAGGCGCTCTTGTTTAAATGTCCAACCTCTTACACTTTGCAGAAGGTGTACTGTCTATAGGGACCAGCCTCTTACACTTTATATAAGGCGCTCTTGTTTAAAATGTTCAACCTCTTACACTTTAGAGAAGGTGTACTATCTATAGTGACCAGCCTTTAACACTTTGCAGAAGGTGTACTGTCTATAAGGACCAGCCTCTTACACTTTATATAAGGCGCTCTTGTTTAAATGTCCAACCTCTTACACTTTGCAGAAGGTGTACTGTCTATAGGGACCAGCCTCTTACACTTTATATAAGGCGCTCTTGTTTAAATGTCCAACCTCTTTCACTTTGCAGAAGGTGTACTGTCTATAGGGACCAGCCTTAAACACTTTACAGATGGTGTACTGTCTATAGTGACCAGCCTCTTACACTTTATAAAAGGCGTTCTTGTTTAAAATGTTAAACCTCTTACACTTTGCAGAAGGTGTACTGTCTATAGTGACCAGCCAATTTCACTTTATAAAAGGCGCTCTTGTTTAAATGTCCAACCTCTTACACTTTGCAGAAGGTGTACTGTCTATAGTGACCAGCCTCTTACACTTTATAAAAGGCGTTCTTGTTTAAAATGTTAAACCTCTTACACTTTACAGAGGGTGTACTGTCTATAGTGACCAGCCTCTTACACTTTATAAAAGGCGCTCTTGTTTAAAATGTTCAACCTCTTACACTTTGCAGAAGGTGTACTGTCTATAGGGATCAGCCTCTTACACTTTATAAAAGGCGTTCTTGTTTAAAATGTTCAACCTCATACACTTTGCAGAAGGTGTACTGTCTATAGTGACCAGCCTATTTCACTTTATATAAGGCGTTCTTGTTTAAAATGTTCAACCTCTTACACTTTAGAGAAGGTGTACGGTCTATAGTGACCAGCCTTTAACACTTTATAGAAGGTGTACTGTCTATAGGGATCAGCCTCTTACACTTTATAAAAGGCGTTCTTGTTTAAAATGTCCAACCTCTTACACTTTACAGAGGGTGTACTGTCTATAGTGACCAGCCTCTTACACTTTATAAAAGGCGCTCTTGTTTAAAATCTTCAACCTCTTACACTTTGCAGAAGGTGTACTGTCTATAGGAATCAGCCTCTTACACTTTATAAAAGGCGTTCTTGTTTAAAATGTTCAACCTCATACACTTTGCAGAAGGTGTACTGTCTATAGTGACCAGCCTATTTCACTTTATATAAGGCGTTCTTGTTTAAAATGTTCAACCTCTTACACTTTAGAGAAGGTGTACTGTCCATAGTGACCAGCCTCTTACACTTTATATAAGGCGTTCTTGTTTAAAATGTTCAACCTCTTACACTTTAGAGAAGGTGTACTGTCCATAGTGACCAGCCTCTTACACTTTATATAAGGCGTTCTTGTTTAAAATGTTCAACCTCATACACTTTGCAGAAGGTGTACTGTCTATAGTGACCAGCCTATTTCACTTTATATAAGGCGTTCTTGTTTAAATGTCCAACCTCTTACACTTTGCAGAAGGTGTACTGTCTATAGGGACCAGCCTTTAACACTTTGCAGAAGGTGTACTGTCTATAGGGACCAGCCTCTTACACTTTATAAAAGGCGTTCTTGTTTAAAATGTTCAACCTCTTACACTTTGCAGAAGGTGTACTGTCTATAGTGACCAGCCTCTTACACTTTATATAAGGCGTTCTCGTTTAAAATGTTCAACCTCTTACACTTTAGAGAAGGTGTACTGTCTATAGTGACCAGCCTCTTTATATAAGGCGTTCTTGTTTAAAATGTTCAACCTCTTACACTTTAGAGAAGGTGTACTGTCTATAGGGACCAGCCTCTTATATAAGGCGCTCTTGTTTAAAATGTTCAACCTCTTACACTTTAGAGAAGGTGTACTGTCTATAAGGACCAGCCTTTTACACTTTGCAGAAGGTGTACTGTCTATAAGGACCAGCCTCTTACACTTTATATAAGGCGCTCTTGTTTAAATGTCCAACCTCTTACACTTTGCAGAAGGTGTACTGTCTATAGGGACCAGCCTCTTACACTTTATATAAGGCGCTCTTGTTTAAATGTCCAACCTCTTACACTTTGCAGAAGGTGTACTGTCTATAGGGACCAGCCTCTTACACTTTATATAAGGCGCTCTTGTTTAAAATGTTCAACCTCTTACACTTTAGAGAAGGTGTACTATCTATAGTGACCAGCCTTTAACACTTTGCAGAAGGTGTACTGTCTATAAGGACCAGCCTCTTACACTTTATATAAGGCGCTCTTGTTTAAATGTCCAACCTCTTACACTTTGCAGAAGGTGTACTGTCTATAGGGACCAGCCTCTTACACTTTATATAAGGCGCTCTTGTTTAAAATGTTCAACCTCTTACACTTTAGAGAAGGTGTACTATCTATAGTGACCAGCCTTTAACACTTTGCAGAAGGTGTACTGTCTATAAGGACCAGCCTCTTACACTTTATATAAGGCGCTCTTGTTTAAATGTCCAACCTCTTACACTTTGCAGAAGGTGTACTGTCTATAGGGACCAGCCTCTTACACTTTATATAAGGCGCTCTTGTTTAAATGTCCAACCTCTTTCACTTTGCAGAAGGTGTACTGTCTATAGGGACCAGCCTTAAACACTTTACAGATGGTGTACTGTCTATAGTGACCAGCCTCTTACACTTTATAAAAGGCGTTCTTGTTTAAAATGTTAAACCTCTTACACTTTGCAGAAGGTGTACTGTCTATAGTGACCAGCCTATTTCACTTTATAAAAGGCGCTCTTGTTTAAATGTCCAACCTCTTACACTTTGCAGAAGGTGTACTGTCTATAGTGACCAGCCTCTTACACTTTATAAAAGGCGTTCTTGTTTAAAATGTCCAACCTCTTACACTTTACAGAGGGTGTACTGTCTATAGTGACCAGCCTCTTACACTTTATAAAAGGCGCTCTTGTTTAAAATGTTCAACCTCTTACACTTTGCAGAAGGTGTACTGTCTATAGGGATCAGCCTCTTACACTTTATAAAAGGCGTTCTTGTTTAAAATGTTCAACCTCATACACTTTGCAGAAGGTGTACTGTCTATAGTGACCAGCCTATTTCACTTTATATAAGGCGTTCTTGTTTAAAATGTTCAACCTCTTACACTTTAGAGAAGGTGTACTGTCCATAGTGACCAGCCTCTTACACTTTACATAAGGCGTTCTTGTTTAAAATGTTCAACCTCTTACACTTTAGAGAAGGTGTACTGTCCATAGTGACCAGCCTCTTACACTTTATATAAGGCGTTCTTGTTTAAAATGTTCAACCTCATACACTTTGCAGAAGGTGTACTGTCTATAGTGACCAGCCTATTTCACTTTCTATAAGGCGTTCTTGTTTAAAATGTTCAACCTCTTACACTTTAGAGAAGGTGTACTGTCCATAGTGACCAGCCTCTTACACTTTATATAAGGCGTTCTTGTTTAAAATGTTCAACCTCTTACACTTTGCAGAAGGTGTACTGTCTATAGGGACCAGCCCCTTACACTTTATATAAGGCGTTCTTGTTTAAAATGTTCAACCTCATACACTTTGCAGAAGGTGTACTGTCTATAGTGACCAGCCTATTTCACTTTATATAAGGCGTTCTTGTTTAAAATGTTCAACCTCTTACACTTTAGAGAAGGTGTACTGTCTATAGTGACCAGCCTTTAACACTTTATAGAAGGTGTACTGTCTATAGTGACCAGCCTCTTACACTTTATATAAGGCGTTCTTGTTTAAAATGTTCAACCTCTTACACTTTGCAGAAGGTGTACTGTCTATAGTGACCAGCCTCTTACACTTTATATAAGGCGTTCTTGTTTAAAATGTTCAACCTCTTACACTTTAGAGAAGGTGTACTGTCTATAGTGACCAGCCTCTTACACTTTTTATAAGGCGCTCTTGTTTAAAATGTTCAACCTCTTACACTTTAGAGAAGGTGTACTGTCTATAGTGACCAGCCTCTTACACTTTATATAAGGCGTTCTTGTTTAAAATGTTCAACCTCTTACACTTTAGAGAAGGTGTACTGTCTATAGTGACCAGCCTCTTACACTTTATATAAGGCGTTCTTGTTTAAAATGTTCAACCTCTTACACTTTAGAGAAGGTGTACTGTCTATAGGGATCAGCCTCTTACACTTTATATAAGGCGCTCTTGTTTAAAATGTTCAACCTCATACACTTTAGAGAAGGTGTACTGTCTATAGTGACCAGCCTTTAACACTTTATAGAAGGTGTACTGTCTATAGTGATCAGCCTCTTACACTTTATATAAGGCGTTCTTGTTTAAAATGTTCAACCTCTTACACTTTAGAGAAGGTGTACTGTCTATAGTGACCAGCCTCTTACACTTTTTATAAGGCGTTCTTGTTTAAATCCCTCCAACACTTTACAAAAGGTATGAGTGAGTAAGGGTGTTTCACGTCCCAGTCAAGAATATTTCACTTATATCGAGACGTCGCCAGGTATGGGCGAAAGTGCAGCAATTTTGCCTGTGCGTTGCGCTGATGACATTATACAGCAGAGTTCTTTATCATGCCTCGCCTTCATTTCCACGGGACCTCGTTTATTTTGAGTTCCCATCCGAAAGAAACGTGACTTTCATTTCGTAATGCCGAGTGCTTGGCGAAAGAACAGTCAGACCCGATCGGGGTTCGAAACCACGCCCTCTCACTTACGGAGCAAGCACTCTACCAACTGAGCCACCACAGTGGTCTCTATAGAAGGAGTTGTTGTCTATAGTAACCAGCCCTTTACACTTTATATGAGGTGTACTTATCAATAATGACAACCGGAGGAAACTGGAGCGCCCGGAGAAAACCACCGACCTTCGGCAAGCTAACTGACAAACTTTCTCACACTAGGATCTGTTCCGAGTGGGATTCGAACCAAGTTAGTGAGAGGCGCTGTGATCTATAAGCGCGCGCTTTAGACCACTCGACCCCCGATGCCCCTTCTACAGAAAGTGTACTTGTTTATAGTGATGTTTATATCAACATTTCTGAAGATTTAACTAACAATAAGTAGATAAAATATTATTTCATAAGTCACATTAATATAAGATTATTTTAGACAAATTTTAGATTTTTTTAAAGATGTGTTGTCGCAAATAGCTGAACAATTGTTGATGCGACGTAAAATAGCATTTAACAGACTACTCACTTATGTCGGTTTTATATAAGAAATTGCTTAGCATACACCTTACTTTTTGCAGTTACATGTAGTTTATTTATTTAGTTATTTTATCATTATTATTATTTTAAATCTTATTTTCATTTTCTAACTATCCCGCTTACGGACCAAAGTGCCTATCGCTGCCTAGGTTCACATTCGGGGCGATTCTATTGTAAAGAAGTTTGTCAGGTCGCTTGCCAAAGGTCGATGGTTTTATCCGGACACTCCGGTTTCCTCTTCCATCCCCGAAATAACCGCATTGATAAAAGTAAAAGATTCCTGATTGGTACGTAAAACACCATTACTCAATTAAAATTCTCTTACTTTTTTAAACCACATCGTTCCAATATAATAATTTAATATGCGTTAAATTTCCGTTCTCGTGTTCTTATTTTTTAATTTTCGCGAAATAGAGTGAATCTGCAAGATTTTATGAGATAAATTCCATATGGATATGGATCCCAATTTCCGGAGTCGGGCTACTTCCGGAGTCGGGCTCTTGTAGTACTTGTAAATTTTCAAAGTTTTTCTTTATTTATTTTTTTAGTCTTACCTGTACAGAGAAGTGGTACATGTTTGAAGTTTTTTAATTAAAGTGCAGGATGTGCACTTCTAGAAAATGCTAGTATTTGCCATGCAAGTGCTCCTATGCATTGGAAGGACTGTCTGAGTAAAGTGGTCAACTTCCTTCTAGATGTAACAGCTGATGTGGAAGATTGCATAACGTGTTTTGAAGTTTCCATAGTAACCAGAGGAAATTTGATTGATCAAGAAGGTATGACGTTTTGAACATGTGTTAGACTTGAATTGCTGTTTATTTTTATGTATAATGTGTTTAGAATGGAATTTCAATTATTGTATTAAACTACCATTCCCTATAATGTACAGTAATGGGAACATAATGGTGACCCATTGCCATAAAAAAAAAAAAAAACAAAAAACAAAAAACAAAAAAAAAAAAAAAAAAAAAAAAAACAAAAAAAGAATTCAGAGTTACCGTCATAGACCAGCCGACAAAAGTACCGTTGCAAAAACTAATCTCTAGTATCTTAGCGTCAATTATTTATATCAATATAATAGATTTGTGAATGTAATATGTATCCAAGGCAATATAAAAATAAACAATATTTTGTCAGTTAATACAACACAGACGCATAATACAAGCTTGAGAGAATGTCTAGTTTAGGTATGGGATCGAGGTCATATTTAGGCGATGTCGGGTAAAAAGGCTAGCGATTACGAAAGTAGACTAAATATTACAATTGTCTTACAATAGAAAATTATGTCATCATTGCGTCACACAATCCTGAAGTTCCTAAGCCTAAATTGCTTTTATAAAAATAGAATTTCTAAGTAATAGAAACCAATTATATTATACATATATTAACCTCGATGTATGTACAATGTATATTTATAAGAATTTATAAAGAATTTAGTTTTAGTAAGTTTAAAATATTTCAAAAATTTTCTGCCATCTAATTTTTAAGATTTATTTAAAACTAAGGTCTGTTCCCCTATGCAAAGCATTCCTTAGCTGACTTGGATTCATATAATTTTGGAACTTTAGATTTATTATTTTTCAGCTGTTTGGTTTATGTTTTTTTATCTATCAAACTTTTCGGCCCCTAGTGTCACTAATGAGGAATGATTTTCCGAAATGTGCACATATGACACATCAAAATTTTGCAGGTATTTGTTATATTTTTATTTTCATATTAAATAATAAGATATTGAAAAGGAAACAATATGAAATATACAAGTGACAAATCGGTTTCAACAACAAGTGTTGAACATTATGATAACTGTCTCCAAGAAATATTCAGTATAAATTAACTTTACAAATGCGAATTTATAATAGAAAAAGATACCAAACAGAACAGCGTAAAAGTTGTTGCATCCAGAAAAAAAATTACTAGTTAAAATGATCTATAACAATTTTCAGTGTTTATATTTTATTTGTCATACTTAAAATTTAAATTTCACAAACAATTAAGTTTTAACAGTTAAGGGTACCGATGCTTTTACAAATTGTTTCGTATCAGGGACAAATAGGAAGAAAATGTTTTAAAAGATTTATATTTTTACCACATTTTTGTACAGTAGATTTGCTTTCCATTCGGTACCTCTCTAATTTTAAAATGGTAACGCCTACATAGTATGCAATGCGTGCGTCAAAAGTGTCATAGAACCAATCAAAATTGATATTATAATTTATTTTAATATAGAATTTTGATAATCGACTTAAAATTGTCAAACACAAGGCTAAAATTTATAAGAAAGCTCAACAAAAAGAACCAATCAAAATTAATATTATAATTTTGACAATGTAGAATTCTGTTAATCGACTTAAATTGGACCTCTCGAAATGTTATAATATAGGTTTTGATGTGTTTAAAATCCTGTACGAAACTGAGAAAACACTTCAACTGAAGCATTACCCTCTTATGTTTGGCATATACATTAATCAATGCCTGTCGAAACCGGACTCTTCAAATAATATTTAAAAGACTTAAAAAAAATATCCTTCCGTCATTACGGTTAAAGTAATATAATATAATATAATATAATATAATATATATATATATATATATATATATATATATATATATATATATATATATATATATATATATATATAATATATATATATATATATATATATTGTGGAAACACCGTGCCCAGGTTAAAGCTTCATGTTATAATTGATCTTAGCGTTTCTCAATATCTAACTAAGTACCAACCCCTGTCTCATATATCCTACTTTTGGAAATTTTTCGACGGATAATCCGTTTTTATCCTCAAAAAAACTGACCGCCTCGAAAAAAGTGACAGAATCTACATTGGAGCGCAAAACACTATTATGTTTCTTAACTCTGAAAGTACATGACTGTATGAATGTTTACTTCAATGGTCATTTACCAGTACCAATGCCATTCCAAACCATATAACATAGAACCCATGCCATTCAAAGCCATATAACAATTTCAAAAAACCTTATTTATATTGAAATAATTCTTGCATAACTACACACGATTCATCATTTTCTTTTTTCCTTTTTTTTTTCTCTCGATTTCTTTCTTTTACTGACAAGAGTACATTTAAAAAAACCAGTACAAACCATCAGATCTTTGACAATCAACTTGACTGAAAAAACTTTTTCACACCAAGATCTGTACTAGTTGGATTCGAACGTAGGCGGCGAATGACGTGTGTACATAATGTGTACCGCGCGTGCGTTTTAGACCACCTGAAAGCCGCTGTGGTAAATCCGCCAACAAGCCATTAGGATTATATGTTGTTATACAGTTAACTGATTATCGTATTTGACGTTTACTGTTGTTTTAAATTTTCGTTTGCATTTACATTTCAACTACCACTAGCCTATCTCTATTTCATAGATGATGCTTGAAAAATTATTTGACAGCCACCCTGTATGAAATCGATTTAATACTTATGTACTAATGTGTTAATACAGGTTATAATAGACAGGGATTATTCATTTATCTGACACTTAACATTTAGGTGACAAGATCTATTATAAAACATTAAGAAGATATATATATATATATATATATATATATATATATATATATTGCGTATTTCAACCAAAGCTTTTAAAAATACTTCAAATGACAAGCACCCAACAAGTATCCAACAAGTAAACACATTAAAAGCTAAAGCTCTCTCTCTCTCTCTCTCTCTCTCTCTCTCTCTCTCTCTCTCTCTCTCGTTCCCGACTAATCATGCGTCGAAAGCATGAACTGCTCAGATGGACAACACAAGGACGATATATAGAACTTTACCAAACAATTTATATACCAGGTAGGAATCTCACATAATGTTTGTATAACGATATCAAAACAAATGTGTTTGTTTAATTATCCAGGGTAGAATAACATGTTATTACCTTGACATAAAAACAAAAAATAATGAACAACATTAAGCATTTCCAATTGATTATTAATTGAAAACTTTGTCAAATAACAGGATTCTGTAAAATTTGCTTTTTTTTAACCCTTATCCTTTTTAAGTTGTGAAACACCAACAAGATGTAAGACAAAGGTACGATTTTTGTTTTGATTTATCCGCGCAACCTAAGTCACAGTATGCCAAAGGACAGAACGAAGGAAACAAAAAAACAACAACCGTTCATAGTCGAGTGATACGGAAACGCATATTTTTTGTCCTAGAAGGTACTTCGATTTGTAACGATTTACAGTGTGGTCTAAGTGGACAAAAGCACATCTAGCTTTGATCCTTCTAGAATTTTTTTTAAAAATGGTCAGTTTGCATGTCAATGGTAGTTTTTTTTTATTTTATTATTATTCTAATTATTTTTTTTTTAATTTTTTAGAATTTATTATTATTATTATTATTATTATTATTATTGTTTTTGTTATAGCTATTGCCAAGTTCCAAGTACCTACTTGGTGTTTTTTTAAGACATAACAGTATGACTAATATGAAATACTATGAACCATTGTAAGTTACTTATTTCGCTACATCGGTTTAATTGCGAGATAAATTTCGCGAAATTTTGACAATCCGGATTTTGATATAACTTTTATTATGAAATTCTCATTTTTTCTGTATTAGCGATTCATAAAATATCACGAATATCGCGAGAATAAAGTGTTCATGAAAAAGGTTAATTGCAGAAGAAACAAGCTTATAGCAGGCATTTCTAGATTTCAATTTATTCGAGGTGGTACAGTTCCCTATTTATAATGCAAAAAATTTTTCATATTGAGCTTGCCAATATGACCTGATACCATTTGCCATTTCTGTGTGTGGAGTATTTGGTTAAAAATGTCATTTTACAATTCAAAATATCAAGGTAAAATGTCCATCAATGATTCGAGATAAATACTGACTGACTATTAATAAGAACAAGCCAATTTTTTCACTGAATCCAAAACCCTATGCGTGAAAACATAACAGGGAGATTGATATTTTACTTGTGCTTTGTTTTCAAAATTATATATATTTTAAATTTTTACCAAGTTGCTTTGAATCACAAGACAATTAATTAAACATCATTTCAAATCGAGCAACAGCTCATTGTCTCTCAATACAATAGGATCTGTAGGTCTAGACACGTGACTTGCAGTGTGAATTTGCAATTTCCGGTTAAAAATGCGAAAGGCGTACCACGTCATATTACGTCACGAAACAATTGGCCATTTTAACCATTTGAATTTAATAACAGTTACGTCTTTTCTCCGACATAATATTGGGAGGAACACAATTATATCCGGGTACATAAGATGAAAACGAGTTAAAATTCCAAAACACAGGCACAATATTCATGACAGGAAGCGCTAGGAAATGAAAAAAGAAACGAAAGGATATGTGGAATCTATGATTATGGATAAAAATAAACAGGATTATCATAGAAAAAAAATTAATGTTACCTGTGTTAGACGTCAACTTTTTATTAAAAACAAAAGGCAACAGGTGTATTTATTAATCTACGAACGGATAAAAAATCATATACCTAAGATAAATATATATTTTCTAAAAATATCTTTGATATTATCATTGATAATATGATTATTTTCATATAGTATAAGGGATTAATATGGCTTATGTTTTTACCTGTTATTACCTGTCGCTACGACGACGATGGCAACGGTAACAATAATAATGATAATGATAATGATACGAAACGACCAGGATGATGATAATAATGATGACCAGGATGATTATGATGCTGTTGCTGCTGATGATGATAATGATGATGAGGATAACGAAGACGACGACCGGGATGATGATAATGGTGATGACCAGAATTATGATGATGATGATGATGATGATGATGATGATGATGATGATGATGGTGATGATGATGATGATTAATTATCTTTGTACAGGTAGAGAATATAGTTTACTTCGAGCTATACAAAAGGAGTAACAGGATCATTTGCATTATTGACCTGTGTCAAGTGATTTGTAACCAATCAATTTTTTTTAACTAAATCGTAAACCAATCAAATTAAAATATCAACGAATTTTACCTGCTTTCTCCTGCACTGATTTGTGTATTGTAAACTTCGCATCCAGACATATTATCAACTTTGACATACCTAAAAGGAAATAAAAACAATTAAACAACAAAAAACAACAACAACAAAATACAACAACATACAACTTGTCAATAAAGCCTTTATAAAGACAATGAAATATACATGTATTCCATCGTTTCCTCGTCTTCTAGAACTTATTCCCTCGATAAAGAATTTTGACCGGGGCGTTAAACATCATTAGTTCACTCTTCTTGTGTTGCTTCCCTAGCCTTTACATGAAAGGATCCTGATGGGGCGTGAAAAATCATAGCTTCATACTATTCTTGTTTCCTCAACTAACATTGTGTGCAAAACTCTATTACTCTACAACAAGATTTATAAAAATGTGATTTTTAACCTGTACAGAACAATAACCTGTTAATGAAATGAAACGCAATTGTTAAAAATTGAATATAATGTATTTGTTGCCATGAGAACAGCCGTACAACAGGCTGAGGCAGAATGAATACAACTTGAAGACACAAGTCCACTCATTTAATTTAGCGAAGTGCGAAAGTTCGGCTAAACAAATTGGAGATTTGGGAAAACCCCGTTAATTCTAATATAGATACATACATGTACGTATATTCACCATCGGAGAAAATCACAATCCTTAGATGAATTGGCTTTCGTTGTCGTCCCTGATCTGATTAAAAGGGGGTTAGTTAAATTTCTTTAGTTTTAACAAATTTTCTTTATCCAACACCATTTTAAACGTTTAGCTAAGAATCATTACATGTATATATTTTTTGCTGGTGTTGGATTTAACACCTTTTTAAAATCAATAAAGTACAAACAAAATTTTTCTAATCTGTCATTTAAATCGGTACATGGCGTATATTATGCGAAAATCTACATTTTCATCTTGAGAAATAAAACATCTGTAACTGTGCTTATAGCTGCTTTTTAATTAATGCCGTTGGGTTTAACAAATTTAAAAATGGCCTGCAGATTTTTGGCAAGTGTTTTGACTCTGTTGTTCAACGACTCGCGAAATTGATCTATGTTTTGTTAAAGACCTTCTCTCGTTTATGAATAAAATACAAATTTACTAGAGGCTTTTTTTCACACACTGCCAGTAAAAATATGTTTTATAATCTGTAGCAACCTTTAAACAATATTTTATTTACAGTAGAAAAGGAAATCAAAATATCAGTGTTACAATAGCATACATATATAGTGTGAGATGGGTTCGAGAACAAGACCTAAGTCCTATATAAACTCGTCTCCAGGTAATCTTTAGTTTTCGGATTTTGTGTGTTTATGACATAATATAATAATTCATTTCTTATAAACCCGTTGTTAAAGTATAGAGAATTTATACAATATTTACATATAAACATTTACAATACATACGTCGGTCGATAAAGAGCTAACCTGGAGGACTGACAGAAGACATTAATAGTACGAAGAAAATTACATAATCTGTTAAACGTCAATATATTATTACTAAAGAATAAATTATCAAATTTGATTGTGAAAATTTTTTGTCTGTGTATAATTTTCTATAATAAATTTTTAAAGCGTTACATACAAAACACAATGAAATTCATCCCCAACATCTGGTACACAAAGTGTACATTTTCTATTGGTCCTGTCAGTGATACCCGGTCATCTACCTGTTTCTATCGGTAGTTTATGGTTTGAAGTTCTTAACTTACATAATTGTACAGCATTTTTAAATGGAATATTGACTAAAATATAGTTTTGTTACTTAAATTCACCATGAAATCATTTATATGATGAACCATAAAACAAGTACCAATGCGGTAGCTCAGTTGGTAGAATGCTTGTTCCGTAAGTGGGAGGTCGTGGGTTCAAACCCCGGCCGGGTGTGATCCAAGACTTGAAAGTGGGTGGTGACTGTTCTTTCGCCGAGCACTCGGCATTACGAAATGAAAGTTATGTTGTTTTTGGATTGGAATTTAAAATAAACGAGGTCCCGTGTCGGCGTGGCACTATAAAGAACCCTACTGTATAATGCAATCAGCGCACAGGCAAAATTTCTGTAATTTCGTCTATAGCTGGCTACGTCTCGATACAAGTGAAATATTCTTGACTGGGACGTTAAACACCATAACTCAACTCAACGCAACTCCTTGTGTGCAATGTAGAATACCACTCATGTAGAAACTGGTCTTTATATCTTTGTTTAACACAGCTAACCAACCATTCTTTGTTTGGAAAAGATTGTAAAAATCATATATTTTATTTAAATCTGAGTTATATAAAAAGATTTTACATTTTTAAGCCATTGAATTTTACAGTTATAATTCAAAAACTTGTTATATAAAATAGTAAACATATTACAACTGTATTTAGAATCTTTTGTGGTTAAAACATTTGACCAGTAGCTTACAATTCTTGCCTTTATAATTATTTCTAATGGGTAGCGTCCTAATTCACACGTATAAACTAAAACTTGAAGTTGACTTTTTTAATTGTGGCATAAGTTAAAAAATTCTAATTGTACTCTTTTAAGTACCGTGTAACTTGTTTTGTTGTTTTCGATTTTTAAAACAAGACCAAGTGTAAGTATTAAAGGGTTATTGTAGCGATTATAAGAGTAATGAAATCTAGAAAGGGAGTCCTTAAAATTACAGAACAAGACTTATGTTACCATGGTGTTTGTTTGAAATTATTAGTGGTCGCAAAACCAGATTTTTTGTTTGACGCCATAAAACCTGGTTTTGCAACCATAAAAGAAGGTTTTACGATTGCAAAACCTGATTTTATTTCTTAAATAAATATGTTTTTTTTCTCGAATTTTTGCATGTCGCTTACACATTTTTTTTTGTAATTGACCATCAAAGGATTCTATCCTTACGTCATGACAAGTTCGATTGGTGAATAATGCGGAGATTTTCAATTTTTTACGAAGAAAAATATTTTAAAAAAAGAATTTCCGAATAAGGCGAGTGCCATTTTAAAAAAAATTTCCATTTTATAAAATTGAAAATTTATGCAAAGACGAGGAAAAGAACAGACGAATAATAATAATAATAATAATAATAATAATAATAATAATAATAATAATAATAATAATAATAATAATATTATTATTATTATTAATATCAATATTATATTATTATTATTATCGACGATGATGATGGTGATAAAAAATTGATAATATAGTAACGTCTCAAAATTTTTTTAATGTGCATAGAATGCCAACACCATTCTGTCAATTGCCCCTAAAAGTACAATAAGCGTGCACTGTATTGTCATGTGCTACTTTTGAATTTTAATGAAATAATACAATGTCATGTGCTACTTTTGAATTGTATTATTTCATAAAAATTCAAAAATAGCACATGACAGTATAAACAAAAGTATACGATTTTTACAACACCTAATTTGCCAAAAATGCTTTGTTGAAAATTTTTTTATGTTCAGTACAGGAACCGTTAATGTCATTTGTTTCGAAAACATACTAGTGTCTGTTCAAAGCCTGAACAGCAAAGTCGATGTTTTCGAAAAGACATTGTTTGCCTTTTCGATTATGCCAAAACCGATCTGTGACTGAATTTACTTTTTCTATTGTGGAGAAGACCGAAGGAACTCAATTTAATGAGTTCTAAATGCAATATGAGCCATCGATTGACAAGTTCCGGGTAAAACTTAGTCAATGATTCATTAATCCTCCTTATGCTTCACCCTGTGTGTTCGAAACTAAATTGGCGACAACTGTCTACCGCAGACAAGGGTAAACATTAATTATTTCAATACTGCATTGAAACTAATTGTCTAAATTTTAGAATTTTTAAAATTATATTTACCATAAAAACAGGAAAATCCGTTCTTTTTTTTTATTCACTTCGAAACTTTTCTAACTTTTCTTATCCTAACATAAAGACATATGTTCTCCAAGATAAAACTGAATAATTTACATTAAAATCATTTTTAAAACTAAATATAAACCGTTGCACTTGAAGTGATATATGTTGTCAAAGTAATTAATGTTTATTATTAACATGTGGTAATTTTTAGATTAAACGACTGATTTCCTTACTGATTAGGTTATTTAATAAATTATAAAAATGAATTTCAAATAAAGATTTTAATTGCTTAATGCAGAGTTAAGATCATTGCTACATTTTTATACAAAAATTATCATTACAGATAATATGATTATATAACCTCCTCCAGGCAACGGAGACGGACTTAATGTGAAAAAGGAATCGATCGATCGATTTATTGATTGATTGACTGATTGATTGATTAAGTGGGATTTTACGTCTCATTTAGGAATATTTCACTTATATCGAAACATCAACAGCTATAGGTGAATTGTAGAAATTTTTACCTTTGCGCGCTTTGGGCAATATGTAAGGAAGGTTCTTTAGCATGCCGCGCCCACCCTGACACGGGACATCGCCACCGAAGGAACCCGTGATTATTATTTCTTAATGCCTAGTGCTTGGCTCGAACCACGACCTCCAACATACGAAGGAAAAAAAAAACAGGAAAAGAAAGAAAGAAGGAAATTTTCATGTATAAAATAGTTTTATTTCAGCTTATTGTAAACGAATTCGTTTTAAGAGAAAAGTCGACGTCAGTAATTTAGCTTTCTTCATGTATATGAACATGCACTTATTGAAATCCTGATATTCTCTAAATTTTTTATGAAGCATTTGTATATATATATATGTCCATCCTCATTCATCTTTCAACTGAATTAATAACTGATCCTTAATAACAATAAAAGATATAGTTTTTAATACATGAAGTTTTGAACATTTTTGTCATTGTGAAACCGACTATTACACATATGTACTTGATTATGTAATGACAGTACTGTCATATGCTGATTTTAAAATTTTAAATCAAAATCAGCTCATGACAATACTACCAAAAGGAGTGGCTTATTGTTGTTTTTTGCCCCATTTAAGAGTAAGTCAAAGCTTCCAGTTTAGGGTTGGGAAGAAAACCTGAGAATCAAGAGATACCACGAACTTCTTCAAAAGAGCTGTCCTTCTTTCTTGTACTCGTACTATTTGTTATAGTTAAATTCGGACTTTTTCCTCTATACAGTATTTGGATTTTTTAAAATATTTGTCATGTATAGAAATTTGAATTTCTATTCAAATAATGCATTCAAAATCAGCACATGACAATTGTTCTGACCTTGAATGCATTATTTTAATCAGCACTGAATAACAAACGGTTAGTTTTTTGTTAACTTTTGATTAAACGTGCAAATAAATCTTTAAACACAGAAAGTGATACCCGTATTTTTGGCGTGGGGTGGGCTAGTAAATTTCGAGTCTAAAAACATGCTCTTTCGGACCCAAGCCGGTAACCAAGTCCCTTTTATTATCGATATCAAATATATATACATTAAACCTTAATTGTAGGTTCATTTCGTATATATAAATTAGCATTTGACATATTGCTTCATGCTGACTGATCACAGGAGTGACTCGCATCTGATAAAGATAATTGAAACCATCACTGTTTTTAAATTTCAATGTAGTTTTAATATCAAACCATTATCTTTTTTAATTTTCAATGTAGTTTTAATATCAAAAGTATAATATATATGGTTTATTTTTATATTTAAGAAAGCTGATTAGTTTTAAATAGTAGTTCGATTTTGAAGTCCTTTATGAAGCAAATAATTCCGATCTATGTATGCTCATTTAGACATTTGGCTATGAATATCTTACTTTGCTACCCTTGTTACTCCAGTTCAAGGCCATATAATTATGCACACATAGAAAAGGGCTTGGAAATGAGTCATATTATATCATTCAAGCACCAAAATGTTCAGCCTTTACGATGTTATTTTACCCAAACATGCTGACCCATGTCCAAATCACAATCGTAAATGCGATTAAACACGTGAACTTCCACCAGAGAAGTTAGGCTGTAAGCTTAGAAAGAATGAGCACTCCCTGTCTCGTTAGCTGCATCTTCCATGTCCATGTGCGAAAGAAAAATTGAGAACGAAAAGAGCATAGAAGGATAATTTCGATATAGCAACATCATACTTGTCAACAATATTGTAAAGACGCAGCTCTGAATAAGATTAGAGAAAGAGTATAGAACTGAAAATGGAAAATCAAAAACAACCCATGGACTAAAATTTTACAGCACTGATTATAAAAAAAACACTTTTAATTTTTCTTTTACCTGTACCAGCATAATCATCGAATGTTTTCCACTATTATGTACATTTGGGATGCTCTTTAAAATTATTAATATCAATGTTACACGTTGTTCAACGATCCACTCAATTCTTTTAAACTCATATCGATGTGGTCATTTAAGCCGTGGCGGCGAAGGAAAGTAAAGTTCGGCGAGGAAACAAAAGGTCTTCGGTAAGCGAGGTGACAATCTTTTTCAAAATCGGATGATTTATCAAACCGAGACGGTTTCGAATCTATTTGAATTAGACCACTTGGTCACCCTGGACCCTGTCAAGTTTAATGATGGCATTAAATCTTCGAAAACTCTGATGAAATAAAGGCGAATTAAAATCTCGAGGGTCTATACGGGGTCTTGTCCAATATTTCAGTATTTGGTACCAAATGCCCGTGTTGACATTACTTGACGTAGCAGGGATATGAATCTAAATTTTAGGATTCAAAGCACGCGAAATTCAATGCATGTGATATTTCTGCAATTTAAATACTCGATATTGGATAAGAGAGAGAGAGAGAGAGAGAGAGAGAGAGAGAGAGAGAGAGAGAGAGAGAGAGAGATAATTTAAATATTGTTACGAATTTGAAGGGTTCCGTTAATTTATTTATTTCTCTCAAGTAGTACTCATTTTTGTTTTTAAGAAAAACTTATATTTTTTTCGTACATTAATTTTTTTTTAATGACTGCAAAATTATATTTGTGGGGTGTCAAAATGTCTAGAACGATGCTATATATATAAATGAGAGAGAGAGAGAGAGAGAGAGAGAGAGAGAGAGAGAGAGAGAGAGAGAGAGAGCTTTAAAAATCCCCAAAAAGGACGAAAACGTTTGCTTAAACTCCATCTTAGGATTCTTTTGTTTTTTATGTACTTTACGATGTTTATGACATTTATCTGAACTTTTACATATATATATATATATATTTAATATATATATATATATATATATATATATATGTATAAATATTCTTCGTACTTAAGCGATAATGTCAATCTGACATAATATTGCTTTATGCTGACTGGTCAAAAGAGTTCTTCATCAGACAAGGTGCAGTAAAACCTTCATTATGTTAACATTACGATATGTCTGTAGATAGTTTATTCATCAGTACTATGATTAATAAAAGCTAATTAGAGGATCTTTGTCAACCTTGCAGACACCAATGACGCTAACCATCATGGCTTTTAAATGAGCCTTTTAGTAAACTTAAAGTACATTATTATTACTAAGATAATAATGACGCCTATAAAACAACTGCGACAATTTTTAACGAAAAAACCATTGTAGGCAATTGTTTAAAAAAATTCCAATGACCTCGGTGGAATCGCTGTAACGGTCTCGAAGATAATATAAGCCATAGAGTCTTATATGAATTATGAGAATAAAGAGTGGTCCAAAGATTGGATTTGGCTGGATTTACGGTGTTTCATGTCTCAGTTAAGATTTGTTTTACTAATATATCGAAGCGGTCCGTTTTGGAATGGTGGAAGAAACCAAAGTGACCAAAGAAAACCACCGACATTTGGCAAGTTAGCGTACAAACATTTTATTTCATACTAGGATATGCATAGTAATATTCTAACCTAAAGGGTGAAAGGTACTGTGAACTACAAGCGCATATATATGTATATGTTTATATTGATGTCTGTTATTTTTCGTAAGCGGTTTATCTGATGTAAAAAATAAAATCATGATGGAAACACAATCATTCTACGCTACATATCATAATTCCTATACACACAAAATGTCTTATATACTGTCATGTGCTGTTTCACGAATTTTTATTTTGAGAAAAAAAAAATAAACAGTATACGACAATTCTGTTACAGTCTGTTCTGTTTAACCTTCCTGCTCTAACCTTTCCTTTTACAATCTTCATGTTACATTCCTTGACTTGATTGTGTGACATTGAAAGATTCTGTGCTACATATAACATAGATAATATTAGATATATAAGATTATACTACTCTGCATACCTACCTGTAGTGTTTGATTCCATCTCTTGTAGAGGTTGTATTCCCGTTTTTTTTCCTCTCTTCTAGAAAATAGCAAAATAGTGAAATGAAACAAAAGTTATCAAAATATCAGAGGATGGCTCTACATTTCCATTTCCTTTTAGAAATGTCCATTTCTTAGGCGATTGAAATCAGATGTGATGTCACCGACACTTGATGTGCAGATCGGTTTAATAAATGTTTCAGATTCTGCTTTCGAAAAGGTAAGAAAAATCAATATTTATATTAAAGATATATGCATATATAGACGAATGGAGGGTATCACCTATGTATATTAGCTTCCGAGGAAAGGTTTGTTTGTTTGTTTGTTTTTTTTTTTTTAAATCTAAACAAAGCCCATTTACATCCATCATAATTCTTTGGTATCTAACAATATTTGGTTAAGCAATAAAGTTTGATGTTAAAAGAGTTGAAAAGGGAAGAATTGTTTCCTCATTTTTTACCAATTAAAACAGCTACCTTCAGTCAAACTTGTTATTACAGTTATTTATTATAAATTATTTTATAGTATCAAGTGCCAATCAAAATTGAAGTCAGAATTTTTAAAGTTTAATTTTTATTTATTTATTTATTTATTTATTTATTTATTTATTTATTTATTTATTTATTTATTTATTTATTTATTTATTTATTGTATGGGCTGTTTAAACAGTTTATTTGTAACAGCTGAGTCGAGCCTTTACAAGCTCGTTTTTGCTTCGAATATTGTGTAGTACGGTGTTTGACATTTATTAGTACAAAAGACTGGAAGAAAAGAGTACATTTGAGCGACTAGGTAACTGTACATTTGAGCAACTAGGT
Source organism: Tegillarca granosa (assembly GCA_029721355.1). NCBI lineage: Eukaryota > Metazoa > Mollusca > Bivalvia > Arcoida > Arcidae > Tegillarca > Tegillarca granosa. The sequence goes on from CM056608.1 coordinate 21,851,031, forward strand.
AATATACATTTGAGCGACTAGGTAATGTACATTTGAGCGACTAGGTAATGTACATTTGAGCGACAGATTTTTAACCGCTTCCGTTAGCCAGACTTTGGTTTTCATTTTATGTATGTGTCTAATCTTATGTATGTGATTTAAAAAATTCGTTATGACATTCGGATACGTGTCTGTTATTTGCAAATGTAAAAGTCAAAATATTTAGATTTTGCTCAAATGCCCTGCGCCCGCGAAGTATATGGGTTTTCTTACATAGCAATCCAATATAATGTCTCTGCTATATTGTAGCTTAATTTGCTTTTCTTTTCGTAATCTAAACTTTGGTTGATAATATTATGTTTTAGAATAAGGTATTGTGACCAATTTCGTGTTGATCTCTTAGCTTGGGAAGAAGTTCTGTGTCTGAGGGGTTGAAACTGTGAACTTAAGGATTGTAGATCTTCGCCGCCTAGGTTCTGTTTCCGCTCGCCAGATGCCAGCGTGAGAAAGTTAGTTGGTTTACTTGCCGACGGTATATAGTTTGTAACGTGGCAGTGTGGTTGGATTGCTTGTCTGTGGAATACTTGTTAGGTGAGCTAACAGCAGGACAAAAAGTGACCATGCTTGTTTAGTGGCCTTTGTAGTTTAGTTGGTAGAGCACTCACTTATAGTGCGGGGGGTCCCGGGTTCGTTCTCAGGTCCGACCATGCATTCTTCTCCATCCTGTTACAGGTGCGCGCTAGTACAAGACAGTCCATAACAAACACTTGCCTTTCTCATGCATACACGAACTTGTTTTTTATCTTTGGAGACAGATAAACTTGCATTCGTCGCGAATAGTTGAAAACATGCTGATACGACGTTAAACAAAATAATCAACCAACTACAGTAACTTCGTCGCGTCACATTTACTTCTTTAATGACTTAGTTAATGAAATTAACAATATTGGCCTTGGCATAAGGTCAGATATTTTTCGGGATGTGATTGATTTTAACTCGGATATTGACCAAAGCTTCAAATTGATGTAGGTAAAAGATATCCCAGGAAGCTAGCTAAGTTTTGTCCATTGCGTTTACCAAACGATAAAACTTGGTACATAGATTTGTTGCCAGTCAATCCAAGTGATACACGTCCTAAAGCTATAGGTATAAGGATATATATTTTATTTACGTAAAAATATGTCTTTAATATTTTTTACGATGTTATACATGATATCTATATTTCAGATGTACAGTAATGTGAAAATACATTAAAATTATTAACCTTATTCAAGGTGACTTGTAGGCCCCTTGGGCCGGGTGTAATGATATGCTATTTAATTTGTTTAAACATGTATTTGTAGTTACACATGTCACTATTACTTACTTACTTCCTTCCTTACTTACTTATCACTACTTTATTTATTTATTTATTTATTTATTTATTTATTTATTTATTTATTTATTTATTTATTTAAAGTCGAAAACAATCACAACAAAAAAAAACGTAGAACTGTATAAAAACTGATTGCAAATCATTAAAATTCATGATCTAGGGAATTATTCAAGGATTTAAATAATGTTTTGTACAAAAAACATATATTTATATATATATATATATATATATATATATATATATATATATATATAAATATAAAAAAAATAAAATAAAATAAAACTTATAAAAATGGGTCATGACTGTATGATTTTTGAAGACCTAGATATAAGAAAAGGTCAAGATTTTCCAATTTAATACGCAAAAACCACCCAACTAAAACCTGTTTTTCCACCTAAGAAAATAACTTAATTAAGTTCTGATTATATAATCAATTTGTTTTCATTATGGTTTATGTTATATAATTCGTTCCGGTTAAGAATTTATTCATTCCATTGTTTACATCTATTTAGATTTTATTGTTGACGAAAAACCTCAGATTTCTGTGATAAATTCATTATATCTTAAGAAATCATCAATATTGTGATAAATTAAAGAAATTTTATACCATGCTGGTAATTGAATTTATACCATTTATTTTATACGTACTTAGACATCAATTTGAGACGAGCGACATCTCAGCCCGACACAAATGACAGGGGATTATATAAAACCTAATGAAAATAGTCTAACAAATTACCTAGAAAATATATATATATTAAGAAAAAGATTTTTAGGGTAGGCTCTAATTAGCCTTGTAGCTTATGTACGAAAATTGGGACAAAACGTTTTGAGTAAGCCATGATAATTTTGTTTACCCTGTCATATAAAAATTTTGAATGTCTCATCAGATATGAAAATTGTCCCTATGATCGAAACGAACACGAGAAGAATGATTTTTAAAATTATAAACATGTGCTATAATGAAGATAGGAGAAAAGTTTAAGGAGTTCTGATGTTACACCTGATGTTTATATGTTAAAATACTTTATAGATATAGTTTTCATGTACTAATTTTTGAAAACATAAAATATTTAGTTGTCATTTGCTAAGTTTTGAATACTTGTAAACTATTTATATATATATATATATATATATATATATATATATATATATATATATATATATATATATATATATATATATATATATATATATATATAACATTCCAGACACTCTACTTACATCATTCCATGTTTAGTGATGATTTTAATACCATTTCGTTAAACCATAAAAAAAATTAGCCATAGAATTCAATAGTCGAAACTGCATCATTTCTTTCCATGTAAAAATTATCCAAAATACACGAATGTTTTAACATTGTTGACAGACCTGCTAAGTATATAGGCAAGTCTCAATGATAAAGTCTTGGTCAGACCCGGTCGGGGTTCGAATACCGGATGTGGGAAGTCGGGTTTCGAACCCGGTCGGTTCTGACCAAGACTTGAAAATTGGTAGTGACTTCTCATTCGCCAAGCACTCGGAATTTAGAAATAGAAGTCAAGGGGTCCTTCGAAGAACGCCTTATAAAATTATGCCCCGTGTCACAGCAGGTGCTGCACGCACGCTAAAGAACTCCCCTGCACATTGCACTATGCACACTGCATAGGTCAAAATTTTTGCAACTTTACCTATAGCTGGTGACGTCTAAATATTTGTGATCGTGACGTTAAAACCCACAAAATCTAACCAAATCAATATCAACTAAAACAAGCCTAAAGTCTAGAAAGTTTGACGAACAGGGTACTTATGTCTGGCTAATGAAAGCGATTAAAAAAATCTACCGCTCAAATGTCAATTTTTTATTTTGAAAATTTGCTTAAATGTGTCAAAAAACTGTAGCTGAAATGTCCATTACTTCGATGTTAAATTTATTGTTTTTATATATTTATTTATTTTTTAAAACTAATTCAATAATAATTATAATAAATAAATAAATAAATAAATAAATAAGAAAAACAAATAAATAAATAATGTAACTCAATATATATGTACAAAATAAAACTCGCCAGCGGACCAAGTGATAAAAACCTTGAAATGTTTGTGCGGGGTGAATGAATATGTTTACGTCAAGTATTCAAAAAAAATTATGAAAAAATTTAAAAATAAAAAATAAAAAACGGGAAAACGCTACCTTAAGTGATGCACTAGGGAGTTCCATTTAACAAACTTCTGGTTAAAAACGATTTATGCCGAATTGTTTAAATTGCATTAATATATGAGTTGAGTTGAGTAATGGTGTTTAACGTCCCAGTCAAGAATATTTCACTTATATCGAGACGTCGCCAGCTATAGGCGAAAGTGCAGAAATTTTTTCTGTGCGTTGCGCTGAAATTTTGCCTGTTCGTTGCGCTGATAGCATTACACAGCAGGGTTCTTTATCGTGGACTCATGCCTGCCATGACACGGGACCTCGTTTATTTTAAGTTCCCATCTGAAAGAACCGTGACTTTCATTTCGTAATGCCGGGTGCTTGGCGAAAGAACATTCACTACCCACTTTCGAGTCTTGGGTCAGACCCGGCCGGGGTTCGAACCCACGACCTTCCACTTACGGAGCGAGCACTCTACCAAATGAGCTACCGCAGTGGCGCATTAATATATGAATGAATACATGTCCTCATGTTCCACTTCTAGAGTGGCTGAGTTGTATAATATTGAATAAATTGAATTTAATTGAAACTGCCTGATAAATTATTAATAATTTATTAGTTTATTAATTACAAGAAAGATATTTTCATTGTTTAAATATATATATATATTCTTTTGAAACTCAGTCAACATAAAACATGTAACATGTGTTGTTATTTGTGGTTTATAATAATAATAATAATAATAATAATAATAATAATAATAATAATAATAATAATAATAATAATAACAATAATAACAACAACAACAACAACAACAACAACAATAATAATAATAATAATAATAATAATAATAATAATAATAATAATAATAATACACATATGCATCCAAAGTGGCAAATATATAGCCTTAATTAAACATACAAGTAATGTATATTGAATCAATGTACATGCATATATAATCATTATAATATGTTACAGAGTATTCAAAACGTTTTCACAAAGTGTAAATGCATGAAATAGATATATAGAAAATTTGTTTAAAACAGTTGAAGATGAGGATGACAGGACACGATTATACTTGTTTATATTTAGTCAATGACAGTACCATTTAGATAAACATTTCCTTCTTAGATTGATATACATGGGTCTTTAATAAAAAGTGATATTTTGTTTAACAACATTCATGGAACAACATTTACATAATCGTTAATTTCTGTCAATATTTTCATAGCGACCAGTCTCAATAGCTAAATTGTGTGATGAAATTCTAAAACTAGTAAGAAGACATCTAAAATTAGAGTTATCAATACATTCTAAAACATTTTCCATCTTAAGTTCCTGTTTCAACATCTGGTAATAACACAGCTTATTACATAGACTTATTTGATTTAACCATAACTGTTTATATTGATCTTGTAATATGGTTTTTAAAGCTGAATTTAGAATTTCAATTTTCTGATTTTTTTTTTTTTTTTTTTTTTTTTTTTTTTTTTTTTTTTTTTTTTTTTTTTTTTGATTTTGATTTTCTAAAAAATATATTTTTTTTAAAAGTAGGTATCTTCTAACCACGATCCGTGACATTCATTTTCTAAAATTTCATTTCTTTTAGCTGTAAATAAACGGAATCGTCTGAACGGTTGGTCAGTGTTCTACGATGGTAATTATGAGCTTGGAGCATGCGCACGGATGTACGGAAAACCGTAGAATCGAGGGTGAAACATGACGGATTGCATTAATTGTCCTTCATTAATATCGAGATGTTTTGAAATAGTTTTATGTATCCCTTACTAAGTCACAAATGACAAATTCAACTAAGTTCTGTGTTTAATTTATCGTATTTCACCGTTTTGAAAGTTGTGTTTAAATGACCCGGGTTTTGATGACGTAACCATGTTCTAATATTAGATCCCAAATGCTGGGTAAATACTGTAATTTCTGTATTTATTCGAGCTTTTATCGTTGAACGAAATGTAACATTGTTCATTAGGAACATCATTAATTAGATTAGCACCGTTTTAATTTTTCTTTGGAAAACTTAATGCAGCTTTAAAAAATTAAAATTTGGAATAGAAAAACCCTGTTGCAACCAAACATATACATACACATACCTAGAGAGTCTAACAATTGTTTAACCTGAGAAGCCCAATTTAAACCATTATAATTATTACCATTATTGGCATCAAACCTTGATATACTTTAAACATAAAACAGTAGTGTATTTTTATTACAAATTATTTTTAGTCAATAATTAAAATCCTTAATTTGCGATTATAGGATAGATCAGTAAAATACGTGAGTAAGAAAAAAAATTATCACCATGGTTAAAAATTACACGTATGTATTTGTAACCTAATATATATTCATTGGGAAAAATTATTATAAGAAAAAAGAATTATAAGAAATTATCATAATGATGTGTTCATATATCAACTTTAGAAGACTCGTTTAGCTGTCAGCTATAGACTCAAACAATTTAGTAAAACAGAAGACAAATTTGTCACATCAATGTTTTTGCTTTTAAGAACGTATAAAATAACATAGTTTAAATTAAATTCTTAAGATATTCAAATTTATTTCACTTTAAACCGCTGGATGTCGTACTTGAGATTTATTAGAAAATGTTATACCATTGTTATATAGTTCTTATAAAAGACATTCAAACACGAGATGAAACATCTTGAATTGTCAATAAATTGAAAAAATTGTTGGAGACAAAATTACAAAATTTAAATGCCACTTTAGTTTGCTACCAGGGCTGAAAGTTAAATCTCCAGACAAGCTATTGTCCATTACTTTGCATTTTATAAAAATTCGTACGTCAAATTTTTGACCAATTTTCCAATTAATAATTGTAAAGTGTTACTTCAGGGGGTAATGAAATTGGGGAGAAAATTAGACTCAAATGACGTCATAATTCAAGTGTTACTTTAGGGGATAAAGAAGACGGAGAGAAAAATTAGCCTCCAATGGCGTCATAATGCACGACTGACGTCCAAAATTTGTAACGCTGATCTGGTTTTAGAATATTTATCACCTAAAGGCTAACGTTAGCAATCCACCTGTAGAAAAACTTCACTTATCGCAAAAGTATATCATCATAACTGTGTGTGGTACAGAATCGACTTACAAGGTTATCTGGTTCTATTTCCCGTTCAATTTTACTTTAAAATTCCATTTACTTTATTTTCTCTAGAAATTTTATGATTTGACGTCTCTTCTCGCCTGGGGAAGTCACTAAAGGAACATTCATACTTCGTACACGTATTTATCTTTCGACATTGACTTAAATAAATAGAAGGTAATTAATTCAAGGTATCACCTTAATCATTGCCATTAAAAGAAGTCAGTGTATGCAAACCAACGGCCTAATAATAGTAATCCTTGAATATTTACATTTTGTGTATATATTCCCATTCCCTTCTTTATAAAACTGTTGCGGGTTATGAGAGCATGTTAAGATTTCCAGTACACAATGTCCTTGACCAGTCGAAATGTAGACATACATCACAGCAACAAATACGAGTATTTTCACAATGTTTTCTATTATTAAACTGGCGTTGCAACTAATAACCTATATTTCAATAAGAACATGTTTATCGTAGTAATTATTCATTTATTTATTTATTATTTATTTATTTAAAAAAAAAAAAAACAAAAAAAAAAAAAAAAAAACAAAAACAAATAGTGTTCCATAGTGTTTCATGAAGGCCTTGAAGCGCAATTGCAAATATTTAAAAAAAATCGCTTATGTGATTTTAAAATCTCCAATGGAACCCACCAGTGTTCCACGTAATCAGTACCTCTTAACGTTTGTGCGGAATGAAAAAAATGGATTACGTTTGCGTCACAGATTCCCCCCCCCCAAAAAAAAAACGTGGTAATGATGGGAAAACGTCACTTTATGCGATTCCATTGTCAATAGAAATAATTGTCCCGCACAAACTATGAGGTACACCCCGTGGTGCTCTGAGGAATTCCATAAAAAGAAATTAGCAGTGTACAAGTATCAACCAAAAAAAAAAAAAAAAAAAAAAAAAAAAAAAAAAAAAAAAAGACAAAACAAAACAGTGGATGTGAGGGAGAAGAAGATGATCTTAGCGCTTCTAAGAGCCAAGTATCGGCGAAATAAGTCATTGACATGACGTAAAAATCATCAACGAACACACTAACGATCTTTGCTAAGTTACAGATACAAAAAAAAAGTTAAAACATAAATAAATAAATAAATAAGAATGTCTTCGTGATCAACCAACTTTAGGCGTTCAACCTCTAAAAAGAAATCCCCGAGACTGTTAGTGAGTGAGTGAATTTTTGTTTATAGACGCATAAGCATTATTGCAGCTATTCGCGACTAGAAAATGTTAAAAATCAAAATATATAAATATTGAACAGATGTAAATTAAATAAGATTTTAAAGATAATTAGCTGATAAAAGCCAGTTATGTCACAGTTGCATAATGTTGATAGAATACAGGATAATATATCATAAAAAAAATATTCTATTAAACAAATTGATTACCCGTAGGGAAAATTTTAGGTCCATGGACCTTTTTTAATTAAGATCTTGCATCGATGATGCTGAAAAACAACGACTTCACGTCTACTATACTGAGACAAAGGTATAAATCCCAGAAAAGGCTGTACAGAATGTAACTTGTTATGTTTCTGATTGCTCCAATGATTTGACCAATGATCATTGATATAATTGGATATCAATGGCTTAAAATCAATATGAAGAATTAAACAAGTAGTCATTGGTTTAGATAATGCTGCTTTAGCAGCTGCTGAATCGGTTTAGTGTTACCTTTTTGAACCAACATGGCTAGGCAACAAACAATAATTAACAATTTCATTAAAATCTGAAACAGCATACGTAAAAAACGTATGCAGTTCCAGAATTTCTGCTCTTTATTGCCCGAAGGACTGATAAAGAGTCGGAACATATTAAAAATTGTTATGAAGCGATTTTGAAATATAATTGTAAAGTAAAATTGCTTTAGCCTCAGCTGTAAACATAGAACTTTAATTTGGAAGACGAATATTTACTGTTTCGTCCCTTGAGGTTGTTAAAAGCTAATGAAAAATAAAAGTAGTAATGATTAAATAATTGCTAATGTCACGTAAAAATCTAAAACAAACTAACATTTTTTGCTGCAGTACAGGGTTGTAAAGTTAATCATCAGCTAAAGAAAAGTAGGCGAGTGGCCGAAGAGCTGAGGAGCCGAGTGTTCGAGTGGCCAAAAAGCTGCTGAGAGATGGATAGCTGCGGTCGAGATATAGTTAACGAAGGGTCGAGAAATGAGCTGCCGATTTGGCACTTATTCGTTAGCTTAGTGTTTAATATTAAGTGCAAATATTTTTTTAAAAAAACCTGCTGATTCGGCTTAAATAATCTTCAATCAACAAACTTTGGGGTGTTTAACCTTTAAAGAAAACTTTGAAATTTTAGAAGCTAATATCCTAAAACAATCGCTATGGTGACCTAAATAATTTCAACCAACAAACTAGCGGTATTCCACCTTTGACGAAAACCTTGAACCGCTTAGTTGCCCTAATATTCGATATATTACAATGTTACTTCAGTATACTTATGAGGTCAAACAGCAGATGAAAAAAAAATTTGCTAATGGGACATTAGGCGATCTGCTAGTCATTTACCACCGATATTTCACCTTTCTTTAAAACCTACTTGTCCTAATAATGGCCAATATACTACAAATATTTGTTACTCTAACACGTAAAAGATGGGAAAAAGAATTTTTTGCTGATAGGCATCATATAGTTAATACACGTGTTTTTAAACGTGATATACAGGTGCTGCTTTCATGAATATTAAATTAATGGTCATTTGGATGAAAAATATATGTCATTGGGTCCAATTTAAAAGTAGCCCCTGGTCAGAGATGTTATCTTTTCTGTTTATTGTTTTCTGTTTGTATCTTATTGTGTAGAAATTTATTCACTTTTTCTTTTGTTTTTCTGTTTAAAGATTTCTACCTCATTACACTCAAGGTCAGGTGAAAAGTGTTGGCTTTTTTTTTCAAGCCAGGTAAGAGTTTGACAAAGTACATGAAAACTTTTACCTCGCAAAAATTTAAACAGACATAGAAAGTCGAGATTTTTTGAATATATAGAACATCTGATTAGCAATACACAAAATAGGCAACTAGAGGAGTGTATGAAGAATCGGCTTTTTTGCGAGTTTACTTGTCAAATGTACAGAATTTATTAAGTATTGACAGGTAGCGCAGCGCATTATGAAAAAGTTTGCACACCATTTTTCAGGTTGTGACTCAATAAAATTGAATTTGATTTAAACACTTAGACTAAAACATAAAACAGTATTTTGTCATTATTTTTATACCTAAAATTATTTTCCACTGCGTAGGGATTGTCATCAACAAACTATTTTAATCAATGAAATTAGCCCAGACATAAGCCACGCCCTCCACGCTTAGCGTTGCTATGAACGCGGGGTTTATTGTAGTATAACCTGAAAAAGATGGCGTAATTTCACATTAATTTTGTATTGCAATATGATAAAACCGAATTTTAGAAATTAATTTTTTGAATGAACTTTAATTATACGTGTGATTTTATTAGTTCCCAATTCTATTGAATACCACTCAAGAACCCATTCAAGATTCCAGAATTTGTCAGATCGCTCGACAAAGGTATATACGCACATAGGTCGTTTGTTCCGGGTACTTTTGTTTCCTCCACCAAGCTGGTCGTCTCGATAGAGGGTAAAAAATAGATTTGGCATAAAAAGTATTGTTTTATCCTCTACTAATGATATTTTCAATGGAAAAAACCTAGTTTTCAATTAATTCACATATAAGCGCATTAGTTACAATCAAAGATATTTTAATTACCAATTTATAAAAATATTGAATCTTTTATCTTTTGTTTTGCAAATTAAAATTGATGCAGAGAGATGCGCTGACATTTATTTTGGGGATAAAAAGATTGAAATACGCTCCTGTCAAGATCTATTTACTCATTTCGAGGCGGTCACTTCCGGGATGGTGGAGGAAACCTAAATGCCCAGAAAAAACACTTGACTTTGGCCCTTAAACAGACAAATTTTCACGCACCAGGATCTACCCGAGTGCTATTTAATCTAAGCGATGAGAGATGTCGAACCCCTATAGGTACTTTACATGTAGTAGCAACATGAAGCACTATTATCCGTAACTGTAAAAACATTCTGCCAGCGGCCCATTAACAGCCTAAATTGATAAGAAGACGTTAACACTCGCTCTCGATATCGTCAAAGTTCGAGATGTGGTAAGACGTGACGAATAATAAATTGTAAATTGCGGCTCTGCATTGGTATAATTTGTTTATTATGCATACAATTAATTACACCATAACGCACTTTACAGCTGTACCAATTATTTAAACCAGTTTTAATACATGTAATATAAGATCCAATATCAGGCAAATGAACAATACACGTGCGTTTTCCAAACAAAACAACATACTAAAACAGCTTGTAAGTGCCACGTAAGCGCTAAAGTAGTTCATAGAAAAAATTAGAAAAGGTTAATTTCACTCTCCACAAATACTTATAAAAATAATGAACAAGGTAAGATTTTCACATTCAGATAACTTCGCCTTTAACTTAAAATTTTGAGATACGTTTATGCTTTAAATTCCATCATCCTAATTAGTAAAAACCCTCAGAAATCGGAGTTGAAAACCAATAGAATTTACAACATATAGCGGTTCTTTTAAAACACTTTATTATGAGCGAAAGTTTTTATTTCTATTTGTACTAGGGCCGATATTGAGTATACAATTCACAAAAACGTGCTGCTACATATACCTTGTTTTTTTTACCTTTTTTTTTTTGTTTATAAGCGTATTGCTTGACTAATTGAGAACAGTATCGTATTTTTCATAAACCTCTACCTCTGGAGTCTTTCAGTTCGTTCTAGCACAACCGTTTATCAATTTTTTCTGTTTGTTTGTTTGATTGGACAAATATTGTGTATGTAAAAATGGAGCAATTAGGTACGTTCAAGTATTTTTACGCTACCTGGTTAAAAGATTGAATTAAGTCCAAATCAAGATTTTTTTAACATATCGAGGCATTAGTTAAGGGATGTTTGAGGAAACCGGTGTGTCCGAAATAAACCATAAGCAATCAACAATCATACTACGTTCTCCCACAGTTGGGTTAGAACCTAGGATGTGACAAGCATTGTAAACGTACATTTAAGACTACTAGAACACAGAGGCCTCGCCAAAATTTTACATTTCGCTAGTCTCGTTTAAATGCAAAACTGCTTTAAATTTAAAATAAAAAATTCAGTTCTGACTGGGCTAATACTAGATACTAAGGCGTGGTTTACCTTTGTCCTACAGATGTTTCTTGAATTGTATGTGATGTCTTTTATAGGCAAACTAAAAAACTGATGACAGTTTTTGATTTAAACGTTTTATATTTATATTGCTAAAAATCTTCGCCGACCTTTCTTTTTTATTATACAATCAATAATTGCTAATATTGCTTGAACATACATGTACTTAACACCCCTTACCTAAAATAGATAAAAGATAATAGATTGAATAAGATACAAAGCACCTGTAAGTATTTTAAAATGCTCTGCATTTTATAATCCAGGTAAGATGCAATGTATTTTGGTGTCATTTAACGGTATATGACATGATACAATCTTTTTTTTAAATTTCTCTTTTAAAACCGTAAAAAACTAGTGTTACGGCAGACGTGAATCAGAGAGTTAGCAAATGTTAATAATTAAAAGCCTATAGTGATGGCATTTATTAACGATGGACAAAGTGCAATTTTAACTAATATATGCATATCATTTGTCAGGATAAAGAAATTAGTGTATTGGAGTTACTGTTTAAGGCCTCAATCAAGACTTTTCACTCATATCGAGATCGTCAGTTCGGTAGACAAAACCTTTGGCATTCGAACTGACAAACTTTCTCAAACAAGGATTTGTCCGAGTTGGATTCATATTTGGCGTGTATGGACAATATAAACAGTAAGTGCCCTTTAAAGCCTTTTGGCCCCCATTGCAATAAAGGGACAATTTCGCCGCTTTTAATGGATTTGTATGTTATTTTTCTAAAGTTACCTCAATTATGCTACAAGATCTTTGAACATATATAAATTGGAACATGTTGACCATCACTTCTATTCGAAGAACTATTATTATATTTAAGCAAGTCATCCTGTTTAACTAACTTTCATCCCCTAATCTACCTCATCTACAAGCAAAATTAAGTACAAATTCCCCCTAGTCTTTCATCTCCATATCTCTGGTTGTAATCTGAACTTCTGGCATTTTAATATCGATTTATTTGTATTTTTGTTCTAAAAATAAACATATCGATACTATTTATATATACAAAAGAAACGATATCGCCATCTTACTCCATCGCCTTGAGGGAAGTCTGATTGAAATTGTAAAATAACATTATTTGAAAAAATTCAGTATTATACAGATTCATATATGCCCAGTGCTTCCGATTGTTTTAAAAACTAGGGGCCCAAGGGGCCAATTCTGTGCAGGAATGAGGGGCCCTTTTGAAAGTTATGGGCCATAAATTTTTTTCGATACCAAAAGACACAGAATTTAATTTTGATGCCATCTCAGATGTTTTTCATTTAGTTTATAAATAGACTTTAAATTATAGCATCGCCATGCATGGGTAAATATCCCAGTTTTCATGTGACTATGATCAATCGCACCTTTCAAGTTTCAGTTAGGTTCACATTTTGATATATTTTGATTAAACGAAGAATTAAAAACATAAACTTTATTTCCCGTTAATAACAGAAAGCAATTGGCCTAATTATGAACAACTGTAATAATTAAACGTTGTAACAAACATTGTCTAACGTTACATTCCCTAGCAGATGGCTTGAAGATGTCTGAACCTGAGAGACCATGTGACAGCTCTAACAAATGTTTACAATAAACACTGGCTTAAGCAGGTGTTTGAATTCTTTTTGCTAAGTCTTGACTTAAATGTTGTTTAATATTTACCACTTTCTTCATCAACTTGGGCCTTTTTGGGCAAAAATGGAGGATGCTACTTCGCTTCTTTTTTGACATTCTCGTTTTCGTTTTACGACAACCGTAAAACCAGAGGTATTCCGAGTTACGATAATTTTTACAGACGCTGCTGTTTCCGCCATTAGGATGATTGGAAGAACGTGTTCTTTAGATCTAATATTGTTCATCTTGAATGCGTCAAGAGGGCGTACTGGTAGAAATTTCATGCGTCATTTTTAGAAATAATGCGGGATTAACGCGGGCGCATCGACAATCTGAAGCACTGATTATGCCTGATCTTTGTAACAGAATGTAAGGCCAAAGTTCATAAGGTTTACATCTGACATTGATATTGGACATACTAAATTATAATTTCATTTTTATGCTCAAACATGACGTGTTAATTTTGAAAATTAAATATACCAAATTCAGTTTCGGACTATTCTTGATCTTAGCTTTTTGCTGACTTTTATTTTTGTCACTATTCCGACTTGATCCTACTGTCTCCATTTTAAATTCCAATTCGAGAATTTTGCTTCCAAATGGTACGCGCAAATACGGGATTATAATACCAATATACTAAATAGAATTCTTGAAGGATTCCTTCGCTTTAGCTAAAAATGCCTTACATCGAGTTTCGGAAGTTTTATTTTTTTATTTATTTATTTATTTTATTATTATTTATATTTTTTTTTTTGAAGTTAATCCAGAAAAGGTAAGCTTTAAAAAATCGTTACAAAGTCCAATTCAACAACAACAGAAAAAGAAAGAAATTATAAGGAAAAAAAAACAACTATTTTATGCATAGACTTTATAAAAAGTGTTATGTGCAAAATTTTGAAGTTTTGAAAAAAGAAATATTCAAAATTTTGTCATTTTGAAGTAGTTTTCAATAGTTTATCGAAAAATGTTCATGGAAATTTGATAATTAAGAATGTGAAATGTATATTAATTATGACCCGCCTTAAGACTTTTGTATTTTAAAAAAATCTACAATGGTATATAGAAAAATTAAAGTGAATTGTGTTTCAAAGAACATGACACAACTAAAAACACGGAAAAAGAATATGATGGATAACATTCTTATTACGAAAATGTGTATAAAGGTAGACTACGTAATTCATAATTCAGAAAATAGTATGTCACACTGCAATGGTATCAATAATTTCTTTGTTTTAAATAATACAAGGAATTAAAAACTCCGAGTTTCAAACGGATACCAGATATAACGGCACTAAGTGAATTATAAATTGTAATTTAGATATACGTGCTTTCACAAAACGCTCGCTTCATTTTTTAGTTTTTAATTTAAAATCTGGAAAAAACTGTTTATGTTATTTACATGTAGCTGTAATAAACGCAAATTCTGCATTTTTATAGAAATTTGAATGTCAGATTTGACATAATTTTATATCAAAATGATGCAATACATGTATTCTGATGTGCTGAATAATAAATTAATGTTAACCCACGAACCACAATGCAATATAAATTACAAAACTTACATAAAGTTCAAGGAAATTATTGAGTAAGATATTTTTGCACATTTTATGCATTGAAATTTGCATTTTAAATATACTTTACCACAATAGGAAATAATATATTAATATACAATATATTATAGTATAATGCAATGTGATATAATGTAAGGTAATGTATGTAATCTGATGAAATTTTGTGATGTGATGTGATGTGATACAATACTATAAAATAATAACAATATAATATAATATAATATAATATAATATAATATAATATAATATAATATAATATAATATAATATAATATAATATAATATAATATAATATAATATAATATAATATAATATAATATAATATAATATAATATAATATAATATAATATAATATAATATAATATAATATAATATAATATAATATAATATAATATAATATAATATAATATTATGTAATGTGATGTGATGTGATATGATACGATGTGATGTGATGTAATGTAATGCAATGTAATGTAATGTAATGTAATGTAATGTAATGTGATGTGATGTGATGTGATGTGATGTTATGTAATGTAATGTAATGTATTGTGATGTGATGTGATGTGATGTGATACGATCCGATACGATACAATACAATACAACATTACACAAGGTATATAATGATATGATATGATATGACATGACGGGACATGACATGACAACATAACATAACAAAACACACATAACATAACATAACATAACATAACATAACAAAATATAATATAATATAATATAATATAATATAATATAATATAATATAATATAATATAATATAATATAATATAAAATAATATAATATAATATAATATAATATAATATAATATAATATAATATAATATAACATTAAATAACATTACATAACATATGAAATATATTAAAATATAATACAATTTATGTCATTGGATG
This sequence comes from Tegillarca granosa, assembly GCA_029721355.1. Lineage (NCBI taxonomy): Eukaryota > Metazoa > Mollusca > Bivalvia > Arcoida > Arcidae > Tegillarca > Tegillarca granosa. Next base: position 21,866,972 of record CM056608.1, read on the forward strand.
ATAACTAGTTACGTTTTATACTACCAAATTATTTTTAAATTTATAATGTGACATAGCGTTCGATAGGGGGGGGGGGGCTTGGTTATACCATGACATTCTGCTTTAGTCTTCCTCTCCCCTTCTTTTTCTTTAAATGGACATTGTATGGCCTGATCGTTTTGCTTCAGTAAGGAAAGATGACGCAGGAACATGTTGAAATGCTACAGTTAACATAATGCTTTATTGAATATCGAAATGCCCGCGTAGAAATTGTTTTAACCATTACTTTAGACGAAACATTGAATGGTAGTTAGCAAGTTTTTACATGTTCTGACGAAAAAGGTGTTTGGTTTCATAGGTCAATCATTTACTAACAAATAACGCCATATTGTTTTAAGAAATTATTTTACCAGAAAATATTGCATCAAATATATACAAATAATCAGTGTTTGGAATTATGTCTGTTTATAAAGAAGGAGAAGAAAAGTGTGAGAGAAATGGCAAAATCCACATTTTATAATTAAGAATTCTTATAGCGTCAAAAAACGTCAGAAGGCAAAGAGGCAGACAAAACCCCTGTAGCCGGATACCATTCATGTATTCACGGTAGCTAAAAACTAAATCCCGTTAAAATCGCATTCGGTAGAGACCCAGAAACGTTTTAGTGAAAATACTTGACATATCCGACAAAGATAAAGAAAAACCTAAATTCTTCAAGGAAACCTTTGTCGGTGGAACTCTTTTTTATTGAAAATAGAATTGGAGGATTGGTAATGATAAATAATAAAGCGGATAACGGAATTTCCCACGGACTGGCAAATGGTCTGAAATGGTGTATTGTGACACACAACGGGTGTACATTGATCAGAACCTCTTGTACCGATCTTCTAAACATTTGTAAGATTTGAATTGCTGTTTATTTTTGTGATTAAAATGAAATTTAAATTATTGTTTTAAACTGTCATTCCCTATAATTTACAGTAATGGCAAAATAGTGGTCACCCATTGACGGATGAGAATTTAAAGAAAACTGTTTGTTTACGAGTTTTTTATTCAGTTGCAGGGGTACTTTAGATTTAAAAAAAAACATCTTGGTATTAAGGTTTAATGCACTGCATGGCAGGGTAGATGTGAAGCGACCAGATAACCCACTGACCAGGTAAGAATTCCTATTGACCGTTCACATTTGACCTAGTGCCATCTTGATAGTGTTTTATTGGATACCAAAATAACAATTATGTTTCTATTTTAAGAATCTATAATCCAAAATCGCCAATGGGAAAGTCTACCACTAATTGTTAAATAATAAAGTTGTGCCAAATAATGCGTTGAAATATTTTATTTTTGTTATCTAAATTTAAAATGGTTTTAGGCTGAATATTAAACTCTTGAGAGCCTAATGAAAAATGTTCAAGGACTTTTCCCTTTATAATCCATTTAGAATAGATTTATCTGGGAAGCTATAATTCTGAGTCATGGCCACACACACACACGCACACACACACACACACCACACACACACACACACACACACACACACACACACACACACACACACACACACACACATATATATGCCCACGCGCGTGATTTACACATTCAAACAATATAGAAAAGCGTAAATGTCCAAATAAAAATATGAAAATTGGAAAAAATGGCGATTTCTCATTTTTATCCCTTAATTGTTGGACTCAAAATAGATGTTAGATATACAGCAAAAACCCACCAAAAGGAAAGTTCCGGAAATTGGAATTATATTTATAGTGGGGTGATGAAAAACAGTCGACCGACGCACTACTGGTATGAAAACATCTGTCATTAAACTGTAAAAGCAAGAGTTATGTTGACCTGAAATAATTTGCACCTATGAAAGGAATTGACTCTGACATAACCCAAAAAATATTTCGATGAAGTGGAAAGAAGTAATGGTGTTTACGTCAAGTCAAGATTCTTTCACTGATATCGCAGCGGCCAGCTCTGAGATGGTGGAGGAAACCGGATACCCATAAAAAATATCCGAACTAATAGACAAACTATCTCACACTAGGATCTGTGTATACCCAATTGGGATTTGAACCTAGACGGTGGGAAGTCACCGTGATCCTTAAGCGCCAAAAGTACTCAGTCTGTTAGATAAAATCAGTATAAAACATTTCAACAAAAAAGATTTGCAAAATATGCCCCTTTAAAATGCATTTTAACAAATGTCATTAGTTATGTATAAGAATTAATAAAATTATATATTATAATAAAAATATATAGTACGTTCAAATTTATACAAATCAAAATTATAATAAATTAGTGTCAAATCAAAGAGCAGTTTAATTACAATGTATAACATTTATCAGAATTTAAAACAATGCATTTCAATAAATTACAAAAAAAAAAAAAAAAAAAAATAAATAAATAAATAATAATAAAAAAATAATAATAAATAAATAAAATAAGTTGTTACCAATTTTATATACGTTATCAATTACAAACAGTGGTGACCTGATTTGATTGCACATGCATATGTTCATATTTTCATAACACTGCATTGGTTGTTATGTTGTTTAACGTCGCATCAGCAATTTTTTAGTTGTATGGAGTCGAGGTCAAGGTTTTTAATCTTAAGCGATCAACGGATTAATCCTAAAAAAAAAACCTTCATGTATGTGTGATATGTGCGTTGTGTATTATGGTCTATCTTAGCGCACATTCAGGGCTACTTTTTGTTAAGGTGCTGACTCACCAAGTTAGTATGCCAAAAACAAGCATACCGCTGTCCCAGTTATATTATCCTGACATCGAGTGAATCGGTCGATATTTTGTCCCATTAATGAAGAGCTAGAAAGTAGTATATCAGATTAAAAAGTCTTTTATATGACCCGGACGGGTTCGAGCTCCGAAGTTTTATAGTGTGTGATTTTAGATGGGAAATAATACAAGATAAATGAACATAGTAATAATAAGTAAATCTTGGCGTGAAGATCAACAATGAAACTAGGGCTTGGTTGTCGAACGGTCTAAAGCGCGCGCTAACGAATCACAGCGATAAAATCCATCATCTATGATCGCATAATTTCACTTTCTTTGTTAAAATTACTTTTTCAATTGTTTGTTTTAAGGACTTATCTCCAACTATTATACGTAGCTAAGTTGTTAGAGTGCTCACTCCATAAGTGGAAGGTCGTGGGTTCAAACTCCGACCTGGTCTTTCCAAAGACTTGAAAGTGGGTAGTGACTGTTCTTTCGCCAAGCACTCGGTATTACGAGTATGGCTAAGTATAGTGTAAAGCTGCTAAAAACGTAATAAATTTCCAAGTGTACAATATTTCTATCTACAAATTATGCGGTTTTTATATGTAAATTTCATATTGTTACTTGCAGTTATTATCTGTAAGGGCATATTATATTGTTATCATGTACAGTTTTTCAGCTACAAGTTGTAGCATTTAATATTTTTAAGTGACATGTACATGATTTTCAACTTCAAGTGAAATAGCGTCATGTATTTTAAGTGTACATGTACACAGTTTTCCGCTTAAAGTTTTATTAGCGTTTTATTTTTTAAGCTTTTCATTTTTCTTGCTTAAATGAAGTTTTAATGTGTGTGACTTTAGATGGGAAAAATACAAGCTGAAATAGTATTTATAAGTGAATTGGGAATTGGTGGTCGAGTGGTCTAAAGCGCGCTTACGAATACAGCGCCCCTTATCATCTATATGATCGCACAATTACACTTTCTTAGTTAAAATTGCTTTTTCAATTGTTTGTTTTAACGATCTATATCCTACAATTATATAATATTTTAATATAAAAACACGAAAAAGCATAAAGATCAAATGTGTTTCTTTTTTTTCCTTTATAATATAAAATTATTGGATAAACTTTAACACCATTTAATGCATGCCTTATTTATATTGATATTCAAAATTACTTACTGTCGTTTTCTTTTTCTAGGTTCATGAAAACTGATGCCTACAACTACATAGAAAGTTCAAGATTTACGTCATTCTAAATATTTTAGTCCTGTAAATTAGTCTTTTTTGTATACTTTATCCAAATTAGACGTCATTATTTTTGTGTCAATTCAAGTATTTGACAGTTGGTTTCCGTGCGATATTTATGACTTTGCCTTATATTGTATATGTCGTAGATTACCTTGTGTAAGGAGATATTTTTTCCTCATCAGTCAAATGTGTTTTCCTCGTCATAAACCCCTTGTTTCTACAAGGGGCACGGTGGCCTGGTTGTCTAAGACCCTCACTTACGGATCACGGTGCCTCTTGCCACCTAGATTCGTATCCTGCTTGGGCAGATTCAGTGTGAGAAAGTTTGTCTGGTTGGTGACTTTCTCTGCGTACTTCGGTTTCCTCCACCAACCAAGATCTGGACGCCTTGATAAAAGTGAAAGAATCTTGACTTGGGCGTTAACATCGCGATCCCCCCCCCCAACCACCCTTTTCTCCTTGCTTTATCCATAATGAGTTCTTTTTTTAATTGAGCGACTTGATGAACACCCTCTAATCAAGCACATTAGTGAATCAGCTATTCGTTCGTTTGTTTGGTTTTTTTTTTTTTTTTTTTTTTTTTTTTTTTTTTTTTTTTTTTTTTTTTTTCGTTTTTGTTTTTTGTTTTTGTTTTTGTTTTTTTTTGTCTTTGTGGGTTTTTTTGTTTTGTTTTGTTTTGTTTTATATATATATATATATATATATATATATATATATATATATATATATATATATATATATATATATATTTATTTATTTATTTATTTATTTATTTATTTATTTATTTATTTATATATATATAATATTGTAAACCATTGTCTAATTTATTACTTTTGTTTCTAGAAAATGAAAATCTTTTCAGAACCTTCTAAATAAAATATTAATTAATAACAAATTATAAAGAATTTATTTCCTTTTTATATAGATTTTCTCAAGAAGCATGTATTTTGCTTTGTGTGTTCTTGGTCGTACCTGCTTTTGGAAAGCTGAATCAAGCTTTATTGTATTCTCTTAACTTTTTTCATTTTACTTTTTGTATTTTCTTTCTTATTCTGCAGTTAAATCACATTGTTCATTTTTTTCTTGTCTTACGGTTTTCGAGTTTTTTCCCAAACGCTTGAAAGTGCATGCATTGGCTTCAAGTTTCACATTCATCTTGACTAAAATTTCTCTTAAATTAAATGTGGCAATGTTACACCAATTAATTAGTACATTCTTTTTACGGAAGTTTATCGCGTAAAAACTTGTTTATTGCTTTTTTATTTTCTCTTCATGAATTTTGACGCCAACAGCTGTAATGAAAGGTCAAGATTTACACAAATCTCAACATTCTTGTCATGTAAATCAGTCTTTCATGTGGACTTAATCCAATTTAGATGGTATTTTTGTCTTTCGAATTAAAGTATTTGACATTTGGTTTCCGTGAGATATTCATGGTTTTTCCATAATGTCAGAAGTTTCCGAGTGTCTAATTATAGTAAATAAATGAAAAAAATAAAATCCTCACGTGTATTACTTCATTCTTCCTCATTACGCGCTTCTATTTTTATACCAAAGTTTCATTGTTCAAAGACTTCAAGCAACTGGATGAACACCTCCAATCAAACATGTTTTGATACTTATCTGCTGTAGAGAATAATCGGCATTTTAGCTAATTTTTAATTACAACAAAAAGTGTGTAGGAATGCTTCGCATTAGAATACCTTCTGGTATTAAATAATAATAATAATAATAATAATAATAATAATAATAATAATAATAATAATAATAATAATAATAATAATAATAATAATAATGTGATGATGATGAAAATGATAATGATAATAATGATGATGATGATGATAATAATAATAATAATAATAATAATAATAGACATTAGAAAAAGTATGACTGAAATGACTAAACTTGTTATTTATATAGAATTATTACGAATGGTACTTGTGTATGTAACCACTTCACCTTCCGGAGACCATGTAGCTCGTGAAAAATAACCTGCTAACTTGCCGAAAGTCGGTTTTAAACACGCATTCTCCGGATTACTCCACCATCTCAGAACTAGCCGCCTCGATATAAAATAGATTACCTTGACTAAGAACTTAACAGACCATTATATACCAATCTCCATAAGTATAGAGGCTTATAACAACATTAATCGCCCCTGTGGCTCGGTGGTATAGGGAACGCCTCAAAGGGGTTCGACAAGATTGATGATTTTGTAATAAGTTATAAGTGATTATGATCTTCTTTTATTCAGTGAAACATGGTTGAGAAAAAATGAATCCATTTACTTAATCGGATTTGAAAGCGTGTGTTATGTAAATAGAAGTGAAAACGTAGGTCGTGGAAATGAAGGTGGACTTGGTGTATACCGTATAACTGGTAATTTTCACGGTATGAAATTTTTGCGATTTTTTAGTAAAAAGACCTATCAAAATTTTTCGCGATTTTTATTTTCGCGGTTGAAGGTGTTTGAGAAAAAATTATAACTATCTAACTGTTTTCGCTCTCTCAGGTCATTCAGATCAAGAAATGTTATTTCAACTTCCGGTTGTTATAAAAGTGAAATCGAAAAACGTAAATCTAGACCTTTAATTCCAACTACCTTTGAACAATTTCATTATTTCATCAAAGCTTCAGTAACCTGATCATTACATGCAGTAATTGCTCTTGGACTCAAGCATGCTGACAATTGTCCGTTCGGGTTGGGTAGAATTCCCACCGTTTAATCCTTTTTCTTGACAAATCTAAGTATCGACATCCTCTCCCAGCTAAACCAAAATTAATTTTGAGCTGACAAAAACTGCTTGAGAATAGTATTCACTGCATTTATTTTCATACTACATCAATACCCTCATAGTGGAAAGAGTTAAAAGTGTTCCCTATCTTTAATTCACCATATTATACGTAACCAGAGGTGCTCCGATACAGGTAAAGAAGTTACGTATTAAAACAAGTAACAGCCGGTAATCAAGTAACTTTAGTGATTCGGGTATATTACGCGATTCTAATTTTCGCGATGAAGATGAGACCGCGAATATACGCGAAAATTGAATAACCGCGTAAATTACCAGTTATACGGTACTTTAAAGCTAAATGTAAAAAAGGTGTAAGTATAGACAAAACGGTACAGAATGGTATTGTAGTGTTAAAACTTGATAAAACATTTTTTGACTTTGATAAACACATGTATATATGTTTAGTATATATTCCACACGTTAACTCACAATATTATTTTATTGATTTTGATTTTTTTTTTTTTTTTTTTTTTTTTTTTTTTTGATACTTTGATTAACCTAATAAGTGAGTATGAAGGTAAAGGTAATTTCTTCATAAGTGGAGATATGAACGGTAGAGTAGGACTCTTAGATGATTTTATTAGTGAAAACAACTTGGATAGATTTTTAAATACAGTTCCGGAGAAGTCAAGTTATGATATACACATAAGACGTTCAAATGACGATGTACTTAATGAACATGGTAAAGATATAATACGTTTGTGTAAAACAACAGGTTTAAGAATAGTAAACGGTCGCCTTAATGGTGACGCAACAGGTAAATATACATTTTGGAATGCAAATGGTAAAAGCTTAGTTGATTATTTATTAACATTTACATGTAGTTTTAATTTATTGAAATCATTTGACATTTTAGATTTCAATGAATTCTCAGACCATGCTCCGTTATGCTTCTACTTAGTATCGCATACGACCGACAGCATTGGTAAAAACGCACTGAAAAGGTTCATCCAGTGGGATGAGCACAAGAACAACACTTACATTGACTCTGTACTAAATATTCTCCCAGATATGATGACTCTTGTAGATAACCTAGGTATAGATACTAGGTATAGATACTGATATTAACGCATGTGTTACTAAGTTAACAGATATGATTTATTCAACATGTTTCAGCGTTTTGGTCGAGAGTATAGTACACGTACATATAAAGACTGCAACACCCCACAGACGAACAATGAGTGGTTTGACGCTCGATGCCGAAGGTACAAGAAACGATTTAATTCAGTGCGAAATGAATTTAACAGAAATCCCAGTGACCCTAATAGAATTAACTTCATTAATGAACGCAACTTGTACAATAAAGTGAAACGAACAGCAAAACTGAACTACATGAAACGAAAGAGTAATGAACTGTTATTATTGTCTAAAACAAACCCACGCAAATTTTGGAACTCAATTAAACCGAAACGAAGTCATAATTGCTCTGTTGAATTTGATGAGTTTTTCAATTTTTTAAGGAACTTCAAGGTGAACAGCCTTTGAACACAAGAAATGCCTTTTAAGATATTACAGAGCAACCGTTACCGCAAAATTGCGTAGAAGAACTAGACTGTCACTTTACCGAATCGGAAATTTTGAGTGTCATAAACAAATTAAAAACATGGAAAAAGTTCAGGGTTAGATAATTTATTGCCTGAAATGTGTATAATAGTTGCTGAACCACTAGTACCAATTCTAAGTAAACTTTTAATTTTATGTTAGAGACTTTTGAATTTCCGGAAAGTTGGACCGATGGAATTATAGTACCTGTGCTAAAAAAGGGTAACCCAGAAGATCCAAATAACTATCGTCCAATAACATTAATTAGTGTATTTTCCAAAATATTCTCATCTTTAATTAATGAAAGACTATTAGCCTGGGCCGAGTCTTGTGGTAAACTTTGTGATACCCCGTTCGGTTTCAGACCTGGTAAATCCACAGTTGATCATGACGCTATTTTTGTATTACACAGTATAATTACACATGCTCTGAGTCAAAAGGAAAAGGTCTTTTGTGCTTTTATAGACTTTAAAAAAGCCTTCGATCGTGTCGATAGACGGTTACTATGGTACAAACTCGGAATAAGTGGCTGTAGCACCCGAATGCTAAATCTCATAAAGTCAATCTACGATAAAGTCAATATCTGTGTAAGAAGTAATGGACATTATTCTGATTTTTTTCCAAAACTTTGTCGGGGTCAAACAAGGAGAACCATTTCCTCCATTGTTGTTTTTATTCTTTATCAACGACCTACTGGACAATTTATACACCGAAAATAAAGATATTATAGATATCGATGGGTTTTTTATCTTCCTAATACTCTTTGCAGATGACACTGTACTATTTGTCAAATCACAAAGTGCACAGCAAAGTTTGTTAGATAAACTTTATATATATTGCAACAAATGGAACATTGACGTGAACGTTGATAAAACAAAAACTGTAGTATTTCAAAATAATTGGCGTAAATTCGATTACCAATGGAAATTTGGAAATGCAAAAATTGGAAAATGTTGACTCTTATATTTACCTCGGGATTGTATTACACCGCAATGGAAAGTTCAATTTTACTCAGAAAAGGCTGTCCACGCAAGGTTCTGCGGCCCTATATGGATTATTGAACTCTTTCAAATCAACTTATATGTCAGTCAAACAGAAATGTGATATGTTCGACGCAATGTGTTTACCGGTCGTATGCTATGCTTCGGAAATTTGGGGCTTCCATAGAGCTCCGGATATAGATCTTGTGCATAATAAATTTTTTAGGTTTGTGATGCATGTTAAAAAATCTATGCCCATTGATGCTATGTTAGGTGAATTAGGCCGAGTGCCACTATACATTAAACGCAGAGTACGTTTAATAAAATATTGGTTAAAAATATTATCTCAGAATAGGGATAGCATCATTTATAAAGTATATATTATGTTGTTACACGATGCAAATAATGGTAAAAAAAATTGGGTGTATAATATCAAAAATCTAATATGTAGTTTAGGGTATTCTGAATGTTGGTATAATCAAAACCCCAACTTTATCAAATTTAATATATCAAAACAAAGGTTACATGACCAATATATACAGCAGTGGCAAAAATCTGTCCATAGCCAATCGAAATTAAGATTATATAAACATGTCAAAACTAGTTTTAATATGGAATTTTATGTAAACTTTTTATTTCAAAGCCATTCTAGCTTATTGGCGCAAATAAGAAGTGGTTGTTTGAAGCTAAATGTTGAAACTGGTAGATACAAAAGTTTGGACAGATATCTTCGTCTATGTCATTGTTGTAATATGAACATAACAGAAGATGAATATCATTTTGTTCTTGTTTGTCCTGCTTTTAGCAATATAAGATTACAATATTTGCCATCATATTATAACCACTGGCCTAATATACATAAACTTTATTATATACTAAGTTCCAGCTCACCACTTTTGTTATCAAAATTATCCAAATATGTTTTTCATGCATATAAATTAAGAAACCAAATCATTGGTAATGTATCTTAATTTTATAATGTTATAATGTTTTTGTATATCTGTACCTGTATACATTGTATGTTATTTATTCTGCCGCTTTCTTTATCATTGTATTTAATGTTTGTGCTATAAGCTTTATGTTAGCTTGATGCAAAAATAAAGTTACATACTATATGAATACATGTACTGCTGTCTCACATGGCGCTCGGCATTATGAGGAAAGACTATCGACTGTTGTGACAAGCCTGTCAGTGGCATGTTGACTTGATGAGTTGACACCTTAACAAAACATCGCTCTGGCGGTGTGCGACTACAAAGCTGATGATAAGACACACTTGTACATCTCATGCACTTTTTCTCAGATTAATTACCAGAGATTATTCAACTTTCTTTTGTTCAAAATGGCTGAAAACTTGCGGATTCGACATTAAACAACATTAAAACCAAATTATTACAATTTATCCTTTCCGACGGAATGTAAATGCATCAATGACAAATTCAAAAAACTTTCAATAACAATATAATGTGCTCATATTTCGACTCACTCAAAAAGTAAGCCTAGAGGCGTCTAGCTCCTTGATATGTACTGTTCTATGAATCAACGTAATTGAAGATTGCATAAAGATCGACTAAATGCACATCTTAAATGAAACCGGAGACCAAAATTATAATAGTAATAATAATAATAATAATAAACATACGAATTAATTTTACATTTATATACATTCATGTAAATTTTATGTTTTTATATTTTGATAAAAATACTTCCACAATTTTAGATTTAAGTATCACTTTATTGTAAAGTCATACGTACAGATACTATGTACAAAATATTTTAACAATTTAATTGACAATATTTCAAAGTTTAAGATCATATTTAATATACAAGTTAAATATATTGTACATGTAAAACACCATTGCTAAGATGAGAGAGTCTGTATGTAACCAGAAATTAAATGCCTATATAAATAGTGAATTTTTAACATATTACTATTACAAACTATTATAACAAGCATTCCTTTAGTAAATACATTAATACTTAAATAATAATAATAATAATAATAATAATAATAATAATAATAATAATAATAATAATAATAACAATAATAATAATAATAACAATAATAATAATAATAATAATAATAATAATAATAATAATAAATATTATAATATATGCATGGCTATATATTAAAAATATATATATTTTGCAAAAGGTCGGTGGTTTTCTCCGGGCACTCAGGTTTCCTCTATCATCCCTGAATTGAATCTTGACTAGGGGGTAAAACTTCAATATATATATATATATATATATATATATATATATATATATATATATATATATATATATATATAGTCATCATACTAGATATACAATGTACCTTACATCAGTATATATGATAATGTGTTTTTATGTCGACTCACCTGGAAATAAGACGGAAAGTGTTTCAATTTTTAGATCCAATCAAATTCAGTTAATTAATTCATTCTTAAATTGCTGACATACATTTTTAATTGATCATGAAACTAGATGAATAGCTTTTGCAAAAATAACTAGTTGATAATAATAATAATAATAATAATAATAATAATAATAATAATAATAATAATAATAATAACTAGAGATTGTAACTGGGATACCAGTTACGTATGATTCCCCACCCAGCCCTACCCCTTAATGGGAAAGGACCTTAGGTGTCTTTGATTAGTGTCATTCTTTTCATTTTATCATTAGGAACCAGAAAATATATACTTTAGGGGTGGGGATCTCAACAGTTTAAAAGTTATGACAGAGCCCTATATATGGTTTTATAGCACACCGCAAAGTGTTTAAGGAAAAATTGGTGATTTTTGTTTTTAAGACCCCATCTTCCTGTCCCTCCCCCAATAAATACCCATGGATGTAAAAACTTTAATGGTGCAGGAACCTTTAAAATTGTGAACGAGATTGAATGATGCGTTTAACTTGTTTGGCAGTGCTGATAAAAATTTGATATATTTTTAACAATTTAATACATAGTAACTGAGAATTTATCAAGAACAAATTCTGTATGTGAGTAAGAGGTTAGTCACTTAATTAACATGTAGTTCATTAACATTAAATCATTTTTGTTTCGTGCTTAACTTTATACATTAATTCAGATTACCCATTTTTATCGGGCGCTCATATATCTGAGAAACTGAAGAAGAAAGAAGAAGATTTTGTAAGAGTTATCTCTCTTTGTACGTATTGGACAGAAAGATGTTTGGAATGATATGACGCAATTTACACGCACCGACCACCAAGCCCTCGAGATAGAAAAAAATTTGATCATTTATCCATATCTACCAAGAGAGCAGATTGTTGGTACCAAATTTCATCGAAACCCATCATACCGTTTCCGAGTTCTGCACCGGACAATTTTAAGGGAAAAAAATTATAATAATAATAAGAAGAAGAAACAGAACGAAAACAATATGATTCCATATATAATAAAAATAATAAAGTATCAGGAACCTACTTAGATAAAAAAGATCTTACTTGAGAAAAAAGGGTTGTAGAAATTGGGGCAAGGTTCATCATATAAATCTATGTTAAATTAAGTATCGCAATTTTCTTTCAAGCTCGTGTGTTTACAGATCAAAATCATTCTCACCGCTTGTGTTCAAATTCCATTCGAGATTAAATTATAGACTATTGAACTTTATCAATTTGCTTGTCGAGGATTGATAATTTTCTTCAGACACTCCGGATTTCATTATTATTCACGAACTGGCCGTTTCGATATATTTACAGAATATTTTTATTGGGGAATACAATACTCTACACAACTCTTTTCAGCAAGTGTTGAAGTAGCAAGGTGAAGTAGTGGTTTTTCATTTTCTTAGCCCTAATTTTCTTCAATTGCTTAATCTTGAAGATTTATAACAAGTCACAAAATAGCTTAACTGTTTAAAGTAAACATTTTTTCTTTTTTCATAATGTGTGTCTCGCTACCCGATCAAAGTGCCTCTCACTGCCTAGGATCAAACACGGCTCGGGTAGATTCTAGTGTGTAAAATTTTATCAATTTGCTATTGTGTGTGTGTGTGTGTGTGTGTGTGTGTGTGTGTGTGTGTGTGTTCCTTTTCCTCAATCGTTTTGGAACAAACTATCTCGATATGATTGAAAACAAAATCTTTACTGGAACGTAACACTCCATTCGTTTTTATATTATTTTATTTTAATTTTTCGATGAATTGTTCAATAAAATTCAAGTTTTAATAAGTATGATAAATTCAATGAATAAGACATATCTTAATGTATTTCTGTAAAACAGACAAATTAATTTTTCATGTGTTAATTGTTTATTTCTTTATACTTGTGTTTCATATATATATATCATAGTGAGCAAAGGTCTATTAAACTTTAACATATAAAAGAATATAGACATGTTCTGTTGTTTATGTATATTTCATTATTTCATTGCTTGTGTAACACGTGGGCAACAAAGACAATAAATCAAAATGTACTTTACAACAGCATAACTAAGTAATGAACACATTACAATTGATACAAAATTGAAACTAAAGCAATATTTAATAACTAACATGACAAAAAAAAAACCAAATTTGTAACCAAAAACAAGCATTTGACAACATCAAGCTAAGCGCAACACACATTAATATTATATATTAAACAAATATGTAACTGATAAACGTTATTGACAAAAGCAAAAACTTACAAAGAACAACACAAAATACAGAAAGTGTGAAATGAACTATAGTCAAAGCCACCAAGAACATGACACAATACATATAAAATATCTGAAAAAACAAGTATTTAAAAACAGCCAAAGCAACCAATAACTTCGAACAATGATAAAAAAATAATAATTTGAAATTAGATTTGCATTTGACAATAGCAAACGCAACCAGGAACACAACACAGACAGACAAAAAACAAAACAAACAAACAAACAAAAAAACACATTACAAACAATTTTTTTTGAAAATAAGCACTTGACAACAACAAAGACAACCAGGAACATAGTACATTACAGGCAAATTTGTACCTGAAAAACATGCAACGGAACGAAGAACACAAAACAATACAGACAAATTTATACATGAATAAACGTGCATTTGACAACAGCTAAGGCAACAAAAACGCGACACAATAAAAAAAAAACAAATATAAATCAAAACCATGTATTTGACAAAAAACAAGAAAACTAAGAACACAACATCATACAGACAAAGTTATAACCGAAAAACATGTATTTGACAATAGCAAACGCAACCAATAATTCAACACAATACAAAGTTGTACCTGAAAAACGTGCGTTTGGCAACAAACAATGCAAACAAGAACACAGGACAATAAAAACAAATATGCATTTATATCATATATTCAACAAGAGGCCCATGGGCCTTAACGCTCACCTGAGGACATGGCCAACCTGAGGATATATCCAAAATCATTTGCAAAAATACATAAAATATTCTAATATACATTCCTACAAAAAAGTTAATAGTTTTCAAGATAATTAACAATTTGAGTCTTTTTATGCATCTATGACCTTGACCTTTAAACGTAAGACCTTGAATCTTATATCAAAATAATCACCATATCAATTCCTACAATATTCTAATACACATGCCATACAAAAAGTTAATAGTTTCCAAGATAATAAACAATTTCAGTCTTTTTATGCACCTATGACCTTGACCTTTGAATGTATGACCTTGAGCCACATATCAAAATGATTGTCATATCAATACCTACAAAATTCTAGTATATATACCTTTGCAAAAAGTTAATAGTTTTCAAGATAATTAACAATTTGGGTCTTTTTATGCATCTATGACCTTGACATTCAAATGTAAAACCTTGAATCTTATATCAGAATGATCACCATATCAATTCCTACAATAATCTAATATACATGCCAATACAAAAAGTTAATAGTTTCCAAGATAATTAACAATTTCAGTCTTTTTATGCACCTATGACCTTGACCTTTGAATGTATGACCTTGAGCCATATATCAAAATGTTTGGTATGTCAATACCTACAATATTTTATAATACATGCCTATACAAAAAGTTTATAGTTTTCAAGCTAATGCACAATTTTAGTCTTTTTTAGCAAAAAAATAACATTTCAGGGGCAACAACTCCTACATGCATTATCATACAGTTACGAAACTTTGTACCTTTTTACATTTTGTCCTGCTAAACATTTTAACAATGTTTTAATATTATATATCTCTTATAATTTGGAAGAAAAAAGCCTAAAACTGCACAAATTACAAACTAGGTCATGACCTTGAACTTTGACCTTGACCCCATTTTGAAGGTTATTTCAAGAAAAAGTCAAAACTGAAAACCCCATGTCAATATCTATTCATATAGTCAAGTTATAATAATTTGAAGCCATTTTACGAAATTTTCAAAATTAAACGCAAAAACGCGTAACCTAATTTTTTACCAAATTTCACGAAATGAACAATTTATAAGCTTAAGACCCTAGAGAAGCCAAATATCACATCAGATTTTTTCTCCCATCATCGCTTTCGGAGAAGAAGATTTTTTAAGTTTTTTGGAACCATGGGTCACCTTGACCTAGTTTTGGGAGCCATGACAACGTCACAAACAAATCTGAATTGCACTGGCCCATATATGCATCTGACCAAGTTTCATTGAAATCTACCTCATAGTTTTAGAAAAGAAGTTGAAAATGTAAAAGTTTACGCCGCGGACGACGACGACGACGACGACGACAACGCCGACGACGACGACAACGCCGACGACGACGACGACGACAGACAAATTTTGATCAGAAAAGCTCACTTGAGCCTTCGGCTCAGGTGAGCAAACAACAAAAAAGACAACCAAAAACCAAACTGAAATACAAACATATTTAAGCCGAAAATCACGTATTTGACAACAACAAACAAACAAAAACAGCACAATATAAACAAAAATGTAACAAATAAAATAATAATAATAATAATAATAATTATAAAAACATGCACATGACATAAACCAATGCAAGCAACAACACAGCGCAATACAAACAAATTAAAAAGAAACAACAACCAAAACGAGACAATAGGTTAAAACAGATATTGGTAGTCCAGCGATTCTAAAATTCCCGATTCGGACACTGGGAGTAAATGTCCAGGCGTGTGGTTATGGTACTAATAGGAGGTTTTTCTACATTCTTATCCTCTTAGCAATGAGGTTAAAGTTTCTATGCATTTGTATATGCACATGTATTTAGTGACTGACAGACATGGGGAACTTTTTAAACACATACTCTTAAAGCACTAATTGGAGAATAAAAGGCGTATTGGTGTTTTACTGGACTCATTTCAAGACTTTTTTACCTTTGTCATGGTCAGTTCTAGGATGGTGGGGGAACCTGAAGTACTCCGGAAAAAACTATCAAATTAAGCATTGACAATCTTTCTTACACTGGGATTTGTCTCGAGTGGGATTCGAACATAGGCAGTGATAGGCATCTGGTACCATTGGACTATCCATGCCAAAAGCATATATTTTCAACATACGGGGGAACGTTTTACAAGGTATTTTCAATACGTTTATAATATATGCTTTCTATATGTTTTCGATATTTACTACAACTGATGACCTCAATATGACGTTTTCCTTACTTATAAAACTTCAATTACTAATTATGGACAGTTTTTTTGGTTTCAGCATCATTGGAATTTTACCAGAAAATTTTGTAAAGAAAAAGCCCGTATGAATTTTGTGAAAAATATAGTTTTTTATAGGGAAGTATTTTACAAATGGTCCCCAATATATTTTTACTCACCTCATAGATAAAAGCCTTGATTTAAACATACAACGAAATAAATAAACCAAATTAAAATGCATATAAAGTTCAATCAAAGACAATATCTATTGAAATATATTTAACTAGCAAACTACACAGTATATTATATTCTCTGTTAAATCAATATATATATTTATATTGAAACTAAGAATGCATCAACTATAACTCAAACCAACATGTTAGCTTAACTTCACTTGTAAAAGTATAGGCAATATATTTTTTTCACAATTATAATTTCATGAAAATTTTAAGTATAAAAAGATGGATATCACGACAAATTTAGAAACGATAATGCATCCTCCGAGCTATCAAATCCGTGGGATAAATTACTGACCATGAAAGTAGACCCACCAACATGTTATCTTTTTAACCATATATACCGCTTTATTTTATGACAACATGAGCATTTTGTTTCGCTTTCGTGATATAGTATGAAGTATCACTCTTTATCAAAATAATTGTTTATTAAATTTAAAAGCTAATAAGATATACTTATTAGGCGAGGCTACCGATCCGCTTTTCTCTAGATAAACTTGAATTAATGTCTGTAAAACAAACAAGAATGTTTAAACTCAAATTTTTCAAGTTTTAAGTAATGGTTATCATTCTTCAGAGTATTTTGTTTTTCACAGAGTGCTCCATTCAAAATGAAATTTAAGAGTAACCGAAGAATGGCTACGGGTATTGTGTATGAGATCACGTGACTGTTGTTTGAAACGTTGATGTCGGCTGATCTACCAGGGCGTAGCTTGTTGTAGCAATTGTTGATGTGTTCCGTTTATCACTGACCATTACTCGACGCTGATGCCATTTTCTTTTCAGTACCGCTATCACCTAATTAAAATAAAAGATTTATTATAAAAGTGAGGTATCTGGTTGTTTGGGCGGTATTTATATATATATATATATATATATATATATATATATATATATATATAAGTAAAAGTATGAAGTCAAAAATATTCAGGCGAAACATATGAACGATCGTTTAATCATATATTTAAATATTTAAAGACATCTCCAAATATTTAAATATGTGATAAAACAACCGCCAATAGAAAAGGAAATCAATATAGACTGGTTTCCTCTCGTGTTTCATATTTCTTATGTTGTTCTAAATAGAAAACCTGTCGATCCGTCACCATTTCCGTCGTTCGAGAAATCGAAAGCTCAAAGTTTTTAACCTAACAAACAAAATGAAAAGCGGTCACTAAAATCAAATTATATCTTTGTATACATAATTTTATCTACAGGGTTCTAGTTTTAAAACTCGACTGTGAACTGGCCTTTTGTATTAGCAAATTGATGTCTAGTTGTGTAGCATAAAACTTTGTTGATTGCAAACTCGCACTAGACTCGATAGATTTTTTTTTCTGATGAACCTTAAGGATTAATCTAAATACAAGCTCATGTGGTGCGTGAGTTTTGTGTATTAAGTATTAATGCCCGACTTTACCAAGTGCGCTTTATTGGTGACTTTACAGTGCTAGAACACTTGGTTACATTATTGCAGATAAACTACACAGTTTTCTTTTGAATGTTTTAAAGCTGCATTAAGTTTTTCAATTTTCTGAATTTTTTTTTTAAATAGATAACTTCCAATCACGATCCGTGAGATTCATTTTCTAAAATTCTATTCCTTTTAGCTGTAAATAAACGGAATCCTCTAACCGGTTGGTCAATGTTTAACGATGATTATTATGAGCTTGGAGCATGAGCACAGATGTACGGAAAAACCCATGAATGAAAGGTGAAACATGACAACTTGCATTAATTGTCCGTCATTAATACCCAGATGTCTTTGAAATGGTGTAATGTATTCCTTACTAAGACACAAATGGCAAATTCAACAAATTTCTGTGTTTAATTTATCGTATTTCACCGTTTTGAAAGTTTAAATGACCCGGTTTTTTTTTCATTACGTAACCATGTTCTAATATTAGATCACACATGCTACATCTCGCTGGGAAATTATTGCTGTTTCTGTATTTATTCGAGCTTTTATCGTTGAACCAAAAGTAACATTGTTCATTAGGAACATCATTAATTAGATTAGCACCGTTTTAACTTTTTCTTTGGTAAACTTAATGCAGCTTTAAAGTCTTGATTAATATTTCGAAAGAAAAGGTTAATTACCAGTGTACTTGGACATGGATGTTAAATTATACGAAATAATAAATTTGTTTTTCAAAATCTTTCCGAAACCGCATTAGTGGAGTGGTTGAAACGTTATGTAGGCGTCTAAAAAGCTGTGGATTTAACCCGATTGATCGCAAGTGAGAATTTAAAATAAGTTTGTGTTGTAAGACTTTACTCGTTGGCTTGATACAAGTATAATGGACTAAGTTTCTGTGATAATTACTTTTAACATTTCGGGAAAATGTTACTAACACTGTCGTGTACTACTTTTGAATGTATTATTTCATAAAAATGGTAAACTAACAGTTTTGTTTTTTTTATGAAATAATAGATTCAAAAGTACCATGTGCTACTTTTGATACAAAATTTTACTTACACTGCCATGTGCTACTTTTGAATATATTATTTCATAAAAATTCAAAAGTAGCACATGACAACACTGTTGAATTCTCTGCAAGTTCATTATGGTTCAAACCCGATCATAAATTACTCGCACAAAAACTCACGCAAATGAACTTTTATAAAACTTTATCCTCGAGATAAATAAGAAAAAACGAACTGACCAACTTAATATAAATGAAAGAATCTTAAGCTTGACTAAGGGTGTTCAACACCATTACCCACTCCATCTACATAGAACATGATAACCTCTTGCCATTCTAAGATCCGATTGGGTAGGATTCGATAAATGGTGTTTTAAGTCCAAGCAAAGAATCTTTCACTTATATTGAGGCGGTTAGTTCAGGGATGGCGAAGAAAAATGGAGCGCCCGGAGAACCTTAGCAAACGAACTGATAACCTTTTTCTTACTAGAACATAGGCGGTAAGAGGCTTTGTCATCGTTGCGCGATAGACCATTCGGCCATCGAGATCACCTAAATGATCAAAGAGGTATAACTCTTGTTGTTATTTACAGATTTGGTTCTTACCTCGCTATTTAGGAAACAGTACATTATTGAAACAAAGGCACCCTGGAAAAAAAATAATAAATAATTTAAATAAATTACATGTTGTTTTAGATTCCATATTAGGTATCGATATCTCCACTACGCTGTGGTTTAAGCAATATTTATTAATAAAATCAAAATCATTGAATAATCAAAATTATTGAATTATATTTAGATACAGTTTTTACAAATCAGGATCCTGGAACAAAAGTAATACTCTTACATTAACCACTTTCCCGTACATTTATAATATAATAACTTATACTACATGACATTTAATACTACGTACACTTAAGTACAGCATTTCGTACAACTTAATGAATGAGAGAGAGAGAGAGAGAGAGAGAGAGAGAGAGAGAGAGAGAGAGAGAGAGAGAGAGAGAGAGAGAGAGAGAGATGGATATATATAAACAAGATTTTATATAGCTTTGAGTAAAATTGTTTAAGTTTGACGAATGATATCATAAACATGTAAAAACACATCGCATTTTCCTCTGGTGTCAGTAAACTGTTTCCAGATAACAATACATTTAAATCATTATTTAAATCGTAATGACAATTCAAAGTTTCAATAGTACGACGACGCTTGTAGCGTGACGTGGTGAGATATATGAGAGTATGAGACACGTTTTTTTTTTTTTTTTTTTTTTTTTTTTTTTTGTCGACGAAATAGCACCTAAATACCTATTTAGTTTTGTAAATAATCTGTATGAACACAATTTATTAACACACACATACCCATGATGGAAGAAATGTGGCGTTTTTTTTTTTTTTTTTTTTGCTTGCTACATTTCTCAATATTCCTTCTTATCGTTTATTTGTTAAACCACTGCCCCAAAGATCGTTTTCTTTTAAGATTAAATTTGGAACATTATAGGAGTAATAAGGTCGGGGTGTCTTGTGGCCTGAAGATTTTTAATACGATAGAATGTCGTTAGTTGTGCTTTTTTAATTATCATTTTTTGTTGTCCATGGACCGGATTGTTAATATTAGTTAAGACTGTGAACCCCCATTTATCTTATTACCTGTAACGATGTTGATAAAGCCATGACAATATTATAGGCATCTTCCAAATCTGAATTTATCACAGGCCGTATTGGTATCAACAGGAACTGTATACCCAGTAGTGGTATTAAAAATAACGTGGCTCGAGCTGTTTTCCTAAAAAAAACAACCATTTAATGATAGATATACTAGTTAATATTTAACAAAAATACATGTTTAATTTTGATGTGCCATATGTACTCATTTCGGAAATTCATTCCTCATCAGTGACACTAGGAGAGAGTTGAATAATCAAGTCAAGAATATTTCACTTATATCGATACGTTGCCAGCTTTAAGCGAAAGTGCAGAAATTTTGCCTGTGCATTGCGCTGATGGCATTATACGTATAGTAGCGTTCTTTATCGTGCCACGCCTATCGTGACACGGGACCTCGTTTTTTTTTTAATACTAGAGGCCGAAAACGCTGATAGATGAAAAGGATAATCAAAACATTTAAAAATTAATTAATCCAAAGTTCTTAAATTGTATGAAGCCTGGAAAGCTGGAATTATTATTCTGGGAAATGTAAAAAAAAATTTGCACAACTGTAATGATATTATTCTTGATTTTAATTGTTCATATATATATATATATAAATATTTACCTAGTTTGTGATGCTTCCGGAATCTGTCGAAGTTTTGTTGCCAAAAGTCTAACGATATTGCATAAAAATATCACATTTACCTGAAGAAAAAAAATCAAAAAAAAAAAAAAAAAAAAAAAAAAAAAAAAAAAAAAAATTAAACAATAATAATAATAAATAATTTTTTTAAAGGATAGATTCGTGTTATCGATTTACATGAAGCGGGCTATTTAAAGCGAGATAACCCATATTCATTGATTGCAAGAGAGATAACCCAAACGAAATTCTATGTTACCAACTATTCAAAACCGTTTTAGTACGTGGCTAAGTAGTAAATCATTCGCTTATGGAGCTTGAGGTAGTGCTTTTCAAACCCCGACTAGGTCATTCATAGGATAATCATTAAAGATACAGCCTTGTGCTCGGCATTACAGAAACAGTATCATGACCGTTCCGGTGCAGGAATAATGTTACTCGGGAGCGATTTAAAAAAAAATCGCCCAGAGAGCGTACAGCTAGCTACAAGGCAGACCTTTATATACACTCTCATACGTCATGCATACACGATTTTTTTTTTAGATTAAATTGTCTTAGATCAATAATCTTGCTTTTGTCGCGAAAAACTAAAATGCTTATGTGAAGTTAACCAACAATACAACAAACGAAACAAACAAGATGCTGATCAGCGGTTTTCTGAAGTTGCAACCATCAAACTGGATTCTGATTTATTTTGTTTTTGTTTTTTAAATTCAGAAAAATTTTCTGGCTATGAATTACATGTGAATACCAAAATCCCAAATTTACAGATACTTACGATCATTGATATTACTATTGGTGCAGCAAATATCCACTGAAACGCACTTTCATAAAGCCAACAACTGAAAAATAGTAACGAAAATTAATTACAGTACTCGTGATAGTACTGATTATCTATGATAGAGTACTGCTGAATGTAACAATAGTAATGGTACCGATCGAGTATTGGTGAAAGTACTAATGACCTATGATAAAGAACTGGTAAAAGTACTAATCAGGAATGCAAAAGAACTGCAGGTACCAGTCATGTATCATAAAGTTCTGGTAAAAGTACTAATAACCTTTGATAAAGTACTGGTAAAAGTGCTTATCATGTATGATAAAGTACTGGTAAAAGTACTAATTATGTATGATAATTAATAGTAAAAGTATTTATCACGTATGATTAAATACTGGGTAAAAGTACTAATCATGCATGAAAAAGTACTGGTAAAAGTACTAATAACCTATGATAAAGTACTGGTAAAAGTGCTTATCATGTATGATAAAGTACTGGTAAAAGTACTAATTATGTATGATAATTAATAATAAAAGTATTTATCACGTATGATTAAATAGTGGGTAAAAGTACTAAACATGCATGATAAAGTACTGGTAAAAGTACTTATAATCTATTATAAAGAACTGGTAAAAGTACTAATCAGGTATGAAAAAGTACTGGTACTAGTCATGCTTGATAAAGTACTGGTAACAGTACTAATCATGCATGATAAAGTTCTGGTAAAAGTACTAATAACCTATGATAAAGTACTGGTAAAAGTGCTTATCATGTATGATAAAGTACTGGTAAAAGTACTAATTATGTATGATAATTAATAGTAAAAGTATTTATCATATGATTAAATAGTGGGTAAAAGTATGAATCATGCATGATAAAGTACTGGTAAAAGTACTTATAATCTATTATAAAGAACTGGTAAAAGTACTAATCAGGTATGAAAAAGTACTGGTACTAGTCATGTTTGATAAAGGACTAGTAACAGTACTAATCGTGTATGATAAAGTACTGGTAAAAGTACTAATAACCTATGATAAAGTACTGGTCACAGTACTAATCAGGTATGCAAAAGTACTGGTACCAATCAGGTATGATAAAGTTCTGGTAAAAGTACTAATCGTGTGTAATAAAGTGTTGGTAAAATTACTATTCATGTATGATAATGAACTGGTAAAAGTACTTATCAGGTATGCAGAAGTACTGGTACCATTCATGTTTGATAAAGTACTGGTAACAGTACTATTCATGTAAGATAAAGAACTGGTAAAAGTACTTATCAGGTATGCAAAAGTACTGGTACCAGTCATGTTTGATATAGTACTGG
The DNA here is from genome assembly GCA_029721355.1 of Tegillarca granosa. NCBI lineage: Eukaryota > Metazoa > Mollusca > Bivalvia > Arcoida > Arcidae > Tegillarca > Tegillarca granosa. Next base: position 21,890,881 of record CM056608.1, read on the forward strand.
TAACAGTACTATTCATGTATGATAAAGAACTGGTAAAAGTACTAATAACTTATGATAAAGTACTGGTCACAGTACTAATTATGTATGATAATTACTGGTAAAGTGCTAATTATATTTGATTAAGTGCTGGGATAAAAGTATTAATCATGTATGATAAAGTACTGGAAAAAGTACTAATTATGTATGATAATTAATGGTAAAAGTACTAATACCCTATGATAAAGTACTGGTAAAAGTACTCATCATATACATATTTACCATCGACCGGATTTAAATTGATATAAATTTATAAGAACCCAAATGGTAAACGGAGTGGAATATTATGGCACGATTAAAATGTTTGGAAATATTCGTCGAGTATACATGTATTTTGATAAGGTATGGTGGCTTATTTCTGACATCGACATAATTTTGTCGACATAAAATTATCTCAACATGTCGACTTAATATCAAGTCAAGATATTATCATGGAAAGTTGTGATACATATGGTGGCTTATTTCTGACATCGACATAATTTTAGTCGACATAAAATTATCTCAATCTTGACTAGTCGAGATAATATCATGAAAAGTTGCGATACTAAACTAAAAAGTTGAGATATATAACACGACATGCCGCGATACTTGTATTCCAGAAGTTACAAAAAATAAGTCGCGATATCAAGATAATTATCAAGACTGGTCAACATAAGTATCGCGGTATGTCGTGTTATTTATCTTAACTTTTTATTCTACTATGGTGGCTTATTTCTGATATTGACATAATTTTAGTCGACATAAAATTATCTCGACATGTCGACTTAATATCTTGACAAGTCAAGATATTATCATGGAAAGTTGTGATACCAAAATAAAAAGTTAAGATAAATAACACGACATGCCGCAATACTTATGTTGACCAGTCGTTATAATTATCTCGATATCTCGACTTATTTTTATCGCGACATGTTGTGCTATTTATCTCAACTTGTCAAGATAATTATTAAGTTGACATGTTGAGATAATTTTATGTCGACTAAAATTATGTCGTTGTCAGAAATAAGCCACCATAGTATTACAACTTTTCATGCAATTATCTTGACTTGCCAAGATAATAATTTTGAGATAATTCTATGTCGACTAAAATTATGTCGATGTCAGAAATAAGCCACCATACAAAATCATCCCAACAACTTGCAAAGTAAAAGGGGCTTCAATAAAATAATTTACATTAAAAAGTAATGCAATTGAAGGGAGGGGGAAGTTACAAAATGAAAGCTTTTTGGACCCATAACCTGACAAAGATCTAATTCTTACTGTAGGTTTACTGTTTCATCCACCTCCTGAACTGTAGCCCTCAATCCAGCATAAAGACTTATCAGAATGCAAGGTACTCCTGAAAATAACAGATCATTATATATATATATATATATATATATATATATATATATATATATATATATATATATATATATATATATATATATATATATATATGTATATATATATATATATATATATATATATATATATATATATATATGTATATATATAAATATATATATATAATCAGCAAAATAATTTGCATGGACTATATTTCTGTCAAAAATCACCTTTTGCGGTCTAAAATGCACGTACTTCGTGGCTGTTACGTCTACTAGACTCCTCCAGAGGTACAAGTATATTGCAGGGATTTCTGAGTCATGAAATTAATAATAAAAAACAAAAGTATAACAATTGAACTGTTTTAAAATGATGTACATTTTTAATAATAATACAAAAACTTTGCAAGACAAACAAACCATTAAGCGCTAACGTGCCTTATTAAGTTTGCTTGTAAAGTTTTTGCATATATTTTCGTTAAATATTCGAAAAAAGAAAAATATATATATATATTGATTTCGAAACTCAAAAATTCCCCTCTACAACACATGCACATCAGGGGGAGTAGACGCAACAGCCACGGAGAACTTGCACGTGCATGTTAGAAAGAGAACAAGATTTTCGACAGACATTTTATCCACAAATAACAACACATTTATTTTTTATTTATTTATTTATTTATTTATTTATTTATTTATTTATTTTTTCATTTATTTATTTTTTTTTTTTGATACTCAAATTACAATAATTATTTTTTAATATGGAATACTTTCACAAATACATTATGTTGATGAATCATTCTTGTAAAATCTCGCTAATGCGCTTTTTAGCCTTATCTCGAATGTAAAGAAATGTGAAGTGACAGCCGTGTTTGTTTACCTATGATTATATAGTTCTGGATAGTGTATTGCATTATATATATATATATATATATATATATATATATATATATATATATATATATATATATATATATATATATATACACGGAGTCGATTTATGGTCTATGCAAAAACTATCAAGCTTGGAGAAATGGGAAATTACACATGGCAAATGAGTGAGTGAGTAAGTGAGTAATGGTTGTTTAACGTCCCAGCCAAGAATATTTCACTTATATTGATACGTCGCCAGCTTTAGGCGAAAGTGCAGAAATTTTGCCTGTGCGTTGCGCTGATACAAAAGGGTTCTTTATCGTGCCACGCCTACTACGACACGGGACCTCGTTTATTTTAAATTCCCATTAGAAAGAACCGTGACTGTCATTTCGTAATGCTGAGTGCTTGGCGAAAAAACAGTCACTATCCACTTTCAAGTCTTGGATCAGACCCGCTCGGGGTTCGAATCTACGACCTTCCACTTACGGAATGAGCACTCTACCAACTAAGCCACCGCAGTGATCCTCGTGGCCAATGAAAAATATAATAATACAAACACTTACCCCATCCAATAATGAAACAGGCCATCAAAAGCTGTTTTCCTGTACTGAAAGCTTTGACCATGATTGTGTGAAGGTATAGTCCTTCGCAGAAAACCCAGGCAAAGTTACACACCATAAAATAACTAGCGATGACATGAAGAGCCTTACACCAGGTCTGTAACAAAAATAATACTGTTATCTTTGATATTCAATCTTAACTTATTACAAGAGGCCAATGGGCTTTAAATAACGCTCACCTGAAAATGCGCCCCAAGTGCACATAACTCCTTCATTTGTGCAAACCTGTAAAACAGTCACTGAGGCATGATGGTAACCGAGATTCATTTAATTTTGCAAAGTAGTTCCGCAGGAAAATATTAAAATGTTTTTGTTTACGCACGAAGGACGACAGACGACGGACGAAGATGGATTGCAATAGCTTAACTGAGCTTTCAGGTCAGGTGGGCTGAAATGGAAAAATATCATTTGGTAATCTGAAGGTCGAACTACATGTAAGTCTGTATCAGAAGGAGTATTTATCTAACAAATTGGAAATATAACAAAATGCGCAATAGATGACTCGTTAGTTTTCTATTCTAGAGGTCCGACGTTTGAATTCCGTCATAGAAACATGTCATAATCCTAGGCACGTCACTTCTTTTCACGATGTTAATTTACTCGTTTTCAGCATCTTAATATCAGTTTGAAAGCGCACTTGGATGGAAAGTGAAGTGAGTAATAGTGATTTTAGCCCAAGACAAGATTCTCTCATTTATATCAAGGCAAAACGTTCTGTGATGAAGGATGAATCCAGAGTACCCCAAACAATTAATAAATAAATTAATTAATTAATAAAAGCACCGACCACTGGCAAGAGAATTGGCAATTTTTCTTACACAAGCTATGAGTGAGTGAGTAATGGTGTTTGACGGCCCAGTCAAGAATATTTAACTTATATCGAGACGTCGTCAGCTATAGGCGAAAGTGCAGAAATTCTGCATGTGCATTGCTCTGATGGCATTGTACAACAGGGTTTTTTATCGTGCCATGACACGGGACCTCGTTTATATTAGGTTCCCATCCGAAAGAATCGTGACTTTCATTTCGTAATACCGATGGCTTGGCGAAAGAACAGTCACTCACCACCCACTTTCAAGTCTTGGGTCACTCTACCAACTGATCATGAGCTTTCGCAGTGGTTTCACTAGCTAAAGGATCGATATCTGTACTAAACAAGAATTTGAACCTAGGCGCTACCATACGTCAAGACATACATTGGTGCATAGGATCTTGATTTTCAGTTACAAATTTCTTTCTTGTGTGTTGTTAGTTCCGCATATTACAAATTATATTTTTTTATCAAAATAATTTTAAAGAATTCAGAAAAATTATAATTAACTTGTTATTATTCAAATAACACACACACACACACAAACACACACACACACACACACACACACACACACACATTATTGTTGTTATTGTTATTATTATTAAAATAAAATATTAATTATTATTATTATTATTATTATTATTATTATTACACGTGTGTGTGTGTGTGTGTGTGTGTGTGTGTGTGTTTTATTTTAATTAACATCAGGACAACATATAAGTCATCAGATCAATTCCAATTATAAAAAAATATCGGAAATAAAGATGTTATTAGGAAAATCATAGAAATAACGGAAGCAGAAGAAATATTTAGAGTTTTCGCAGAAAAATAAATTATTGTGTTTTCATTAATTCGTGTTCGCCTAATTGACAGTTTGTGGGTAATTTATACGTCACATGTCGCAAAACGATGGCAAAAATTTGGGGTTTATCAATATTTTATGATCAACCAACGATTACTGATTCAACCTTGTGTTTTTGTACTTTCGACTTCAGATCTTATGAACGTTATATGTGTTTGCTTATTCATAAAACAAGTGTTCATGACAAAATGCATCTGTAAAAAAGAAAAGAAAAAAGACTGGGGGTTCTTTGAAGTGAATTGAAATTTGTATTTTAGGATAAAGAAACAATATTCTTGATGCAAAAGGTTTTGCTGTTACAAAAGTTAATTGATGAAAATGGGATATTTATTTTGAATTGAGTTAAAACTAGTATAAAATCTATACATCCTTTTGTAATGATATTGGAAATTGTAGAAATTAAAAATCAAAATATTTTTTTCACAATTCGGTTAACTTTGGTTATTTGTTTTATAACTTTATTAAAACATTATTGTCAGGTACATCACTAAGTTCCAGGTACTACCCGGTATTGTCTTTATACAACACAGGGGTCAATGACTGTTGACCACTATGTTGGAGATCTACCTGGCTTTTAAAAATGTTATTCAACAATTTTATGATTTTACTAAAGATATTATTGTCAGGTAAGATTCAAAACACGATACCACATGGTTTTATTTTGGACAGGACAAGGGTCAATGACTTTTGATCGTTATATGGATCTACTTAGCAATAAACAATTATTCAATAATCAAATCCTAGAAGATACAAAAGTAGTCCTGTAAGCAAACGGACAAATAGATACACACACACCCGCAACACTTCGAGAGATACACCCGCAACACTTCAAGAGATACACACGCATCCATCTACACAACACACAACACATTACTTATAGTGCGGAAGTCCCACTGAAGATTGTTATTACAGATTGGAATATAGCCATCGGAAAACCACAATAAAAATTACAAACAGCAGAAAAGTCTTATAGTCTCAATTACTTCATCACACCTGTCCCCGTAAATGAAGATAATGGGTTATATGCGAATTAACATTTCCTTCTTCTAATATCCTGTCAATTATGGATAGATTTTGTTTAAACTTTGTATCGATGTATACCAACAAGAAACCACACCCCCAAAAAATAGGTCCAAAATCAAGGTCACAAAGTAAAAACCTACACTTTAATTCTGTGGGCATTGTTGTGGACGGACGAAGACGCATGCGCAGTTTTCTAGACCAGTCAAATAGGATCAGAGATTTTTTGGCACCGGTGAAATACACACACACACAGAGAGAGAGAGAGAGAGAGAGAGAGAGAGAGAGAGAGAGAGAGAGAGATTAATACATACCGGATTTTGAATCTGTAATTCTCCATCAAAAGCTACCAGGCTGTAATACATGGTCCAGAAAATACCAGTAAATATGTAGGATATAAACAGGTTTTTGTGTACTGTAATTCTGTGACATCTAAGCTGTCTGGATGTGTTACAATGGAAAGACAATGATATTATGAATATTTTACAAGAATGAAAACCGAGGGGATAGGTATAATGCGTATCTAACCTCTATATAGAGTATTAAGCTTATTGTAGTAACAACGCTTAAATGTGGTGACAAGTGGTCTCAATCACAAAATTACCACCGCAGTAGCTCAGTTGGTAGAGTGCTCACTCCGTAAGTGGAAGGTCGTGGGTTCTAATTCGTTATCATGACTTATTATTATTCGTACCCTCAGATTATAATTATTTTCAACGAATTCTCATTCATTACCATGATAAGTATTTCGTTCTCATTGATTAGCGGTAGCTCAGTTGGTAGAGTGCTCGTTCTTTAAGTGGGAGGTCGTGGGTTCAAATCCCGACCGGGTCTGACCGAAGACTTGAAAGCGGGTAGTGACTGTTCCTTCGCCAAGCACTCGGCATTACGAAATGAATGTCACGGTTCTTTCTGATGGGAACTTCAAATAAACGAGGTCCCGTGTCAAGGTAGTCGTGGCACGATAAAGAACCCTGCTGTATAATGCCATAAGCGCAACGCACAGGCAATTTCTGCAATTTCGCCTATAGCTGGCGACATCTCGATGTAAGTGAAATATTCTTGACTGGATCGTTAAACACCATTACTCAACTCAACTCAACTCAACTCAATAACAAAATCTAGGTTCAAATCTTACTCTGGCAGTTGACTGGACTTTTCTTCGCTTAAGGAGAGTAGTTTTCTCCAGTTCCCTCAACAATATATTTAGTGAGCGTAACTAACAATTCCGACCGCTCAAAATTAAAAAAAAAAAGTATTTTGAATAACACGATATATAGGGTCTATAACCTTGTCTTTTCAACTTTGGAAAACTCTATTACTTTGCCTAATGAGTTTGTATTATCATAAATAAACAAATAAATAAATAAATAAATAAATAAATAAATAAATAAATAAATAAATTAATAAATAAATAAATAAATAAATAAAAAGAAAAATATTATGATATAATGTCTAAATGCAAGATGCATCCCCCCGGTCGACAACAAGTGAGAAAAGTTTCCCCTTGTCTTGGGCTTTTACTGGCTGGTTCGGTATTGGTGTCATGTCCAGAATTTTGAATTTTTACAAAGAGAAATATTCAAAATTCTGCATTGTCATCTGCAGAATTTTGAATATTTCTCTTTGTAAAAATTCAAAATTCTGCACATATCATTGGTATAAGGGACTATTATTGGTCTGTGATATTAATCTACGACATTGTGTTCGAGTGTACTATCACTTTGAAGGTCAACTAAGTGCTTACATAACAACCCACCTTCCACATCTGAATTTGTCGCTCGAAGGTCGGTGGGTTTTTTTTTTTTTTTTTTTTTTTTTTTTTTTTGGGGGGGGGGGGGGGGTTGGCGGGGTGGGTTGAGGGCGCACAGGCTTCCTCCACCATTCAAGAACTGACCGCTTCGATGTCAGTGGAAGGATCTTGACTGGATCTTAAAAAAAGCTACTCAACACAACTCAGATTCTCCTGGATCTGAATCTAATCATCATGACTTATTAATAATCACCTGAATCTAAAGAATATAAACACTGAGACAACAAGCATCACTACCGAGATGGAAAAGCCACATATATACATGTATATGTTTGTGTATGATGTATCCTCCTCGGGGTGACTTCGTGTTCCTCCCTGAAATATTTAATAGTTAACAGATATGTTTTCAATCACAGGAGAGAGAGAGAGAGAGAGAGAGAGAGAGAGAGAGAGAGAGAGAGAGAGAGAGAGAGAGAGAGCGTGTTATTAAAAATATACTCATAAGACTTCCGCAAGTCTGAATACGAAGATGTAAATTTCCGAATATTATATACATGCTTTAATCAATAAATCATAAAAAATACCACTTTCTATGTACATAAATATTAACCAAGTTTATCGTCAAAGTGCACATAAAAAAAAATTATTTCTCATAAACCGTTTGTTCGATACATATATAGAGAATATATGCAATATTTAAGCATAAACATTTACAAGGCATACGTGAATACAGAGCTAACCTCGGGGACTGACAAGGAATTTATTAAAATTGAGATACAACCTGTAAAGCATCAACAAAATTAATTGTTAAATTTAAAATACAGTTAATTAAAAACTATTTAGCCAGTCAAACTATTCATAGAAACTCTGTGATTAAACAATAACTTGAGAGAGAAAGAAATATAAACAGAATACTACATACCGAACAAGGCTGGTAATTTACATTCGCCCATTCCCCTTGTACAGTGCAATTTCTTAAAGCAAACTCTGAAAACAAAATATAACAAAATATCTGGCAGGTGTGTAAGACGGTCCAATGTAAAAATCACGTTAAATGTAAAACAGATCAAATATGACATTAAATGTAAAAACAACTTACTCTAAATGAAAAAATTGCTGCAAATGTAAAACTTTGATATCAAATGTAAAAAGCATTTGACGCTAAATGTAAAAACAATTTTACGCTAAATGTAAAAACATTTGAACGCTTAATGTAAAAATGTGATAAATGTAATACAAAAACACTGAACACGTTAGCAAAAATCTGCATTGGAACTGAGTGCGCATAGTAGGCTTCCAATGAAAAACAAATATCAAAGTACTGAGAAGCGTTATGCTAGCACCTATGTGTGGTTTCTTAAAATGTAATTAATGTTTTATAGGATTTCAGTGTGGACTGAAGCTGTCTTTATAATGCTGGCACACTGTTACTGATGCCGAAAGCAAACCCACGTCGATAAAAGAAGACCTTAGGATACAACTCGAACGTCTTAATGTGACGTCATTTTTACATTTGACGGTCTTACACACGTGCAGGTTAAAGAGCCCTCCCTGCACATTGCCCTAAGCCTACTTCAAAGGTCAAAATTTCTGCCACGTCTCGATATAATTTAAATATTTTTGACTGGAACCTAATACTCCATTTAAACAAATCAAATCTTTTATTGTGTTCATTTTATGTTTGTTTTATTGTATTCGTGCTGAAATTAGTTAATGCTCATTACATGTTAAAGCACATGTACTATCAATATCATTTTTGGAAAAACTGTCTCTTCAGCCATGATTCAGACGACAATGTGTGCAATATGAAAAATGGATTCGGGAGACCTCGGACCGGAACAAAGTTTGCGTGCAAATATCTATATATATATTGCACGCTAACACCTCGGAATTTATCGTTTTATCAGTGAAATATATATTGCTATATAATAAAAGGTTTTATTGTATTCTATAGATAAAACAAACCTTCTGTTCTAAGTCCTGGTATGGCAGGACAGCTTGTTTTAGCGATTGTCCCGGCAAGGGTATAATTCCAACAACCTCCCAACTTGTCTGATGTTGCATTACAATACAGTAAGCCTACAATATAAAATTAATTAATTAATTAATTAAAAATGAGAAATATCCAATGGTTTAAAGAAAAAAATACTTATTCAATTTTCCTAAAAGTCAAGTGTTCAAAAAGCTTATACGCGAATGTGATGGTGAAAGTCAAAGAAGCCGAAGATAGTTTGATTAGATTGATTAATTGGTGTTTAACGACCCAATCAAGAATATTTCACTTATATCGAGACGACAGCAGCTATAGGCAGAAAATAAAGCTTAGGATAAGAGTGTAATTATGGTGTTTTAAGGCCCAATCAAGACTCTTTTACTTATATCGAGGATTCTAATTCTGAGGTGGAGTAAGAAATCGGAGTGCTCAGAGACAAACCACGAAACTTCAGAAAGTGAACTGACTAAATCTCTCACATTGGGATGTACGATTGCGGTAGCTCAGTTGGTAGAGTGATCGTTCCGTAAGTGGAAGGTCGTGGGTTCGAACCCCGTCCGGGTCTGACCAAAGACTTTAAAGTGGGTGGTGAGTGACTGTTCTCTCGCCAAGCACTCGGCATTACGAAATGAAAGTCACGGTTCTTTTTGATGTGAACTTCAAATAAACGAGGTCCCGTGTCAAGGAAGGCGTGGCACGATAAAGAACCCTGATGTATAATGCCATCAGCGCAGCGCACAGGAAAAATTACTGCACTTTCGCCTATAGCTGGCGACGTCTTGATATAATTGAATTTTTCTTGAATGGGACGTTAAACACTATTACTCAACTCAACTCAACTCACATAAGTATATGCCCGAACCTAGGCGTTGAACACTGTATATTGAACTATCAGACCTATTTAGCTCATGGATTGGAAGTTCGGTGCTGATTCGGAAACAAAAAATCTCAGGAAACATTTTTAGCTAACGTTTTCATTTATAAAGGGAATTTTTCAAGCTACAGTTTGACTTCCAATCTTGAAAAATCCTCGAAGAGGCGAAATCCTTAGATGAAACTGTATTCTAGGATTTTTGTTGTTTTTGTTTCATATATATATATATATATATATATATATATATATATATATATATATATATTACCATGTTTGGCATTTTAAAGATTTTTGTAAACATAAAATTTTGACGATTTTTTTAATCTGCTATTTGCGAAGAGAGCGAGTGTGTATTATAATTTTAAATTTTAGAAATTTATAATCGACGATTAATTTAATTAATAATATTTATTTATTTCATTATTGTTAAACTTGTTGATTTATTTTTAATTTTTATTTATTTATTTCGAATTGTATTCTGCCATTAGCAGAATTGTTAATTAATATTAAAAGAAATACTTTAAACCTTGCACATACAAATCTCTCTCTCTCTCTCTCTCTCTCTCTCTCTCTCTCTCTCTCTCTCTCTCTCTCTCTCTCTCTCTCTCTCTCTGATGGAAGACAGACCCGCCTAGAGAGATTGTTCAAATGCCGTTAACTAAATTAAATCTAATTTATCTATAATTGGATTAATATTATTGCGGATTAATTTATTATTTATTATTTCACGCAGAAAATTTTAACATTTAGGGCTGAGATTAGATATTTCCGTAAATGTCAGATTCTTGTTATTCTCAATCAATAGTTTCGGTTATAATTTCCAATGATAAACTTTAACTCTTTTTAACATAAAGTGGAACCAATTTGCCAAGTGTTCAAGAGCGCGGGCTTCAACTATAATCATGGTGCCTCTCCCCGACAAGTTCGAAATTTTCCAGGTTAGATTGCCGGTTTGCTGGCCAAAAATGTCCGTGTATCCAAGTTGCTTTTAAAATCCTTGAACTGAACTCATTGTAATCTTGTTAATGTAATGTTGTTTAACGTCGCATAAGCAATTTTGCGACGAGAGAAAGAGTTAATCTAAGGACAAGTGCGTGTATGTGTGTGATTTGCAAGTTTGTATTATAGTCTGCCGTGTACAAGCGCACTCAGTGCGACATTTTGGTAAGGTTCTATCGCACCAAGTCAGTATGCCGCAGACAAGCATACCACTCCCCTAGTCCATTATCCTGGTACCAGGTGAACCAGTCGATACTCTATCCTCCTAATGCCGAGCGTAAGGGGAGGAAGCATTATCTCAAATTTTAAAGACTTAGGTATTACCGGCCGGAGTTCGAACCCAAAACTTCCGCTCTCGATGCGGACGTTCTACCGCTTAGCCATCGAGGCGGTCTCGTTGTAATCTTAACCGAAGAATAGAACACCATTATTCCCAATAGACTCATACACAGCAGTGAGTTGGCGGTAATACTATTCATTTTACAAATCAATAGAATGCATCAATTAATATAAGTTTTTACTGATCAAGAAAATGCATAATTCATGCCCATTTTTTTCTAGATATAGACGAATCTGTTATCTACGTAACGCATCTGGTTGCACGACGATTGATGCATTCATCAGTTTTGAATTATTGATGTTAAAATATAATTATTATAGATATATCTAAATGTCATCAATTTCTGGTTTTGCATTGGAAATATTTTTAAGACCAGTATAACACTTCATAAAATAAACCCTTTGCTAACTGAAATGCTTCGCAATAACTTTTAAGATTTTACAATTAAATAATTAAATAAGTCAGTAGATATTTTTATGTTTAAAACATGCGCAAATGTTGTCGACTGTTAAATCTTTCAACCAAGTTCTAAAAAGTTTTTGAAAATTAATCAAGACGATTTAAATAATCCATTTCTTAAAACATAAAGCAAGCAAAATACAGAGGAGAGAGAGAGAGAGAGAGAGAGAGAGAGAGAGAGAGAGAGAGAGAGAGAGAGGGGGGGGGTAATAATATTCACATTTACAAACACTGTCATTACTTTTGCCCAAATTTTTCAAGCTTCTGATAAATTGTTAAAGAGGATTTTTATCTGCAAGCATTTCTCTTTGAGAACTACAAAGAGCCAAATTACAGGGCAAAGAGACTCAGTGGATCTAAATTCGTTGTTCTGGATATTTAAACGTAAACTTCAAAATATTGTCTGATTATTCACAATAATAATAATAATAATAATAATAATAATAATAATAATAATAATAATAATAATAATAATAATAAGTTTATTGCATCAGCATAAAGTACATGCTATAGCATACAAAACAATATAATGTGACAGCAATGGTAGAGAACAACATCAAATATAAACAGTAATAATAATAATAATAATAATAATAATAATAATAATAATAATAAATTTATTATCGCTGTTGAGTCACTTTGACCCATTTAACCTAGTTTTAAACAAAAACTTTGAAATAAAGCATTAAAGAATTAATTCTTAATTATTTTTTCTCAACTAAAAAATAAAGAGAAAATTAAATAGATAGATAAATAAATAAATAAATAAATAAATAGTAGAAAATGATTTAAACATTTTTGGGTCAAGACCTTGCCATCTGACCCTTTGCCACATTTTGAAAGGCAATTAAATTAAATTACAGAAAACAAAGAAAATGAAAATCTAAATTGTGTTCTTTTCATTTAATGAATATAATGTCACTGTAAAAAAACTTACAACCTTTGTTAAAATAATTTTAAGAAATACAAAAATAAAGGAACTAGACCCTAGTGGATTCAAATATAACACCAAACTTCGTATCAAACCATCGCTCTTGAGCCGCTGTGACCTAGTTTAAGTCGCTATTGTGACGTCAACGGTCATGAACACACTTGAATTACGCCGACATACCAAGCTCCGAAAAAGCGTCAACCTTCTAGCTCAAGGTACAATGTTGACCGCTCTTCTGAGCTTTCCGACCTACACACGCTACTAAACAAGTCGTAGTTACATTTACCCAGTAGTTTTGGGTGATATGTTGAAAAAAAGGTGTTGATGAAAAGCCCATGCAAACATGCATGTAATCTCTTTCGGTTTTATTAATTTTTTTTTTAGAATTTGTTGACATGCTGAAGGTCAACTGGAGTTTTATTAAATTACCACATGCATCTGTGGAATGTAGAACGTTGACACATATTATTTCTTATTCGTTTACTTAAACTGACTTGTATATTTCTTATGTTTGTATTTAAATATCTGATGTACCATTTCTGTCAATCAAATGTCGCAATCAGCTGTTCCCAGACTCCGTTTAGGTTATAAAGAATTACACAACTTTACATCTTAAAATTTTATTCTGAAGATGTCGACCTAATTTTTTAAATGTAGAGTTAGAAGTATTTTTTATTAATATCGCTTGTTGATTGATCGTTTTGCAGAATTTATCTTATCAATATTCATCAGGAGATTCAAAGATATTTATCTACAATTCAAGATACTTATATCGAGGTGGTCAGATCTGAAATGATGGTCATCTTGAGTGTCCAAAGATAACCTTCGGAAAGAAAAGTGACAATTATTTTAACTTAAGAAGATTGGTCCAAGCGGGATAAGTGCCTAAATGTTGAGAAACAGCTAAGCCTGAACTTTAGTCAATTTTTTGCGTTGACTGTTCTGTCAAACGACAGAAATTTAATTTTAATATTTTAATCTACATTGTCATGTAGCTTAGCATTAAGAAACAGAGTGTTGACTGGTTCACAAGATGACAGAATAATCGACTGGGGGAGAGGCACGCTTGTCTGCAGCAAACTGTCTCAGTGTGTTAGCATAAAATGTTGCACTGAGTGCGCTCTAGTGCAAGGCAGACCATAATACACACTCTCCTATGTCACACATACACAAACTTGTTTTTAATTAATCCAAAGATATTAATTACTTTCAGCGAATATCTGGAAAAAATTGCTGATGCGATGTTAAACAACATTTGACTAACCAACATTTGTCTTGTTAGACAGAAATATTTTAATATTTGAACAAATCAGTTCTTGTACACGACGTTATAGAAAATATTAAATATTGATAAAGAAAAAAAAAATCAGAAAATTGAAAAATTTAATTTAGCTATAATTGAAAACAAATTTGTGTATGTGTGACATAGGAGAGTGATAAAAAAAGTCAGGAAAATAAAGAAAAAGAAAAATTGCCTTTGATAACAGAGAGCTAATCATACGATGAAGGATGTGTATCCATGAAGAGAACTTTTAATGTTTACGACCAACCCCAAAGTAAATCTTTATCAAGAATAATTCAATTGGAAACCTTTTGACCTGATTCTTAAATTTTCTGTTAAGAAATTGCTTTTTTATTAAGATAACGCCCCTAAAATTAGAATTTATTAGATTTACTATAATTGAATTTGATTTATACTTATATATATATATATATATATATATATATATATATATATATATATATGTATATGTATATATATATATATATATATATATATATATATATATATATATATATATATATATATATATATATATATCATAAAAAGTTTGAAACCCCTTTGATACACAAAGAAAGTCGCAAAATGCTTGATCATTTTTTCGACTTGTGCAGTCTTAATTTGAACAATTCTTTGTTCAGTGGCATTTTGGACCATATGTCCAAATACTTGTTTTAAAAGTTTTTTTTTTTATCTATGGGTTTGGTGTTTCTGTATAAAATGTATTTATTCTATTATGTAATTCTAAGCATTTAACCTTTTAATTCTTCATTCACACACACACACACACACACACATATATATATATATATATATATATATATATATATATATATATATATATATATATATATATATATATATATATATATATATATATATATATATATATATAAGATATTTAGCCCATCTAACGCAAAACCTTTTTTCTACGTCAACATTATATAATTTCTTTATATCTTAGCCAGAAATTATATATATGATACGCCATCTTAAATACTAAAATAAAATATATGTTAAGAGAAATATTCGTATTAATGACCACGCTACTTTTTCATGTATAAAAGTCAAAAGGGGACATAAAAAGATGAATTTATTTTTATTTTAAACATTTTGGCAAGCTTTCATTGGAAGGCTATACCATTTCAAACTGTTTTTATCATATTTTAATTGCGTTATTGCACGCTGTTTAATCATAAACACTGAAACCTTAGCCATACTTAAAGATCCTTTCACTTAAGAGTATTTACGCAATAAAAATGGTTAATAAATTCTTTTTTTTATGATCGAGGCATACAATAAAGGTGCTTTATGCTAGATTAACATTACGGTATTAATTTGAATTGAAAATATCAAGTGAAATATATTACATGAAAGTGAAATATATTACATGAAAGTACATTTTTGGCACCAAAAAAAAATGTTCGAAAACATTATCAAATCATAACGAATGAAACATAAATTTTCGGTCCGAATACTGATTAACTAGATAAAATATTTCAAAACTGAGTCACATAAACATTCACGTATACATGTCATTTGCAGAATCATGCATTTTTAACCAAAACAAATATTGTAGAATTTTTTAAATTTTCATTTTTGTGAAAATTAAAATTCTGCACATGACATATGTACGCTTAGGTAATTAGACGAATAATTTTAAATAATAATAATAATAATAATAATAATAATAATAATAATAATAATAATAATAATAATAAATTAGTTTATTTAAGTGTCACATGTATATAAAAAGGAAACATTTAAAAGTCGCAGTACTAAACTCGCCTTATATATATATATATATATATATATATATATATATATATATATATATATATATATATATATATATATATATTTATAACAGTATATTGTTTTGCGTGCAAAATATATTAATAAAATGAGTAATTAAAAAAAAAATACCCTACAGAGATAATCCACATTACATATACCAATCGTGTTCAGTGACAATCAGCATTAACTTTGGATCGTTTTTTTCGAGAAAAATATTTTCACATTTTGTCGGCGTCCAACAAAAGTAACTTATTTGAAAATTTTAGACCCAATATGTCCCTAAAATGAAAAAAATAATCAGTCTAAAGTGGGCTCAAAACTATCAAAAAGATATAGGTCCAAATAATTTAAAAATAATACATGTAATAATAATAATAATAAGCCCAGAACGCATTCGTCCCTAATCAAACCAGAATTTGAAAGCTATTTGCTAATTGCTCTTCCTAAGTATACTTCCATGTTTTTCCTTAAATTCTTTTTTTTTTTCCTTTTCTTTTTTTCCAAAAATCAATTTTTCTATTTCAAATATCGTTTAACAAAAATATAACAACGGAAAGTGCACTTCACTTTTTTAAGAATCCCAGAATCGACTACCTCGCCCATTCCGACCAAACATTTTTTATGGTAATCCTTTTAAAAATTTCGTCTAAGATACATTTTGTAGCTTTATATTAATCAGAGTTGAGATTAGTTGAGTAATGGTGTTTAACGCCCCAGTCAAAAATATTTCACTTATATCGAGACGTCGTCAGCTTTTATGCAAAATTGCAGAATTTTTGCCTGTGCGTTGCGCTGATGGCATTATACAGTAGGGTTCTTTATCGTGCCACGCCTACCGTGACACGGGACCTCGTTAATTTTAAGTTCCCATCAGAAAGAACCGTGACTTTCATTTCGTATTGCCGAGTGATTGGCGAAAGAACAGTCACTATCCACTTTCAAGTCTTGGGTCAGACACGGTCGGGATTCGAACCCATGAAACGAAGCGAGCACTCTACCAGCTCTACTGCAGTGGTTATATATTTATCAGAGTAATCTGTTATACTTGGTCTGATGTTTACATTGGAAACCATAGTAACATATCAGTAACTAGCAGTTATTCTTGTTTTGCGCTGTGCAATTTAACCCCATCTTGCAATAATTAAATTTGTTCTAAGAATGCAAAAAATTGATAAACACTGCAACAAGAGTTGAATTTAGTACTGCATTTAAAACAAAAACAATTACCATTTAAACCCTCATTACCTCATTAGAACCATTGATACAGTTGAGGTTCAGCAGGTATTTTTTCCTTAATTACAAATCACACGTGTCTTAAATATCTTATCAAATGGATTAGTGATAATTACACGTGTAATTAAACATATGAAGGAGAAACAGTAGGATATAAGTAACTAACCGATAAAAGGAAAATTTATGGTGAGCGATTGGTGCCGCCCGTTTCCGAGTTTCCGGATCGTTAGGTTGGTAGAAAGGTTGTATATTATTTTATGCAATAAAAATGCAAATTTTATAATATTTGTGATTTAATAAACATCTGAATTATACGTAAGGATATATCTATCAAGTTTGTGTGGTCCATGTAGGTTTCAGGATTTACCTGTTATTGTGGTTACTGGACTGACCTAGGCCTGTTATTGTGGTTACTGGACTGACCTAGGCCTGTTATTGTGGTTACTGGAATGACCTAGACCTGTTATTGTGGTAACTGGACTGACCTAGGCCTGTTCTTGTGGTTACTGGACTGACCTAGGCCTGTTATTGTGGTCACTGCACTGACCTAGGCCTGTTATTGTGGTAACTGGACTGACCTTGGACTGTTATTGTGGTTACTGGACCGACCTTGGCCTTTTATGGTGGTAACTGGACAGACCTAGGCCTGTTATTGTGGTTACTGCACTGGCCTAGGCCTGTTATTGTGGTTACTGGACTGACCTAGGCCTGTTATTGTGGTTTCTGGACTGACCTGTTATTGTGGTAACTAGACTGACCTAGGCCTGTTATTGTGGTTACTGTACTGAGCTAGGCCTGTTATTGAGGTTACTGCACGGACATAGGCCTGTTATTGTGGTAACTGGACTGACCTAGGCAAGTTATTGTGGTTTCTGGACTGACCTTTTATTGTGGTAACTAGACTAACCTATGCCTGTTATTGTGGTTACTGTAATGTGCTATGCCTGTAATTGTGGTTACTGGACTGACCTAGGCCTGTTATTTAGGTTACTTGACTGATCTAGGCCTGTTATTGAGGTAACTGGACTGAGCTAGGCATGTTATTGTGGTTACTGGACTGACATAGTCCTGTTATTGTGGTTACTAGACTGACCTAAGCCTGTTATTGAGGTTACTGGACTGACCTATGCAAGTTATTGAGGTTACTGGGCTGACCTAGGCCTGTTATTGGGGTTACTGGACTGACCTAGGCCTGTTATTGAGGTTACTGGACTAAGCTAGGCCTGTTATTGTAGTTACTGGACTGATATAGTCCTGTTATTGTGGTTACTAGACTGACCTAAGCCTGTTATTGAGGTTACTGGACTGACCTAGTCCTGTTATTGTGGTTACTAGACTGACCTTAGCCTGTAATTGTGGTTACTGGACTGACCTATCCCTGTTATTGAGGTAACTGGACTGACCTAGGACTGTTATTGTGGTTACTGGACTGGCCTATGCCTGTTATTGAGGTTACTTGACTACCCTAGGCCTGTTATTGAAGTTACTGTACTGACCTAGGCCGGTTATTGAGGTTTCTGGACTCTATGCAAGTTATTGTGGTTACTGGACTGAGCTAGGCCTGTTATTGAGGTTACTGGACTGACCTAGGCCTGGTATTTAGGTAACTGGACTGACCTATGCAAGTTATTGTGGTTACTGGACTGACCTAGGCCTGTTTTTGTGGTAACTGTACTGTGCTTTGCCTGTAATTGTGGTTACTGGACTGACCTATGCCTGGTATTGAGGTTACTGGACTGACCTATGCAAGTTATTGTGTTATTGTCGTTACTGGACTGACCTATGCCTGTTATTGTGGTTTCTGGACTGTGCTTTGCCTGTAATTGTGGTTACTGGACTGAGCTAGGCCTGCTATTGTGGTTACTGGGCTGACCTATGCAAGTTATTGTGTTATTGTGGTTACTGGACTGACCTATGCCTGTTATTGTGGTTTCTGGACTGTGCTTTGCCTGTAATTGTGATTACTGGACTGACCTAGGCCTGCTATTGTGGTTACTGGGCTGACCTCGGCCTGTTATTGAGGTTAATGGATTGAGCTAGACCTGTAATAGTGGTTACTGGACTGAGCTAGGCCTGTTATTGTGATTACTGGACTGACTAGGCCTGCTATTGTGGTTTACTGGGCTGACCTCCGGCCGTTATTGAGGTTCCTGGATTGAGAACCTAGGCCTGTAACATAGGGGTTACTGGACTGAGCTAGGCCTGTTATTGTGATTACTGGACTGACCTAGGCCTGCTATTGTGGTAACTGGACTGACCTAGGCCTGTAATTGTGGTTACTGGACTGACCTTGGCCTTTTATGGTGGTAACTGGACAGACCTATGCCTGTTATTGTGGTTACTTGACGGAGCTAGGCCTGCTATGGAGGTTACTGGACTGACGTAAGCCTGTTATTGTGGTTACTGGACTGACCTAGGCCTGTTATTGAGGTTACTGGACTGACCTATGCCTGTTATTGTGGTTACTGGACTGACCTATGCCTGTTATTGTGGTTTCTGGGCTGACCTAGGCCTGTTATTGTGGTTACTGGACTGAGCTAGGCCTGTTATTGTGGTTACTGCACTGACCTTGGCCTGTTGTTGTGGTAACTGGACTGACCTAGGCCTCTTAATGTGGTTACTGGACTGAGCTGTTATTATGAACTTTGGGTGTTTGAACACTTATTCATAAATTAACAAATGGCATAGCAAGCGATTGTTTGACCACTATACCCGTAATAAACAGTCAAGTAGACGCCATCTTTATGCTGTCGCCGGGGGTAGTGGTAAAACTCTCTAAAGTGAAACGTAATTGAGTTAAAGGACCAATACCAAAAGTACCCAGGTGCCACGACACGGAATCTATTCCCT